>OX421971.1:74927083-75527083 GCA_949128135.1 Parasteatoda lunata
TATATATTTATATATATATATATTTATATATATATATATATATATATTTATATATATATATATTTATATATATATATATATATATATATATATATATTTATATACATATATATATATATATATATATATATATATATATATATATTTATTTATATATATATATATATATATATATATATATATATATATATATATATTTATTTATATATATATATATATATATATATATATATATATATATATATATATATATATATATATATATATATATATATATATATATATATATATATATATATATATACTGCGGTAGCCATCCGGACTAGCCATGACTGCTGCGCATTTGGACACGTGCTCTTCACTAAAAGACTTTGACTCTATTGTTAAAAGTACTGGAGAGCTAGAAGCCTAATGACTTAATAGTCAATGGCTGGCATTTGTTTAAGGATTTTATTATGGAAATTCTGGTTTATTCAAAATTACAGTTCTAATTACCCTAGGTTTAGTAAGAAATTCAAAATTGAAAAGTTAATTTAACCGAATAAATGGTTTTTATGTCATGCTCTAAAGTATCACGATAAAATTATCAAATTTTATCACATTTATCAAATTTTATCACATATTAGGAAACCATATTTCATTATTAATTTAACTAAAGCGCTATTTCATTATTAATTAACGAAGCGCTTCGAAAAAAACTACCGAGCTTTGAAGTGTTTCAATGGAGCCGGAAAAACGGTAAATTTAACCATATTTTGATATTTTTGAGTTTGAATATACTTATTTTTCTAGTGTACGATAAAATAAGTTTCAAAATTATTTACAACTTATGACTTAATTTTAAGCTATTGTTGCAAAATAATTTGTTATCAAAAAAGTGTTTGGATATGTAGTATTTCATTCCACAACAAAACTTTAAAATGGAAGTTGGCAACAATTTTAAATTATTTTTATATATATAGTCTTTTGCATTAATAAGTTTTTTAATGTATGCTAATATTAGCTTCGAACTATTGCACAATTTAAAACTTGATCTAAAACCGTTACCTAAAGAGCTTTATCTAAAAATTTCTAACTTAAAACTTGTTTTGACGTGGTTTTATTTTATGTAATAACAAAATTGCAAAATAAAAAATAAAACTTTTTTTAACAATGCTTCATTAAAAGAGTTTTCTAATTTTCCAAGGTCATTTGCTCAAGAACATGTAATCTCTTTTTTTCACTTTAAAGTATGTTTCAAACGGGATGATTAATTGTTTAAATGTATGCTAAAATCAGCTTCAAAAATTTACACTACTTACAACGTAATCTTAAACTATTATTGTTAAATAAATAATTTGCTATCTAAAAAGTGTTTTAATGTGTTTATTTTATTTAGTAAATAAATTTTAAAGTTGGAAAATAACATTAAATATAGCATCACTTTCCCAAAAAATTTCTTCATTTAAAAAAAAAAAAATTAAGGATAAGGACAATTAATAAGCATTCAAAACTAAACTATCTAAAACTTGACTTAATATTTTGCTCTTTTTTAAACTTGACCTTGACCCTCTTTTTAAAACTTAACTTGACCTCATTTGTTGTAGTAAAATTATTACCTAAAAAGAGTCTTGAAGAGTCGTATTTTGTACAAAAGTATAAAATTTAAAACTAAAAAATTACTTAAAATAATTGCTAGATAGGTCTTGTGTTGCTAGATGTATAGTTGTTTAAAAACACATGTTATTTTTCTCAATAGACACATTAAGACACATTGCGGGTAAAGTTTTGAGCAATTTTTTTTTACTTTGTAATTATTTCATTTATTTATTTTTTTAATTATTTTTTTTTTTATAGAGAAAGAAAATAAAGTTTTCCCATACTTTACTGCCACATGAAACATCTTCTGCTGACTCATTTTCACACTGAAAAAAAAAGTATAATCAAAACTACTGATTATGGTAAAATTTACCGTGTTTCAGCCTCTATGGAAACACCAAAAAACTCGATACTTTCAACCGAAGCGCTGTGGTAATAATTTTGGTAAAATTAACAGTAAAATATGGTTTTATAAGTTGCTATAAAATTTAGTAAATATAGTCAAATTTTGGTAAAATTAACATGATACCTTAAAGCGTGACATAAAAATTTGTAAGGCATTTGTGACATGATTTCATGACATTAGTATTTTTACTGAAAGATCTTTAATTTTGAAAACCAAATTTTCGGTAAACCGTTACCATAAGAACGAGAAAATTAACAAGTGAATGGCTTAAATACCACACCATATATTTTGGTTTAACCAGAATAATGTTTATATATATATATATATATATATATATATATATATATATATATATATAACCAGAAATGTTATTACTGTACAGTAAGATAAGTTTTCCAGAATTGTTTTCCCCGTGAAGAATAGCATCAAAAGAAAATAAATAGAAAGAAAAAAAAATTCTTTGAACTGACAAAACTAGAATCCTGTTGAAACATTATCAATTGTTCAACTCAATCGATGATATCACACATTTCTCTCTAAGTCTTTTTATTGGAAAACTTTTGCAATACCCATCAAAACTATCTACAATCATCAGGCATATCACACTTTTTGGCTTAAGTTCGTGACATTACGTCCTTATTGAAAAGGATGATTTCAGAATATTGAAGGAGAAACTTTTTCCTTTTCATGCATTACTAAGAGTGAGGTCATTTCATGGAAAGGCCAAGGATATCGTTTAAGGCAATCACTATAAGAGAATTAGGATGACGCGTTTTATGAAATATATTATATGAAGTTAAGTCCAACATATTTGTACCCTACAATGACTTAATCAATAGGCTTAATAGTCTAAATGAACGCGGGAAAATTTTCTAATGAAAACCCGATTAAAATTTTAAAACAAAAAGTTTCAAAATTGGTAGCGTATTTTTTTTTTCTTCTTGAAATTATAGAAATAAGCTAAAATATGTTATTGTGTCTGTGAGATCTGTTATTTTTAGTTTTAAATATGTCTTTATAATACTAATCATAAAAAAAAAGAGTCCTAACAATTAGAAACAGAATTTTTGACAAAAGAAACAAAACTAGCTGTAGAGAAAAAAATATCTCACAAAAAGGATGGTTCAGTATGTGAATTTTTTTGTGTACTCATTTTTATAAAGATTATGAACATAGATTTCAACCCTTTGGAGCAGAATTTTTATTAAATATATTTTTCATTCTTTTTTTTTCCATATTTAATATTAATTTAGGTCAAAATAAATGAAAAATAATGTATATCACATTTGAATAATTTCTGGTAATGAAACCAACATTAAACACGGGTGTCTTTTATATAAATTAAAAGTAAAATCTTCCAAATAATAATTTTTTAAATTTGCACTTTGCAGTTATTTAGATTTAAGAGAAACAGTAATTGATCATTGAAATTTCTTTAATTTACAAAAGTAATTATTGATAAATTTTTGAATATAAATAAAAACAAAATTTCAAGCTACTTTTTTTTTTTAGTTTTATATTTAAGTGCAAATATAATTGCAATAATCCATCAGATTTTTTTAAATAAACTTTAGACTATTTTTCATAATTAAAAAAAGTACCAAAATAAATTTCTGCATGTAATTAGAACGTTAGAAAAAAATATGTACTTAAATCGGACACCGGTAACCCATCTTCGTCAAAGGGTTAAAATACACTGAAGAGTAAAAAAAACTGGTATACCTGCCTAATATCGTGTTGCGGCACTTCTGCATGCTCGGGGGGCCTTACACGATATTAGGCAGGTATACCAGTTTTTTTTTTTTTTTTTTTTTTTTTTTGGCTCTTCAGTGTAGATGCTATTTATATTTTTGCAAAATTATTGTAAAGAAAGAATTTTAAAATTTAGTTTCTATTTAAATAACAATGATTTAAAAAACTAAATTTGAAGTTCGTTATTTATAAATTAAGACAAAAAATGAATTCATACATTGATTTTTTTTTTCTTACTACAAATAAGCGAATAAAAGCTGTTTGAAACAAAGTACCTTTTTAAAACAATCATAAAATAAAAGAAGCAATTTATTTTTATATCATATTTTCAATTTTTGGTGATAAAAATTCTAAGATAAATAAATATCATTCCGTGACTCACAACACAACTCCTAATTTACTCCTAACAAAAAATAATGAACTAAATCGACAAATAAAATGGTATAAAATTCTGAATTCGATTAATATATTATAAGTAATTTCTTAAAGGTCATTCAATAGTCAAGAGGATATTTTCCTTCCAAAAAATGTATTGAACAGTATTCATCATATTAATCAAAAGCCGATGTTTCAAGATTCGGTTAACACCCATTCATTCGTAAATTATTACTCTATGACATAGAAATTTCGTTCACACCCTTTATCTTTTTATGAATACGTATACTTGTAACCGTTCAAAAGATTGGATATTCATAATTTTTTTTTTCAGTGTCTAATTGAAAATTTTTGTGGAAGATCGTTTTTAGAAACAATTCAGTGATTTTTAGGAATTAGTTGTTAGAAAGTTTGAGGAAAAAAATAGTTAAATAATAATTTATCTAGTTTTTATTTTACCATATTCAAACAAAGCAGGCAAATAACCATAAATAAAATGGTATTCAAACTATCAACTGTGAGAAAAAGCGTTTATTAACTGCTTTCACCTAATTCAGTGAAAAGCCAAAATTTTATCTCACCAACTAGGCACACCAAATGAAGCCACTTAGCTCCGTCCAGCTGGGTACATGTTGCAGCCGAGAGGGTTAATCTGTCAATCTCATGACCAACTGAACTAGGGTTCGAGTGCCTTGACTCCACAATTTTCTTCCATTCCCTTCAACACATGAAGAGTTTCCAGTGTTCTTTACTCCCCAATTTGTGACCTTGGATTATTTCTATACTATCCTGTCAATAATGCATAGATGGCTGCACCATAAAGCTACTCGACACAAAAAAAGTCTAGTATTTCCCATTTTTTACAATATGTAGAACAACCATATAAACAAATTAAACCACATTCTAGGTTCTTTTGATAAAACACAACTCAACCACAACCTAACTCCACTGCCTATTGTCGAATGAAAAACCTACCTCCAATTCCCCATCAAATTTCTCTATTACGGTTTTTTAACCATGCTAGTTCTAAATGGTTAAAATACTGTATAGTTTTGTATTCATGATTTTTTTAACCATACTAGTTGTAAAAGGTTTCAAAACTGTAAAGGAAAAAAAGTTTCTTTACTGTGAGCTTTACGGTTTACTGGATGGACAGACTGCTGCTGATAATTTTACAGTAATTTTAGAATGAAATTTCAAACAGTAGGTTCCTTAGTTAAGAATTTCTAAGACTTATTGTAGAGGATCATGAATCCAATTTTTTAAGCAATTTGAAGTATTTTTATGAATATTTATAATAATTATCAATTTATTAGTAGGGTTTGCTAACGTAATAATATTGTATAATGCACAAAATAAAAACAGAATACCTTCATAAATTTAAATGTAGTAACCAGATTTTCTCGTATTAAGATGCAACCCTGGTTGTTCAAAGGTGTATAGCATTTAAAAAAAAAAAACATTTATACTTAAATTATCCTTTCTGAAGAACTGTCCTATAATTCATTGTCACAGATTTTGCCAGATTTAAAATTATATACTTTAAAATGATGTTAAAATTTGTATTCGTTAAAATTCAAAATTTTTTTACCATTAAATAATAAAATAATAAAAAATTAAATAGTTAAAAAATAATAATTATACCAAAAAATTATATTTTAAATTGAATTATTTTTAGACACACGAATTTTATAAATGTAAAAACATTTATTTTATTTGCTTAAATAATTCCAAAGCTACAGCAAAATACGCGAAAAGTAAAAGTGCATAAATGGGACAAACTTTCAATCGTTCTCCTGCCTTACGGGACTTTATTTCCCATATTGCGCTTACCCTATTACTGTTTTGAGAGTCAAGAAGATAAATCTATATCAAACAAATCGTTATTCAGAAAAATAACGTTTTTGTAACTTATCTTAAAATATCATCAAAGCAAAACATATTTAAGATTAGACTTTTAAACGGTTAAGACTAAATTTTAGTTCGTAGTTAAATAAGCATAAGATCAAAAATTATGCTGAAATTTTCTTAAGGGCCATTATTTTTAAGATTTAATAAAATATTTCAATTTTTTTTTTTATTTGATCGAATAAATTTTATTTGATAAGGTTTCAAATAAAACGCCGATGATATTTTTCGGGAAAATCGTGTTTTATAACAATGTAAAAATTTGTTATTCAGTAATACAAATATGAATAACGAATGCAGATGATGATTTGAAAACAAGTGAACTCAACCAACTTTGAAAATAACTCATTTGCTTTAATTGAATGACTAATTTGTTACTTGTCCTATTTTAGGATCATTTCTTGAAGTATGGCAGTTAGCCAATATTTAGAATTTTCATTTTTTCGATAAGTGATATTCAATTTGTCTGGAGCACCTCATAAATCTTTGAAGTAAATTGAGTCAAAACTTTTTTATTTTATTTTAAAACCGTCGGTGAACAACCGACCCAATTTTTGAGTTTACGACTACTAATATTCCACTGCGTAGCCTTGTAATTTTGAACCCAATACAGAAGACAAGGGAACTCCTGGATCAAGTTTTGGGAAAGATTTTCCTTCGTGGAGAACTTTTTTTTATAGAACTAACCCACATTTGCGTTACATAAAGAGGAAGACCACGAGAATCTCCCACGGTTAGCCTGACGGTAAGAGAACTCTAACCCATGATCCGTCTACCACTGAGGATATTTTTCCCGTCAGCACTGTGGTCGGTGCAAGCCGGATACGGAATTCGTATCGACCAGCCGTCACTGGGATTCGAACCCTGCTCATCTGATTGGAAGGCGAACGCTATATCCCCTGAGCCATCGTAGCTCTGGTCAAAATTTGTATGGAATAGAATAGTCAAATCATTTGACATAATAGGAAATCTTATTTTGCCTAAATTTAGGTAGGTATTCATTTCTAAACCAGCATGTGTAAAACACAGTTCGCAATTTTTTTTTTCTTGTCTTATAATAACAGAACTTGGGTACAAAGGTTTCTCTCGCTTGGTCATACAGAACTCTCATACGTTAACATTTTAAATGTTCTATTCCTAAATATTGTCCATTAACACTTGTTACCATATCTTACTAATTTCAATACTGAAGTTCGTTTGAAAAAAATAACCATAGTATAATTCTAACCATTTCTAGTTGCATTTGTTATTACATTCTAACAATTGATGTGCTTTTAAAATGTTAATCACAATACGCGATACGGTATGTAAAACATGCAATAGATCTGTTTGTTTTACTTCCTAATAATTAAATAAATATCAAAAATGTTCAAAAATAGTGTTTGAAATACATATATGTTTCACAATTTAATTAAATAAAATTATGTGAAGTACGTAAAAAATAATCTGCTGTAAAATGTGAAGTATAAAAATTTTTCTTTTGAAAATTTTAAACATCCTGACCAATAAATTATTCCATTTACCAAGACTCTGCACTTAGTTAATAATAATATTCTAAATCTGGTACTTCTTAATATGATAGGTGACAGATAAAAAAAAAAATATTTATAAACCTGTCGTAGATTGAAAAAAAAAAAACAATAGTTAAAACTAAAATTTCAAATATTCTTACAAAGAAATTATTCTACTTATCAAAACTTATGATGCATATACGCTTAGTATATAAGAGCATTCTACTCGTGATGTTTCTTTGATAAATGAAATATAATCACATAATCAAGTAATAAATCAAAACGACGAAACCCATGTCTCAAATTAAAGAAATTAAAAGATTAACTCAAATAAGCTAACTTTACTTTTTTTAAAGAATGTAAAAGTTTCTATAAATACAGAACTTCAGTAATTTTAAGAATAAAATGTGACAAGGTCCGAATCATATTTCATAAGCAGAACTTACAAGGTGATAAGATAGTAAACAACTCCATGAAATTAAGAGATGTAACAATCAGTTGGGGAAAAAATTACCAGTAAGATATGGTTCATAAAATAACCGAGCAGCATAATTTGAATAATCATCGATAATATTAAATCATACAACAGATAATATGCACGAACTGTTCGAATCAAAAAGTGTCTCCTTAAATAAATCAAGTCGACAAAACACGCGTCAAGTGCAAAATTCATCTCCATTCCTATAATAAAACGATCAATTGTCATGGAACCCCGCTTCTGGGGCAAAATCTCATTAAGCTCCGAGAAGGACACTCGACTTTCTCTCCTAGAACAATAAACGTCATGTAACATTTGTTAAATTAAATGAAGAAACTTATCGTCCCTTTTGGACATTTGCCAGTCCAGGCCAAATTGAGTGCCGGAACGAAATACAGACGGTGTCTTCTTCATTATTAATACCTTTTCTGTGTTCTCTGTTCTAGTCGTGTCCGGCCAATTATGTCGTTCATAATCAGGTAAGTATGCAGCTGATAATGTGCCTATTGATGCAGCTTATCTTCGACTATGTTGCTTCTGGCGCTTATTTTATATGTGTATGTTGTTGCTGTATCAGACGCTTTTAGGCGAGAAGTTGAATTTTTAATGGCATCTCATGGAGAGACAATAACTTTCTATTTCTGTACTGTTATGAGAAGTGGGAAAGTTGTCTGGCCTATTCGAATGTAACGATATAAAATTCATCGTCTCGGACTCGTTATAATAGTTTGCTCATTCTTTGAGAAGGTGTTTGTGTGAAACTAATAGCTCTTATCTTGAAGCTATTTTTACTGTGCTTTGTAGGCATTCACTAGTAATTATTTTCCGTTTATTTTGAATATTATACTTTGTGGACCCACTGTACTTACAACGCTATTGTTATTATTACAGTATAACCTTGTTAATACAAATATATCAAAGAATTTGTTTCTTTTTTTCACTAATGCTAAAAAGTGCATTGAAAGGTTGAAAGTTATCTTGAAATTGATGTTGTATTCGAGTTATTCTAGAGAACACCCGCACTTCAAGTCTCACGATAATAGAATAAAAACTATTGTTATTATTTGATAGTGGAAAAGCTTGATTAGCTTTAAAAATTATTAAGTTGAAAAATTTCGACGTACATGGAGCACTCGAAACAAAGGTGCCCATTCTTAAGACCCACCAAACGTAGTAAATTCTGCGACAAACGAACTTATATTTTAGAAGTTATAAAGTTTTTATGTACTTGTCTCTTTTTAAGCATCGTAAATCTAAACAAATAAAATATTGTTTCCAATGTATTTCCAGGCTAATTCAAATGTGACCAAATACGAGTCGAGAGAAATAATTGTTCAGAAGTTGCATGAGTTTTTTTTCGTATGAAAAGTATTGTTTTTTACTTAGAAAATATCTACTAGATGAAATTAATACTTATGAACTCTTTTTACATCGCTATATCATAACTATATAGAGTGTTTTCTTAGATAATCTTTTCACTAAATCAAATGCGGTCGCACACGAACCAATAGGGTTAATAGTTTAGAAGTAATAAGGGTTTTATTACTACAAAGTATGATTCTCAAAACTGAAAATAATTCTTCACTTGTCTATATAGTTTTGATATAATAGTAGGAAAAGTATATAGAATTAAATGTAAAAAATTGTACTTTCTTACGCTTATAAACCTTCGCAACTTCTGAACTAAGTGTTTTTGATTCATGTTAACTTTCATTTAATTCCGCTTAAAAAGAACACAGGAAACAATGTTTCATTTACCTATAGCAATTTAAACCTTTCTTTGAAATGCACAATCCCTCCTTAGTCTTTTGCTCTTAAAGAAAATTCAATTTTAAAAAGAACTTAGAGCATGAATATTTTAAATTTCATCATTTTTTAGGTACTAACAGTTGAACTCAGTGTTTCGTACTTAAAAAATATAGACATATTATAAAGTAATCTGTATGAACCTGTCATAATTTACGAAATATATTATTGTGGTGGTATTACTTTATTATCACTATCTCTGACAAAATGTGATTCTTTATACATCCTTTTAACCCTGATAAGTTTCCTCCCTGAACTGATACTTGGTATATAAGTTTCGCTCTTTCTTTATTTATGAAGAATGTACAATAAACTCTCAGAGAAACTCCTTTTTGATTCAATGGAGCAGTAGGCCAGCAAAAATCAGTCTCGTTAGAAGAGAAAAATTGAACGTTTTGTTCCAGCAAGAGAATAAACTTAGCAGACTAGTCCTTAGCAAACTAGTCCTTAGATTCTGCCTCATATTTTAAATGTAGATGAAAGACCAGCCTTACTGATAAACTCCACCCACCCAACTCTACCTTTCCTCCTTGGTTTTTTATCAGAAAGTTGATTTTCATCAGTATTTTGGTGTTTTATCTCTTAAAAAATATCGAATTGTTTATTTTCTGTCATATTTTAGTGTGTCTCTTAAATGAGTTAGAATTGGAACATGTTAGTTGCGTTAATTTATTAATCGAACACTTAAGATAGTGTTTATTTGTATTTACTTTACCTTTTTCTCTGTTAAATTTCGCTTTTTCTAGTAATTTTTCTTATCTTTTTATAGCAATCATTTTCACTAGATTTAATGTGAATTTATAGTTTTTCAAAGTTTTTATGCTTTATCAGCTAATGATTGATATAAAACTGTCATTCGAGGGACGAGTGAATATTTGTCTTACATTAATAGTTCAAATAATGAGTCAGCGAATAATAGGTTGGATCATTCGGATTTTTAACTGCTCATTATCAGTGACATGCAACGAAGTTAGCGTACTTTTACTTCTCAATGGTTAACCAAAGAATATTTTTAATTTGAGCTGAATTCAGAGATAATACTACGCCATTTTGCTGGTGCTAAGTCAAGGGAACAAGGGAACTCCTGAATCAAGTATTCGGAGAAATTTGCCTTCGTGGAGGACTCCCATTCTCAATTGCAATTTTAGAAGAGGACTCTAGCATAATGATAAATTCTCTTGTACTATTTGAACATTATTTAAAATAAAAAAACTTCTTTTTCAATGCCCACTTGGAAAATGACCTTACAGGCATCTGAAGGGCAGATTTGTTGGCCGCTCTTTCAGGAGCACCATATTGGATGTGCAACGTTGTAAGGACAGATATTATAGAGAATTAAAGAACATTCATGGTTTGTCCGGGATTCGAACCAGAACCTTTCTGATGCAAGGCCAGTTCCCTGACACTTACACAGTCCGGTCGGCGTGTTGTATCTGTTAATTATAGCAAGCAATAAAAATTACCTAAATTTAATAAATGCAGTTTCTAAAATCTTGTTTGATTAATGTTCATTTATTTAAATAATATTTGAAAATTATTTGAATTTAAAAATATTTATAAAAAAAACGTTTATTTATGTTACAGAAAAATAAATGACCTGACTTACAGTCGATATATCGCTGTTAAAGCATTTTCACTCTCTACCTTTATTCATTATTTTTCTTTCCAGATACTATGTTAATGAGCGATAAAATTTTGTGCACTTTGAAAGACTTCGGCTTTTAGATAAAGACAATAAGTGGCAATGTTGATGCGACAAGCGACATTAGAACGAGGCATTTAATTAACGTGAATTAACATTTTATTTGCACATTCATCTAACGAACATTTAAAGAGTTCTTCTTTTTTGTATCTTTAGTATTTAGATTTTTTATGTAATATCGTTTTGTAAAGTGGTGTTCATCTTCAGTGCCATGGTAAAAGGTTCAATGTAACTTTTGCAGGTGACGGCTAATGTCATGCGTGTGGTGCGGATTAAATTTATGGCCCTGATGGGCCTAACGTTTATTGCCCTGCTGTTTTTTCACCTCTTCATTTGGTCTATGTGGTACAGGTCACCATCTATGGAAAACATTCAGAACATCGAGGAAGACGAAGAGCAAGCTTGTCGACACCCGGATCTCGACTATGAAAATCCCATCATCCTCAAGTAAATAAATTTTTCAATGCAAATCTTGCACTGTCAGCAAAAGAATGAGCAAAGTGGATCATATTTAGCAATTTTCGTACTTAATAAATTTAAGAGCCCTTTTCTCTCCCGATCGAACGCAATTGTAGATGGGGTGGAGACGGGAAAGGAAAGCTCTAAATATGCCTTTTCATCCTTTTAACTTTCACGAATAAACTGATGATGGATATTTACTCTACTTGGCATTATCTTTCGACACGCGTAAAATGTCGCCTAATCAGAACTTAAGATATAAAGAGCGCGGTAATTTATATTTTTGTGACGAAATAATACCAACACAGTTTCGCAATCAATGCTTTTTGAAAGGTTGTTCAAAAGTATGCAACTGCCAGTTTTTAAATTCTTGATTATCTATCAAGAATTTAAAAAAAAAATCTTGATAGATAATTCTTATCTTAAATATCTTTGTTTTTGTTCAATTTACGTTATAAGAATCATCCAAATATGTATTTAAAAAACACTAAAAACTGACAAACGTGTAGTATTAAATTAGTGATTCAAAACAACAAATCGCAGATTTTTATTGCTTTAAAGTTTTGAGGAAAATCTCAGAAAATGTTTAAAAATTATGAAGCTCTATTCCTCTTAATCTAATAAAGCGGTCCCTTTATTTTCTAACTCTTTTGAAAAATAGTGTGCTGCCGTATAATACAGTGTCATCAATAGTTTAAGTACGAAAAAAAAAAAAAAAAAACATCACGAAAACGAAATACAAATCCAAAAGGGCGTGGGTAAGGGCCTCTTAATGGTTCCTTTTAAATTTGCAATTAACTATAAAATTAATTAATAATTTTCATTATTTATTTAATATTGTATCATTTATTACAGTATTTATGCTATGTTAATAATCTAAAGTCCACCAATAATAAGTGTCCACCGAATATAAAATTTATAAATTTTTGCATTTTATTAAACTACATATTTGGTATTCATGTAATTGACCTCTCGCGTGATGTTAAATGTTTTCTATTCAATAGATAACCGAACTCAAATTTAAATTAGAAATTTTTCTTAATAAAGCATGCGCAGTGTGCTAAGAGAAAAAACTTTACAATTTTAATTTTTAATAAAATTAATTTAACAATTGTTCCTTAGAACATTGTTCCTTTAAACAATTACCAAAAAGCAATAAAATTAATAAATAATTTTTATCCTTTTTTAACTATTTAGTCATCTGTTATATTAGTTGTGCTATACTTTTAAAAATTTTCAGTTTGTGAAACTACATAATTTTGTAGCATTAAAATATTTTTAACTTTTTCGGTAAGTAAAAAAAAAAATTAAAAAATTATGATCTATATTGCCCGCACTTTTAAATACTATGCTATAAAAATGAACTAGTACTGTTGGAAAGAGACAGATTCATATTTAATTTAATGCAGTGTTGCGGTACAGGAAAAGAAATATTGCTCTTATAAAAAAAATATTGTTATCTAGTGTATAGTGAATATTGAAATTGTACGATTTATCTCACATAACTTATAAAACATGATTTTAATTTATTCAGACACATACAAGACGTTGGTCAAATTGACTGCAAGAGAGAAATGGACTGGATCGACGTAGACCAAGGAACTATAAAAATCAACGACATCATCATCAAGCGATATCGCAAAGTCGACTGCAAATTAACCTTTCTAAGGCGGGTGGACGATTTCTCCTCTGTGAAAGGCAACATAGTGCATCTGTCATCTAAGAGAAACAAAGCCAAGTTAGAAAGTGATTTCTTCCACGCCAAGTGCAAATCGTTAGACGGAGTTGAATGGAAAAATATCGTAGCCGGTGTCTACAAAAACGAAACGGTTCTAAAACGAGTGAGAGGCGTAAGTCCTCCAGAAACTGCAATGAAGCTCAATGTCTTGATGTTCGGTCTCGACTCTATGTCAAGACTGCATTATATGAGAAAGCTGCCAAGGACGTATAGGTACCTCACGGATGTTCTGAAGGCTTCCGTGATGAAAGGGTACAACATTGTTGGGGATGGGACACCCCAAGCTCTTATACCAATTTTGACTAGCTTTACGGAACAGGAGCTTCCAGAAACTAGAAAAAGAATGGATGATGCGAACTTCGTGAATGTTTATCCATTTGCGTGGAAGAATTTCAGTGCTTGTGGGTATGTAACAGCATATGCTGAAGATTGTCCATACACTGGCATATTTACATACCGACTGAAAGGATTCGATGCGATACCAACAGATCATTACATGCGCTCCTTTTATGTTGAAGTAGATAAAGTAATGAAGGAACACTCTAGACTTTGCCTTGGAAACAAGCCTCGGCATATCGTAAGTATGAAACTTACTCTTTATTCAAAAATACACCACGATTATTTTCTTTTTTCAAAATGCTTTTAATTTTTTTTTTTCACAATCAAAGTGTACATCGAGATATAATGAAATATATATATCGCATGATCAATTTCAAAATTCCATCCAAATCAGGAAGCTTATGCATCAGGTACAAAGGGCAAAATTATCTGAATATGAAAATTAAACTGCCCATGAAATCTCTTTTGACTCTATTCAAGTTTATCGTCTTTCAACAAATAAAGACAATAGCATTTACTGCAGAGGGGAGATATGCTTTCAGAGATTACACAAAATTGAAGTAATATTCGTGGCATAATTAAATTTGTATCATAATACTTAGTGTTTCGACACAAAAATAAGTCTAGAAAAGCGAATTATATAAAAAATTTCATTGTACTAGGTTTTGGTTATGTTATTAGAAAAATATCCATATAGATTAATATATACATTCATATATGTTAATAATCAAATGTTAAGAGAATGAAATTTCATAATAATATACTCTACTTAACGATTTCTGCCACTCTACTTTGAAAATATGGCCAGGTGGCCGAGTGGTTAGCGTGTCTGACTGCGAAGCCAATGGCTGCGGGTTCTAATCCCGCTCTGGGCATGGGTGTTTCTCTCTCTGTGTTGTCTTCTGGTGTGAATGTGGCCCACCCTATAAACGGGTTTGTGGCAGTGTGGCGTGGGTAATGTTGCTCGCCTCCGTGACTTTGGTTTACAGTTGCCCACTGGGTAACGATAAATGAGCAACACTTCCGGCATCTTCCTAGGCGAAGAACGAAAAGTTCAGTGCCTGCCGTTATTAAAAAACATTGAAAATATTGGCTTTCCAGACAAATCTGTTTCTTTTCAAGCAAAAGAAGAGCTTTCAGTTATAGTGCGTAAACTAATGCTGATTTATTTTATATTAATTATAAAAAGTTATTGTATATTTTAAAGAATATGTGTAATAATAGAGAAATTTCGTAACATTCCGTACGCAAAATTAGAAGTAATTGCACGTGATTACTTCAAGTGCTCATGCACCCGAGAAAAATTATCAAACTTACGTTGAAAAAATAAAAAATATTTTGCAAAATCACGTAAGTTAAAAACGCTAACATAATAGAATATATATCTTAACTTCGACGACAAAATCAAAACAAACATTTAAAATGGAACGTAAATGGACGTAGTGAATATTATGGAAGTTTAAAATCTTAAAACTAAATTGTACAATTAAAATAAACTTATTCTATAGGTAACGAAAAGGAAAGTAATTTCTTATGGTCATCTTACAAGTAAAGAACCATAATTTTAAACTAAAACAAAGAAAATGTATTTTTTATTAAATGAATCATTTATTGTAAAATTACTATATTCCTTTTTACATATTGCATTAATGAATCATCCATCTTTATTTTGAGTAGTGTCTTGATCTATCTGTAACATGTCCATGTTGTTAATTCGTAGTTAGGCTAAAACAGAAAGTAACATTTAACAGCTATGAGTAGTGTGCTTGCAGCCATACAAAATAGCTCTAACAAAACGTAAAGATGCATAGGATCTAAAAAATATGAGAGCACATGCGCAATTGGTTCAAATCTTGCGTACTGGAGCGTACGGAATCTAACGTTTATTTGCGAAATCTCCCTAATATCTGAGTAATGTTTGATATCAAAAGTAATTATTTTATTACAATCCTCGTTATACAAGCTACTAAATAGAGCAACTGAAGTTCGTGTTATCGATAACATTACATTCTTAAGAACTGCATTTATATAAAATAAATTTTAAAGAAATATATGACAATAAAAAACATTTAAATATAATTTGTTCTTTAAACCTAACTTATTAAAATGTTCAATATCTTCACTATAAAAGCTAATTAGATCATTTTAAATTTTAAATATAACAAAAAATAAATTTTTGTTTTATCAAAAGTGAAACTATTTTTTTTTTAATAATTAAATTGCAAAATTATAGCTATCTTTGATCTTGTTAGGTAATGCTGGACTGGCTGAGACAGTTTTATGACGTTTACTCAGACGTTCCTAAATTTGCTCTTGGCTTTCATGGAGAATTGAGTCATGATGATTACAACTTAGTAGGACATGCAGACCTAGACATAGAGAAGTTTTTGATAGGTTTAAAAGAGAGTGGAATTCTAAATAACACAATTCTTATTATGTTTAGTGATCACGGTCATAGGTAAGAGTTCAGATTTTTTATTTTATTCTAAAAGTTTTTTAAAAAAAGTAAATAATGTTTATCCGTTCAATTAATGAACAGATCTGTGTTTTGTCGAATCAATTATGTAGATCGTAATTTAGAAAAGCGTTGCGAAATATTTAAAAAGTACCCAGGACCGTGCTTAGGGATTTGCAAGCTGGGCTCGCTAGAATTTAGAGGCGTCAAAAACTCCGGACTGATTAATAGTTTTATAACAAGTTTTTCTTTACATTTGTTAAATCTAGGATATATTTTTACTTATCCCTTGGATATATAATTCGAGTTATTACAATTTATAGTTTCAAGTGTGAATTTTATTTCAGTAAATGTTTCTTTGTATCAGGAATGTAATTTTTAAAATAACGGCATGGAACTATTTAGCAACTTTCATCTTTTATGTCATAGAAATTAATTGTATTAAAAATTTCAACTGTTGCCGATTTTTCAGTGTGTGTGGAAGGTAATTTCTAAGAACTTTTGTGGAAAATGTCAAGAAAAATAAAAAGCAGGGTTGGAATGATTTAAGAATATTTAATTAAAAAAACCGTTGATTTGAATCACGTGATTTTTTTTAATCACAGATTTATTTTTAAAAAATATTATTTATATAGTGTTCCATTAACTAATATATTATACATAAGGCTGTGATAATAAATCATTGATATCAAATCTCATTGATAATAAATGTTTTATTCATAGAATCAAGAAATAAGTAATTAAATTAAGAAAAAAATCTAATTCTTTTTTCAAGAGTTTAAATTTAGATAAGAATGTAACTTTTAAATTATAATTTTTCATTATTCATTTCATATCATTTTCATATTTTAATATGCTCACTGTAGCATGTAATATATAATTTGCTGTCTGATTATCACTATACATATTTCAATTATACCCGTTTGATTTTATGCACATTTATTTCAATACAAGTGATTTTAAAAATTATTAAATATCTACTTTTAAATAAGGACTTGTTCTGCCAAAAGTAATTTATTTTTGAAAATGTCTTCTGATCTAAATTAACTTACTTTTCATTCGACAAGTTGGTTCTCTGTATTAGCAATTTATTATTGTTTTTAATTTGATAAAAAATAATACTTAATAATAATAGGACTTGTTCTGTCATGAATAATTTATTTTTTAAAATGTTTTTTGATCTAAATTAAATTATTTTTCATTCGACAAGTTGGTTCTCTGTATTAGCAATTTATTATTTTTTTTTAGTTTGATAAAAAAATAATAGCTGACATTATTCATTCAGTAATTAGTTTACAATAATTAAATAATATCATTAACCTATTTATTATTAGTTGTATTAAGAATTTTAGTTGCATTATTATTGTTAAATAATATCAAGTATTATTTATACATTTTGTCAGATCGTTAAACTCGAAAACATTTTTTTAAATACAAACTGATTAAAATTTTTTAAAAAATCCAATGTTTAATGTATACTTTGATAAACAAAACATGATTTTTATTAACCATGATTAAATGCCTTAATGTTTCGTCCAGTGTGGCTAAAATCTTAAGCTCGCCCCTCGAAGTTCCTGAACCAAACGATAAAGGGAACAAAAATATCCAAATAAATCTTCTAAAAGGAATCCGTAATGTTTGGGTTCAAGAACCTGTGATAACAATAGTCTTTTTTCAAAATCTAGCAAAATTAACACTTTATAGTAATTTTAAAAATAAGATGATCAGCAAATAAACCACTGTTCTATTTTTATTTTAAATTTTATTATTTTTAATTTTTACACAAATGGAATGAATTTTGTTTCGAGGCTATCTGTTTATTATTATTATTATTATTATTATTATTTTTAAAATATCAATGCTATAATTTTTATTATTTTTTGTTTTAAAATGGTTCGAATATTTTTTAATGAGGCTTTCAGAGTTTTCGAGAACTATTTACCGGATGTCTTAAACATACCAATAACATAATAACTATCGATGATTTCAAAAGTTAATTAAAAAGTAAAGGAAAGAAATAGAAATCTCCGCTGCGCTCTGCTCAGGAAACCAGCCTTTCTTTAAAAGATTCAAAATTGTAGTTACAACGTTCATCAACAGTTGACTCTCTTGACTTGGAAAAACTCTAAAGGGGAAGCCTTCTGTTTAAACCCAAATCACAATAACACTCTAGAAGAGTCTAGGGGAAAATTTAGCAGACGCTCTTGCAAATATTTCGACCAAAAAGGGTTCAAGGAAGAATATTATTTTATAGTTTTTCTCAGCCATTAGCTTCCATTACTGACAAACCTTATAAGTTATTTTGAAACTTTATGAGACTGAATTAGTTAGTTTCCCATACAACACGCAATAAATTGCGTATTTCTATCTTCTTCCGTTTTGGATATACAATATTTTAATACAAATTTTGCACTTGAGACGCTTTTTAATTAACTGCAGTTTTAAAATTGTTTGCTTTTATAAAAGTTTCTTTTAATTATTTATTTAAATAATATTGTTTTTAAGCAAAAATTTAGGCTAGGCAGTGTGTTTAGAAAGATTTTATTGTTAGAAAAAAATTAAACATTTTTAATTGGTTGTTATTCAAATAATGAACTAAGCTTGTAATTATTACCGCATTTTCTCTAGTGTGCAAATTTGACACAGTTACAAATGATGAACTCTTGTAATTATTACCGCACTCCCTATAGTGTGCAAATTTGACAGAGTTACAAAAGATGAACTCTTGTAATTATTACCCCACTCCCTATAGTGTGCAAATTTGACACATTTACAAATAATGAACTAAGCTTATAATTATTACCGCCCTCGCTATAGTACGCAAATTTGCCACAGTTACAAATAATGAACTAAGCTTGTAATTATTGCCGCTATCCCTATAGTGTGCAAATTTGACACAGTTACAAATGATGAACTCTTGTAATTATTACCGCACTCCCTATAGTGTGCAAATTTGACAGAGTTACAAAAGATGAACTCTTGTAATTATTACCCCACTCCCTATAGTGTGCAAATTTGACACATTTACAAATAATGAACTAAGCTTATAATTATTACCGCCCTCGCTATAGTACGCAAATTTGCCACAGTTACAAATAATGAACTAAGCTTGTAATTATTGCCGCTATCCCTATAGTGTGCAAATTTGACACAGTTACAAATGATGAACTCTTGTAATTATTACCGCACTCCCTATAGTGTGCAAATTTGACAGAGTTACAAAAGATGAACTCTTGTAATTATTACCCCACTCCCTATAGTGTGCAAATTTGACACATTTACAAATAATGAACTAAGCTTATAATTATTACCGCCCTCGCTATAGTACGCAAATTTGCCACAGTTACAAATAATGAACTAAGCTTGTAATTATTGCCGCTATCCCTATAGTGTGCAAATTTGACACAGTTACAAATGATGAACTCTTGTAATTATTACCGCACTCCCTATAGTGTGCAAATTTGACAGAGTTACAAAAGATGAACTCTTGTAATTATTACCCCACTCCCTATAGTGTGCAAATTTGACACATTTACAAATAATGAACTAAGCTTATAATTATTACCGCCCTCGCTATAGCGCGCAAATTTGACACAGTTACAAATAATGAACAAAGCTTGTAATTATTACCGCTCTCCCTTTAGTGTGCAAATTTGACACAGTTACAAATGACGAACTCTTGTAATTATTACCGCACTCCCTATAGTGTGCAAATTTGACAGAGTTACAAAAGATGAACTCTTGTAATTATTACCCCACTCCCTATAGTGTGCAAATTTGACACATTTACAAATAATGAACTAAGCTTATAATTATTACCGCCCTCGCTATAGTACGCAAATTTGCCACAGTTACAAATAATGAACTAAGCTTGTAATTATTGCCGCTATCCCTATAGTGTGCAAATTTGACACAGTTACAAATGATGAACTCTTGTAATTATTACCGCACTCCCTATAGTGTGCAAATTTGACAGAGTTACAAAAGATGAACTCTTGTAATTATTACCCCACTCCCTATAGTGTGCAAATTTGACACATTTACAAATAATGAACTAAGCTTATAATTATTACCGCCCTCGCTATAGTACGCAAATTTGCCACAGTTACAAATAATGAACTAAGCTTGTAATTATTGCCGCTATCCCTATAGTGTGCAAATTTGACACAGTTACAAATGATGAACTCTTGTAATTATTACCGCACTCCCTATAGTGTGCAAATTTGACAGAGTTACAAAAGATGAACTCTTGTAATTATTACCCCACTCCCTATAGTGTGCAAATTTGACACATTTACAAATAATGAACTAAGCTTATAATTATTACCGCCCTCGCTATAGTACGCAAATTTGCCACAGTTACAAATAATGAACTAAGCTTGTAATTATTGCCGCTATCCCTATAGTGTGCAAATTTGACACAGTTACAAATGATGAACTCTTGTAATTATTACCGCACTCCCTATAGTGTGCAAATTTGACAGAGTTACAAAAGATGAACTCTTGTAATTATTACCCCACTCCCTATAGTGTGCAAATTTGACACATTTACAAATAATGAACTAAGCTTATAATTATTACCGCCCTCGCTATAGCGCGCAAATTTGACACAGTTACAAATAATGAACAAAGCTTGTAATTATTACCGCTCTCCCTTTAGTGTGCAAATTTGACACAGTTACAAATGACGAACTCTTGTAATTATTACCGCACTCCCTATAGTGTGCAAATTTGACAGAGTTACAAAAGATGAACTCTTGTAATTATTACCCCACTCCCTATAGTGTGCAAATTTGACACATTTACAAATAATGAACTAAGCTTATAATTATTACCGCCCTCGCTATAGTACGCAAATTTGCCACAGTTACAAATAATGAACTAAGCTTGTAATTATTGCCGCTATCCCTATAGTGTGCAAATTTGACACAGTTACAAATGATGAACTCTTGTAATTATTACCGCACTCCCTATAGTGTGCAAATTTGACAGAGTTACAAAAGATGAACTCTTGTAATTATTACCCCACTCCCTATAGTGTGCAAATTTGACACATTTACAAATAATGAACTAAGCTTATAATTATTACCGCCCTCGCTATAGTACGCAAATTTGCCACAGTTACAAATAATGAACTAAGCTTGTAATTATTGCCGCTATCCCTATAGTGTGCAAATTTGACACAGTTACAAATGATGAACTCTTGTAATTATTACCGCACTCCCTATAGTGTGCAAATTTGACAGAGTTACAAAAGATGAACTCTTGTAATTATTACCCCACTCCCTATAGTGTGCAAATTTGACACATTTACAAATAATGAACTAAGCTTATAATTATTACCGCCCTCGCTATAGTACGCAAATTTGCCACAGTTACAAATAATGAACTAAGCTTGTAATTATTGCCGCTATCCCTATAGTGTGCAAATTTGACACAGTTACAAATGATGAACTCTTGTAATTATTACCGCACTCCCTATAGTGTGCAAATTTGACAGAGTTACAAAAGATGAACTCTTGTAATTATTACCCCACTCCCTATAGTGTGCAAATTTGACACATTTACAAATAATGAACTAAGCTTATAATTATTACCGCCCTCGCTATAGCGCGCAAATTTGACACAGTTACAAATAATGAACAAAGCTTGTAATTATTACCGCTCTCCCTTTAGTGTGCAAATTTGACACAGTTACAAATGACGAACTCTTGTAATTATTACCGCACTCCCTATAGTGTGCAAATTTGACAGAGTTACAAAAGATGAACTCTTGTAATTATTACCCCACTCCCTATAGTGTGCAAATTTGACACATTTACAAATAATGAACTAAGCTTATAATTATTACCGCCCTCGCTATAGTACGCAAATTTGCCACAGTTACAAATAATGAACTAAGCTTGTAATTATTGCCGCTATCCCTATAGTGTGCAAATTTGACACAGTTACAAATGATGAACTCTTGTAATTATTACCGCACTCCCTATAGTGTGCAAATTTGACAGAGTTACAAAAGATGAACTCTTGTAATTATTACCCCACTCCCTATAGTGTGCAAATTTGACACATTTACAAATAATGAACTAAGCTTATAATTATTACCGCCCTCGCTATAGTACGCAAATTTGCCACAGTTACAAATAATGAACTAAGCTTGTAATTATTGCCGCTATCCCTATAGTGTGCAAATTTGACACAGTTACAAATGATGAACTCTTGTAATTATTACCGCACTCCCTATAGTGTGCAAATTTGACAGAGTTACAAAAGATGAACTCTTGTAATTATTACCCCACTCCCTATAGTGTGCAAATTTGACACATTTACAAATAATGAACTAAGCTTATAATTATTACCGCCCTCGCTATAGTACGCAAATTTGCCACAGTTACAAATAATGAACTAAGCTTGTAATTATTGCCGCTATCCCTATAGTGTGCAAATTTGACACAGTTACAAATGATGAACTCTTGTAATTATTACCGCACTCCCTATAGTGTGCAAATTTGACAGAGTTACAAAAGATGAACTCTTGTAATTATTACCCCACTCCCTATAGTGTGCAAATTTGACACATTTACAAATAATGAACTAAGCTTATAATTATTACCGCCCTCGCTATAGCGCGCAAATTTGACACAGTTACAAATAATGAACAAAGCTTGTAATTATTACCGCTCTCCCTTTAGTGTGCAAATTTGACACAGTTACAAATGACGAACTCTTGTAATTATTACCGCACTCCCTATAGTGTGCAAATTTGACAGAGTTACAAAAGATGAACTCTTGTAATTATTACCCCACTCCCTATAGTGTGCAAATTTGACACATTTACAAATAATGAACTAAGCTTATAATTATTACCGCCCTCGCTATAGCGCGCAAATTTGACACAGTTACAAATAATGAACAAAGCTTGTAATTATTACCGCTCTCCCTTTAGTGTGCAAATTTGACACAGTTACAAATGATGAACTCTTGTAATTATTACCGCACTCCCTATAGTGTGCAAATTTGACAGAGTTACAAAAGATGAACTCTTGTAATTATTACCCCACTCCCTATAGTGTGCAAATTTGACACATTTACAAATAATGAACTAAGCTTATAATTATTACCGCCCTCGCTATAGCGCGCAAATTTGACACAGTTACAAATAATGAACAAAGCTTGTAATTATTACCGCTCTCCCTTTAGTGTGCAAATTTGACACAGTTACAAATGACGAACTCTTGTAATTATTACCGCACTCCCTATAGTGTGCAAATTTGACAGAGTTACAAAAGATGAACTCTTGTAATTATTACCCCACTCCCTATAGTGTGCAAATTTGACACATTTACAAATAATGAACTAAGCTTATAATTATTACCGCCGTCGCTATAGCGCGCAAATTTGACACAGTTACAAATAATGAACAAAGCTTGTAATTATTACCGCTCTCCCTTTAGTGTGCAAATTTGACACAGTTACAAATGACGAACTCTTGTAATTATTACCGCACTCCCTATAGTGTGCAAATTTGACAGAGTTACAAAAGATGAACTCTTGTAATTATTACCCCACTCCCTATAGTGTGCAAATTTGACACATTTACAAATAATGAACTAAGCTTATAATTATTACCGCCCTCGCTATAGCGCGCAAATTTGACACAGTTACAAATAATGAACAAAGCTTGTAATTATTACCGCTCTCCCTTTAGTGTGCAAATTTGACACAGTTACAAATGATGAACTCTTGTAATTATTACCGCACTCCCTATAGTGTGCAAATTTGACAGAGTTACAAAAGATGAACTCTTGTAATTATTACCCCACTCCCTATAGTGTGCAAATTTGACACATTTACAAATAATGAACTAAGCTTATAATTATTACCGCCCTCGCTATAGCGCGCAAATTTGACACAGTTACAAATAATGAACAAAGCTTGTAATTATTACCGCTCTCCCTTTAGTGTGCAAATTTGACACAGTTACAAATGATGAACTCTTGTAATTATTACCGCACTCCCTATAGTGTGCAAATTTGACAGAGTTACAAAATATGAACTCTTGTAATTATTACCCCACTCCCTATAGTGTGCAAATTTGACACATTTACAAATAATGAACTAAGCTTATAATTATTACCGCCCTCGCTATAGTGCGCAAATTTGCCACAGTTACAAATAATGAACTAAGCTTGTAATTATTGCCGCTATCCCTATAGTGTGCAAATTTGACACAGTTACAAATGATGAACTCTTGTAATTATTACCGCACTCCCTATAGTGTGCAAATTTGACAGAGTTACAAAAGATGAACTCTTGTAATTATTACCCCACTCCCTATAGTGTGCAAATTTGACACATTTACAAATAATGAACTAAGCTTATAATTATTACCGCCCTCGCTATAGCGCGCAAATTTGACACAGTTACAAATAATGAACAAAGCTTGTAATTATTACCGCTCTCCCTTTAGTGTGCAAATTTGACACAGTTACAAATGACGAACTCTTGTAATTATTACCGCACTCCCTATAGTGAGCAAATTTGGCAGAGTTACAAAAGATGAACTCTTGTAATTATTACCCCACTCCCTATAGTGTGCAAATTTGACACATTTACAAATAATGAACTAAGCTTATAATTATTACCGCCCTCGCTATAGCGCGCAAATTTGACACAGTTACAAATAATGAACAAAGCTTGTAATTATTACCGCACTCCCTTTAGTGTGCAAATTTGACACAGTTACAAATGACGAACTCTTGTAATTATTACCGCACTCCCTATAGTGTGCAAATTTGACAGAGTTACAAAAGATGAACTCTTGTAATTATTACCCCACTCCCTATAGTGTGCAAATTTGACACATTTACAAAGAATGAACTAAGCTTATAATTATTACCGCCCTCGCTATAGCGCGCAAATTTGCCACAGTTACAAATAATGAACTAAGCTTGTAATTATATCCGCTATCCCTATAGTGTGCAAATTTGACACAGTTACAAATGATGAACTCTTGTAATTATTACCCAACTCCCTATAGTGTGCAAATTTGACAGAGTTACAAAAGATGAACTCTTGTAATTATTACCCCACTCCCTATAGTGTGCAAATTTGACACATTTACAAATAATGAACTAAGCTTATAATTATTACCGCCCTCGCTATAGCGCGCAAATTTGACACAGTTACAAATAATGAACAAAGCTTGTAATTATTACCGCTCTCCCTTTGGTGTGCAAATTTGACACAGTTACAAATGACGAACTCTTGTAATTATTACCGCACTCCCTATAGTGTGCAAATTTGACAGAGTTACAAAAGATGAACTCTTGTAATTATTACCCCACTCCCTATAGTGTGCAAATTTGACACATTTACAAATAATGAACTAAGCTTATAATTATTACCGCCCTCGCTATAGCGCGCAAATTTGACACAGTTACAAATAATGAACAAAGCTTGTAATTATTACCGCTCTCCCTTTAGTGTGCAAATTTGACACAGTTACAAATGATGAACTCTTGTAATTATTACCGCACTCCCTATAGTGTGCAAATTTGACAGAGTTACAAAAGATGAACTCTTGTAATTATTACCCCACTCCCTATAGTGTGCAAATTTGACACATTTACAAATAATGAACTAAGCTTATAATTATTACCGCCCTCGCTATAGCGCGCAAATTTGACACAGTTACAAATAATGAACAAAGCTTGTAATTATTACCGCTCTCCCTTTAGTGTGCAAATTTGACACAGTTACAAATGACGAACTCTTGTAATTATTACCGCACTCCCTATAGTGTGCAAATTTGACAGAGTTACAAAAGATGAACTCTTGTAATTATTACCCCACTCCCTATAGTGTGCAAATTTGACACATTTACAAATAATGAACTAAGCTTATAATTATTACCGCCGTCGCTATAGCGCGCAAATTTGACACAGTTACAAATAATGAACAAAGCTTGTAATTATTACCGCTCTCCCTTTAGTGTGCAAATTTGACACAGTTACAAATGACGAACTCTTGTAATTATTACCGCACTCCCTATAGTGTGCAAATTTGACAGAGTTACAAAAGATGAACTCTTGTAATTATTACCCCACTCCCTATAGTGTGCAAATTTGGCACATTTACAAATAATGAACTAAGCTTATAATTATTACCGCCCTCGCTATAGCGCGCAAATTTGACACAGTTACAAATAATGAACAAAGCTTGTAATTATTACCGCTCTCCCTTTAGTGTGCAAATTTGACACAGTCACCAATGATGAACTCTTGTAATTATTACCGCACTCCCTATAGTGTGCAAATTTGACAGAGTTACAAAAGATGAACTCTTGTAATTATTACCCCACTCCCTATAGTGTGCAAATTTGACACATTTACAAATAATGAACTAAGCTTATAATTATTACCGCCCTCGCTATAGCGCGCAAATTTGACACAGTTACAAATAATGAACAAAGCTTGTAATTATTACCGCTCTCCCTTTAGTGTGCAAATTTGACACAGTTACAAATGACGAACTCTTGTAATTATTACCGCACTCCCTATAGTGTGCAAATTTGACAGAGTTACAAAAGATGAACTCTTGTAATTATTACCCCACTCCCTATAGTGTGCAAATTTGACACATTTACGAATAATGAACTAAGCTTATAATTATTACCGCCCTCGCTATAGCGCGCAAATTTGACACAGTTACAAATAATGAACTAAGCTTGTAATTATTGCCGCTATCCCTATAGTGTGCAAATTTGACACAGTTACAAATGACGAACTCTTGTAATTATTACCGCACTCCCTATAGTGTGCAAATTTGGCAGAGTTACAAAAGATGAACTCTTGTAATTATTACCCCACTCCCTATAGTGTGCAAATTTGACACATTTACAAATAATGAACTAAGCTTATAATTATTACCGCCCTCGCTATAGCGCGCAAATTTGTCACAGTTACAAATAATGAACAAAGCTTGTAATTATTACCGCTCTCCCTTTAGTGTGCAAATTTGACACAGTTACAAATGACGAACTCTTGTAATTATTACCGCACTCCCTATAGTGTGCAAATTTGACAGAGTTACAAAAGATGAACTCTTGTAATTATTACCCCACTCCCTATAGTGTGCAAATTTGACACATTTACAAAGAATGAACTAAGCTTATAATTATTACCGCCCTCGCTATAGCGCGCAAATTTGACACAGTTACAAATAATGAACAAAGCTTGTAATTATTACCGCTCTCCCTTTAGTGTGCAAATTTGACACACTTACAGATGACGAACTCTTGTAATTATTACCGCACTCCCTATAGTGTGCAAATTTGACAGAGTTACAAAAGATGAACTCTTGTAATTATTACCCTACTCCCTATAGTGTGCAAATTTGACACATTTACAAATAATGAACTAAGCTTATAATTATTACCGCCCTCGCTATAGCGCGCAAATTTGACACAGTTACAAATAATGAACAAAGCTTGTAATTATTACCGCTCTCCCTTTAGTGTGCAAATTTGACACAGTTACAAATGATGAACTCTTGTAATTATTACCGCAGTCCCTATAGTGTGCAAATTTGACAGAGTTACAAAAGATGAACTCTTGTAATTATAACCCCACTCCCTATAGTGTGCAAATTTGACACATTTACAAATAATGAACTAAGCTTATAATTATTACCGCCCTCGCTATAGCGCGCAAATTTGACACAGTTACAAATAATGAACAAAGCTTGTAATTATTACCGCTCTCCCTTTAGTGTGCAAATTTGACACAGTTACAAATGACGAACTCTTGTAATTATTACCGCACTCCCTATAGTGTGCAAATTTGACAGAGTTACAAAAGATGAACTCTTGTAATTATTACCCCACTCCCTATAGTGTGCAAATTTGACACATTTACAAATAATGAACTAAGCTTATAATTATTACCGCCCTCGCTATAGCGCGCAAATTTGACACAGTTACAAATAATGAACAAAGCTTGTAATTATTACCGCTCTCCCTTTAGTGTGCAAATTTGACACAGTTACAAATGACGAACTCTTGTAATTATTACCGCACTCCCTATAGTGTGCAAATTTGACAGAGTTACAAAAGATGAACTCTTGTAATTATTACCCCACTACCTATAGTGTGCAAATTTGACACATTTACAAATAATGAACTAAGCTTATAATTATTACCGCCCTCGCTATAGCGCGCAAATTTGACACAGTTACAAATAATGAACAAAGCTTGTAATTATTACTGCTCTCCCTTTAGTGTGCAAATTTGACACAGTTACAAATGATGAACTCTTGTAATTATTACCGCACTCCCTATAGTGTGCAAATTTGACACAGTTATAAATAGCAAGAAAGATTTTATCATAATTTTTGAATATATTTTTATAATTTCTTCTTCTTCTATAAAAAAAAAAAGGAAAATATACATCTGCCAAAGAAATATAAGATAGGTGCGTGGCTATTTTTCGTATCTGCTTTACATGTAATCGAGCTATTTTCTATAACACAAGATAGTGTTTGAAATTTTATCCAGGCATCTCATTTTAAAATTCACAACTTTTGCTTTCATTTTCTTGGAAAATACTAAACCAATTTTCAGAAACTTTTTTTATTTTTGGTTCTCCTGTTATGATAAACATTTTTAAGCTTCCTTCGCTCTTAATAATATATTGTTAGGTTTTTATTTGCGTTTAAAGTCAATTGTAGACTAAAAGGTTTTCTTTATTTCAATAAATTTCAATTTTGTAGTCAATTTTTCTAAAATTCAAAAGTCCAGTGTTGAAATGTGAACCATAATAATGCTGACCATAATACTGTAAACCAACATATTGTAAACAATAATACTGTAATAGAAAATAATCTTTCACGATGAAATCAGATTGTCAACTATTTTCTTTCCCTTGCTAAGTATCAACGCTATAATTGAATTTCAGAAAACTAATTTTAAAAAAATTGATTGTTAAGAAAAAGCTAATTATATAAAAATGCCAAACATATAAAAACTTTGATTTTAAATTTTTTTTACTTCCGATGACTCTTATATTGCACGGCAGAGAAATAGAAATAAAAAAAATAAATAAATAAATAAAAAAAAAATAAAAAAATAAAAAAACAATTCATGATTTTTCGAAAATAGATGCATAAAAATTGGCCATTTTAACATGGCAGAAACGTGATTGTGTATTGTAATTTAACAAAGATATCGGTGAATATTTTTATGTCCAAAATCAATGTTGTGTTAAATCTCTTTATATTCTAAACATTCTTAACTGCCATATTATTCTTTTATTTTTGGAAGAACTCAGTTTCAAGTCACAAAAGCTGACGAACCTTTGAGATTTACGCAATAATAAATACTGTAAATATTACTTTGGTTATAACGACACTTTTTAACTGAAACAATTTACAGATTCGCAGCCATTCGAGAAACTCAGCAAGGAAAGCAAGAAGAAAGATTGCCATTCTTCGCCGTGGTGACTCCACAATGGATGGAAACGAAATATCCGAAGCTTATTAAGAATTTGAGGATTAATGAAAATCGATTATCAACGCCATTCGATATTTATTCCACACTCATGACCATACTTGACTCAAATGTGCCGATCCAGGGGGATTTATCACATCGTAGCATCAGTTTGTTCTCTGAGATATCACAAGATGTAAGTATCGCCCATCATATGAAAATTATAAATTGTAAACACTGTTTAATTTTAAATAACTCCTCGAATAATACTTCTAGGTGTTCAACTATTCATGACTCAAACACTCTAACTATTTAATCATGGAATAATTTGAAAGCATAGTATTTCTTTTTCAGGTTGTGGGTTTTATACGACATTGCAGAGTTGTGAGTTGAAATAAAGTCAGAATTGGAACAAACATTTATTTAACTTTTAAATTAAACAAAAGACTATAATCATATTTAGAAATTCTACTCGCGAGCCGTGATGGCTCAGGGGATAGAACGTTCGCCTTGCAATAAGGTGAACCGGGTTCGAATATCAGCCATGGTTGGTCTATACAAATGCCGGATCTGCCTTGCACCAACCATAGTGCTGACGTGAAATATCCTCAGTGGTAGACGGATCATGGGTTAGAGTTCCCTTGCTCCGTGGTAGGTTCTCGTGGTCTTCTCCGAATACTTGATCCAAGAGTTCCCTTGTCTTCTGGATTGGGTTCCAAATTACAAGGTCTCTCTCTCTCTCTCTCTCTCTCTCTCTCTCTCTCTCTCTCTCTCTCACTCTCACTCTCACTCTCACTCTCACTCACTCACACACACACACACACACAGTAGATATTCAGAGATTCAGAGCTATAAGACCTGCTATTCTCTCTGACCCGATCTAAAAAAGAAAAAATGGGAAAAATCCTTTTGGCTTCTTTCTTCCCATCAAATGCATCTTTTATTCAACTTTCTTATATGAAAAAGACTACAGTTAAAGCTTATGACACCAAAAATTAAGTTATTCGTCACACTGACAAAAGTTATTTTTAACTTGGAAATGGCTACTTTGTTTTAGTAACTGCTGTAAACCCACATTATCACTGAAAATAAGAGAATTACTATCACTGAAAATAATCATTTACTAGAAAAGTCTAAAACTAGTTTTCTGAATTATTTCAAAGTACACTATGAATTATAACTACCTAGGCATATCTCCAGTAAATAATAACTTAAATAGGATTTGAGAAAATCAAATTTATAATCAGGGTGAAATTCTCATTAAAGTCACCCTTTGAATCAGAGCCTTCGTAATGGTAAGTGAGGCATTTATCTAGGACCCTACGCCGGTGATTTTTTTGAAATGATTATAAATATTTCAATTATTTTAATTTCCTTTTAGTTTTAAAAATTCGAAAACATTTTTTTCTATTTTATAATGTTATTAAAATATAAAAGACGGAAGGTAGTCTGATTATTTTTAGAGGCAACGTACAGAAAAGTTTGGCACAAATCAAAATTATAAATTTAGAAAACAGAATTCATTTATACATTTTTGCATGATTATTCAAGCCAGTCTCTTCCTTCTGAGAGCAAGTAACGTTGTGAACACAAAATATAAAAAATATAAGCAATGACATAAGAATTGGAAGAAAAAAAATAAGGAAAAATGCTAAGTTGTTTTATTTTTAGGAATGAAATTCGAAAAGAAAAGAAAAAGTCATATTTATTTCAATAATCTAGACAAAAATCTGGGTGTACAATTGCATACCTGCAAGGAACATCGCATGTAAATTATGGCATTTGTCCATTCAGAAGCCAATTAGGTGCGACACACACGTGTGACGTCACTTACAGATATCCAATTAAATCTGATTTAAATCACATGATTAGACATAATCACTTCACTTCTTCTCGAGTTGTAAGTAGCCAGTATTGCAGTAGCGTAATCGCAGAAGGAGAATGTCGAAAGGGTTAAAGTTCAGCGACGGTTCTATCCAACAAGGTATAAATTCAAAACAATGTTAATTATTGAACTCATTATCTGCAAATTGGCTTTTCGTTAGATTTACTTCTTTTTACCAGTCAAAGGAGAAAAAACAATCAATCGGAGAAATAGGTTTAGTAGGTTAACGGGTTTTTCTCCTAAAAATAACAACATAGAGAATGAAAAGAGTGTCTTCATCTCATTAAAGTATTTATATCGAAGAGGAATATTTTATATTGAATTATGAAAATCATACAATTATTTCTTCTGTCTTTCATACAAAATTTATTTAAAATATTAATTTAAATTTACCGTATTCCTTCAGTTAAAATTTCAATTTTATAATTGTTTAAATAAACAATTACTTAATTCTTGTCATGAAAAGCATAGATGCCGCGTTTCACTACAATTTTTTTTAATTTCTAAAAAATGTGTTCTGGAAACAATCATTGGAATTATTGTTCCGAAATTCCAATATATGTTTTGGAAAATCATTTTACATTTAGAGTTTATTTTCATTGCGTGTTTTCATTGTTTAGAGTGTGTGTGTGTTGAATTTTGGTTACATTTTCGTAATTTTAAAAACAAAAGTAAAAATATTTTGAAAATATTTACATTATAGTTTACATGTTAGGAATTTAAAGTTTTTTTCTCTAAGAATTTATGCTGAGCTAAAAAAAAAATTATTGAAAACTTTATGCATACCGTAATTGATTTTTATGTAATATAGACCAGGGCTAAATACTACTAACAAAATTAAGGTTCAAACAATAATTTTTTTTTAAAACGTTATCACAATATATTTTATAATACAGAAAATTCAACATAATAATTGCTGCGTGACTTATTGCAATAAAAAGATCACTGAATAATAAATATTAAATATTTATGCTCTCATGAAAGTTTAAATGCTCAAATGCGCAATTACGGATGCAACGATAGTAATAACATCGTATTTAAAAAAACCGGGAGTTTTTAAAAAAATATGTGAAAATTACCGATCCAGAAGTTAGACAACTAACTGAAATAATTGACAAAAAAAGGATTAGAAAATGACGTTGATTCATGATGGCATAGTCACAAATTGAGAGCAATTATAATTAAAACTGCGCCGGCCAGGTGGCCGAGTGGTTAGCGTGTCTGACTGCGAAGCCAATGGCCACGGGTTCGAATCCCGCTCTGGGCATGGATGTTTCTCTCTCTGTGTTGTCTTCTGATGTGTGAATGAGTGAATGTGGCCCACCCTATGAACGGGTTTGTGGCAGTGTGGCGTGGGTAACGTAGCTCGAATTCGTGACTTTGGATCACAGGTGCCCACTGGGTAACGATAAATGAGCAATACTTCCGGCATCTTCTATGGCGAAGAACGAAAGTTCAGTACCTGCCGTTATTAAAAAATAAATAAATAAATAAAATTGCCTGTGTTAGTATCATAAAAATAAATCAATGTTAGTGAAAAGTTTAATATAGGTATTAAAATATTACTTGATTCCTTCCGAAAAAAATCTATAATTGAAGACTATTTTTATACCCGTTTAATTCTTCAATTTATCAAAATTAGATTTTCCCTTTCAGTTTCTACTAAGACTTTCATGACTTATTCCTTTAAAATACATTCATACTTTTTTTTATTTTTACTTATTTATTTTTTCTCTAATCCTCAACTTGTGAAATTCCAAATTAATGAGATATTTTAGTTTGGGATTTTGTTTAAATAAATTGTTTCCGAAAATCATTGGGTTTTTTTTTCCGATTAATTCAAATCATTCCTTTTGGCGCTCAACTTGTAACCAACTCAGAGTTATTCACTGATGGATTTAGCAATGATTATTCTACTTAAGAAAAAGATGCATTGTGCACTAGTGTGTTACGTTTTTGAAATTTTTTCTTATCAAAGCTAATAGCGCACCAAGAGGAGACCACAAATCTTGACCAGAAAACAAATCACACTGTACCTTTTTTACATTCTAAATGATGTGTGAGTGAAGTAAGTCAAAGAGGGGTAAAACCCTCTTCGTGTACTTCAATGTATAACTGGCAGCAAGATTTGATTTAATTTTTCAATTTTACTCCTAACACCGATTTAGACCTTAAGATAAGATATTAGTTGGTTAAACCTTCTCTAAGGTTTAAACCAACTAATGAACAGGAAGTCCCTATTGAAGTGACCACCTATTGTATCCTTATTATAACAGAAAAACGGAAATTCCCTTTTTGTGAAACATTTCTCTAAAATATAAAAAGTTTTTTTCACTTCAATACCTATTCTTATACAATTAAGTGGGAACAAAAAACAACAAATGTACGTTGAAACGGGGAAGTTTAACATCAGTTTCATATAAAATGATTGGGTTCCATTAAATTTTATTCATATTCGATTATTATTATTCGGTTATTCGACTATCCGATATGCAATTAAGTGGGGACGACTGTAACTCCAAATAAATAAATAAATAAATAACGATCGAAAAATGAATTGGATTTACGGTAGAATCATCGCGAATTGAATATGTCAAAAATTATTACTCAATTCTAAAATTCACGTGCAGTAATAACATTGTATGAAAAATATCGGAATTTGGATAACCATGTGAAAATACCGTAAAGCAGCTAAAATAACTGCAGAGAAAACGATCAGAAAATAACATGGATTAACAACGGAATAATAATCATGCGCTTCAAAAAATGATACTCAAATTCGAACTTCAGGAGTCACAATATTATCGTGTTAAAAATACTGAAGTTTGAAAAATCATGTGGAGATCGCCGAAAAAACGATAAATAACTATTAGAAAACAAAGAGGTTTAACTATAGAATTCTAACTCGTAATAATATCGTATTTAAAATATCGGAATTTGAAAAATCAGGTGAAAAAGACGAAAAGATCGTTGAAATCCAAACCATTAGATGTCACTAGCAATTTCTGCTACCGCGTTTCTCTGTAATTATCATTTGGTTTTTGCTAATTGGATTTTATTTGGTTTTGGTTGATTAGCTAGTTGACAAAATCGCGTAATAACATGGACAATCATGAATACTCAAATATAATAGTAGTAATAACTGTAACAGATTGTGTTTATTCTCTTCTGTGAATCTCTTATAAATTGTTTGACTATATTTTATTTTATTTTAGAGAACTTGCTCAATGGCTTCGATTGAACCTCACTGGTGCGCCTGTTTGTCATGGACAAAAATGTCTCCGGGATATCCCGTGGCCACAAATGTTGGCCAAGCTGTGATAGATTTTATAAATAAACTTACTGAGGTTCAACGAAACGTTTGCGAAATACTTAAACTGAAAGAAGTGACGCGCATTGAGAAACTTCAACCAAATAAAGCACTTTTAAAGTTTAAGAAAAATGCCGATAGAGACGGCTTCATCGGAGAATTCTCTGACAATACACAAGTTACAGAACTCATCTACCAAGTACAATTAAGAGCTTCGCCTAGTGATGGTATTTACGAAGCATCAGTAAAACACATTACGAGTAGTAACCAATTTCTGGTTAAAGAGTTTGAACTCAGTCGTGTTAACATGTATGCCAATCAGGAACACTGTATACATGATACATATCCAAATCTTAGAAAATATTGCTATTGTAAAAATCAATTGTAAATTCTGTATATCCTTTGATGAAATGCGTGTGTCATACTTATGATCATATGTTTGATGTAGAACTCAGATTCATTCTTCATTATGATCACGATGATGTTATCTAAAGTCATATGGTAAAAAAATTGTACTAGATCAGAGATTCTTAAACTTTTTACCACTTAGAACATACTTTGCTGAAAAATTTTCCCACAACCCCCTAATAGACATGTAGTAATAAATGTAAACGAAAATTATAGTGGCGGTTGAAATGGGCAACAGGTGGCGTAGAACAGAACTCTCTACCGATGGCAACATTTCGTATGCTTTCACCATTAGCGTGTGAAGAGTCATAGAAAAAGGAAGTAGGTTAGTTTTTGTCTCTATTTTGAAATAGATTAAAATCTTTTAAGTTAGGAAACTATATGGGACTGAAAACTACATTAAACATAGTTTTAAAATAAAGCGTCATGGAAATTTTAGAAAATATTTTTAACAATTAAATACGAAAAATATTAAGAAAAGAAAAAATATCGTAGTACATTCCTATAAAACTGTAAAGAGGAGGAGAGGGAAGGGGAAAAGGCCAAATGCATGGAACCGCTCTTCTCCCCAGATGGCGTAATCGAGCGTTGCGATCGCCTATATTAATGACGGGGATTATGCAAATTTTAAAAAATTATTAGTCTTTTCTGCTATTTTACAGAATTGTTTACATTTTGCGTTTTTTCCTTAGAATTTTTCTCAGTTTAATGTACCACAGGGAAAAAATGCTGTTTCGAAGTTCTGACCAAATATTGTAATACTTTCTAGAAACATTATTTTTTGAAAAGTTATAAGATTTGAGAAACAAAAAAATCTTATTGATTAAATTACAACAACTATCCCGTATTCACAGAACGTAATAAGGAAAAAAATCAATACTTCAATTAAAAACATCACAATTATTAGTGAAACTGAAAGTCTACTTTTAAAACTTTAGTTTCAAAGTTGAATTTCTCTACCATATTGCGAAGAAACGGAAAGCTAATACGAACGAACAGAACTAAGCTACCGGAAACCATTTCTTTCTTTCCCCACATTTGTTTTCATTGCTTCCCCCCTCCTCTCTCTCTCTCTCTCCATCTCTACCAATAGAATATGATTCTCAAAATTACCAATGTAACTACGCCAGCCGTAGTTTACGAAGCTCTCTCTGTTCTAGAATTTTATTAATATGTTTTGTGTGTTCACAAACATAAAAAAATAGTCTATAAATTTTTTTAAAGTACAAGTAAGCGCTTCATGATGGTAAAAATACTTTTGAAAGGAGGCATTAATGGAATGAAATAATTTTTAATTATAAAAGTGTCTTTATATGCCGCAAATTTATTTTGAAACGGAAGTCCTGCAAACGATATCAAAAATGCATCATTTATGCATCACAAAACTTTGCTCAAAAAATTTTATTTATTTTTCTAGGTTTAAAGCACTATTTTTATATAAGAAAAAATTAGCACATGAAGACACTTCTGAATTACCAAAATGTATGTTGAAATACATATTGTACTGTGCAGAATCTATAAGCATAGTTTAAAATATTTCTATTAAAATATACAGAAAATAGAGCTTTTTAATGAACTTAAATATTTTAGAAAAGTTATTTTCATTTGCTGTTTTTATACAGTTTAAATAATTATAAACTCTGTGGAAAAATTTTAGACTAACCTATTTTTAAATTTAAAAAAGAAAAGCGTTAGTTAGAACAGAACTCTAGTGTTTCGTGGAAGGCTAACAGGGTTTCCAATAGGAATATTTATTATTTTTATATACAAACATTTCCATCATTTATTTCATATTTTGGTTATTTTTATGAAATTATTTAAGTAAAATATCAATAAAAAAAAAGAAATCACAAAACCTTTCAAAAAATATTACTTTCAACAATAAAATATTGAATAAATTATGAAAAGGTTATGTATTTATAAAACAAATTACAAGATAATAACTCATCGAACCTTTCAATTCAAAATAAAATCCTAGAATTAAGAATTACGTTGTTCTCATAGCCATTCACAGTGTTTACAAGTTATTTTTTTATTGTTGTTGTTATTTCTAATGTCGCTTGCCAATGTCAGCAAGCTTGCTTGGTGAAACCAAGCGAATTTTAAGGCAGAGAATGCGTTTCTTGTTTTTCAATGGCTCTATTTATGGCCAAGAACATGACTTCAGCTACACGCAGCTTACAAAACTTTACTAGGGCATTCATACATTCATTCATTCATCCACAGATCGTAATTTTGACCTGAACCAGAGAACGACCAGTCTCCAATTCAGTACTCTCAGAGGTATAATTTGTAATGGAAACATGGAGGACTTTGTAACCCGAGGGGCTTAGCGTGCACCAGTCACCATTTACTGCACGGGGAGTCTTCGACGTGGGCCCAACGCCCTACAAACCAATCTATTCCGGCCTCCATCTTTTTTTGAAAACTATAATTCAGTGTTCTTGACCCATGATGGCTCAGGCGATAGAGCGTTCGCCTACCAATGAGCTGAGCCGGGTTCGAATCCCAGTGATGGCTGGACAGCTTGCATCAACCACAGTGCTGATGTAAAATATCCTCAGTGGTAGATGGATCAGGAGTTAGAGTCTCCTTGCCGTAAGGCTAAGTGTGGCAGATTTTCGTGGTTTTCCTCTCCGTGTAATGCAAATGCGGGTTAGTTCCATCAAAGGCAAATTTCTCCCAATACTTGATCCAGAAGCTCCTTTGTCTTCTGGATTGGGTTCAAAATTACAAGGCTACGGATTTGAATATCCATAATCGTAAACCCAAAAAGTTGGGTCGGCTGTTCAACGACGGTTATAAAATAAAATTTAGCGTTCTTCATTCCTTTTTAGCTTGCTCATTCACCAAAATAAAATTCATAACTTAACTAAATTACATTCCTACCTTTCGAATTCTACTGTTTGATACAAAACCTATAATTTTAGAACTAAATTCGATGACTGAAAAACATTTAATTCTTCACATTAAATATTATCAAAATAATAAGTAGTCTTTCTTTGGTTCGCATATTCACAACTACTAATTTTATTTATAAGCTTGAGACTCTGCCAAAAGAGGCTCAATCATTTAAGGTTTCATGGTCGAAAAAAATTTCATAGTCGAATTGCTAAGTTAGAAGATTATTTGTTAGTATTTATAAAAGAGTTATAAGACATTTTTAGTTATCTTCTAATATTGAGCATTCCTGACTGAGTCATATTTTAAATTCATTAAAAAAAAAGTATCATTAGTTGCTGTACATAATTTTTAATTAAATATTGTATAAACTGTCTGTATATTGTATATAGATGATTGTTGGCGTGTTATCGTTGTATTTGCTATTACTGTGTAAACTGATTGTAAAAGAATTTAAATGTTATCAATAGATGATTAGAAATTGTATCATTGTAATTTTTAATTTTAGTTTGATTTTGGTTTTCATAACAAAATTATTTTAATAACCCCTAATTAACGTTTTCAAGTTATTAATTTTTTATGCTATCTTAAATGTTAATTTAACTTAATCTCAATAGTTCTTTTCTTCAAGTTTAGACAATGCATTAAAAAAAAAAAAAAAAAAAAAAAAAAAGGTTTTGAAGTTTAAAAAATCCTTTTTTTAATTGTTATAATCATGTTTTCAAACAAATGCGTAAAAGATAGTTCAAGTAATCTAATTAAGCAAAATTCAAAACATAATTTTGCTTTGAATCTTAAAAATATTTTAATATTTATAACTAATTTTATATATAATAAACAGTGTGTGCAAATTTAATATTAAGTCAGTTTTTTAAGCAATTTTCATAAGACGATTTGGAATTAGAAAAACTGAGAGCAACCTAAACATCGTTTACATCCTTTATATTTTTGAAGTAAATGAATTTTTTATCATTAGTTCGCGGAAAATTTTTAAATGTGTTTCTTTTTTTTTTTTTTTTTTTTTATTTATTTATTTTTTTTTTTATTTATTTTTTTTTTAACATAAGCGAAATCTTGTTAAGTGCTTATTACATACTGTATGTCATTGATATGTTTTCACATTGTTCTAAAAAACATACAATTTTATTGTACAATTTTTTTAACTAAAGATTCAGTGTGTTTCCTTCGGTTACACGTTTTTAAAAGGCCAATTACAATAAAATTAAATACTGCAAAAATGTCTTCAATTTTACTGTTTTATTTTTTTAAAAAATAGAGAATCATTTTAATAAAAATGTTTATTATAGTGTTTGTTGTTTGTGGTCATTTGAAAAACTGTTGTAAAAATAATGTCTATATATTTCTTATAATATTTTTTAATATTTTTTTTTACATAATCAATTTACATGACTTTTAATGGTATTTATACTATGTAAACTGTGTAAGCAAAATTTCTCTATTGAAAATGTGATTTTCTTTCCTGTTTAAAAAGTATGTTCTTGACTTTGAAACCTTGCTATTGACCGATGATCTTCGATAAATATAATTGATTTATTTATTTATTTTTGCGCTTAGAAATAAAATTTTTAAAAAATCACATTTTTGATTAAAAATCTGAATTTGAATTTTGGTTGATTTCATTACTAATATTTTTCAAAGGAAATCAATATACAAAACACTCAACATTAAATTTCTCTCTATCTTAGCTTTTTATTTTCGAAAATTTTATGATTCGAGACCCCTTTATGTTTATGGAAAATATTAATTTATATGCCGGATACAAAACCATTCTCATCAAGCTTGATATCATTACTAAGCAGATTGATATATCATACGATATTTTGCATTTAATTAACACTCATGATTATTAGTTTTTTTTTTTTTTTTTTTTTTTCTCTTTCTTTCTTTTTTTTTTTTTTTTTTGATGAAATTAATTTCAGACGACTATGAGGTTTCCATAAGTTAGTTTGAGCATGGTACTTTTTTCCTTTTCGATAGTATTCTCTGTAAGACAAAATTATTTTGTTTAATAAAACATGCACTTTTCTAATTTTTAAAAAAAAAAATTTATATTTTACATCATGTAAAAAAAAAAAAAAAAAAAAAAAAAAAAACGTTTTCGGAAGATTCGAGAACATTTGAGCACATGTATTAAAATTTAAAAACATTTGTGCTCGAAAAATTTTACATTTTTGGAGGGAAAATGTAGATATTTGAGGACTGTCCTCAAGATTAGAGAATGTTAGAAATAGCATAAGCCTTAGAAATAACATAAGCCTTCACACTAAAATGGTTCACAAACTGAAAGCTAGATGACGCGCTAAATCACTGGTTTCCATTTTCCCCAAGACAATGATACCTTTTTCAATAAAAGCTATAAGCTAGTTTTTACATTACCGGTAAAGCTCTACCTACCGTCGACTCGATTGTCTTTTTTTTATTTTTTATATACAGATCTCTAGACCGCGTTCAATTTGAAATAGTAAAAAAATTTATTTTAGAAAATGAGAAAATATGAACAGGAAACAACTAATACCTATACGACAACCGAAGAAGAATTTGTTTGACCTGTGTTTACCACAGCAGAAAATTGATAATTTGAAGCTGTCCATGGCTTCTATATTTTTAATATGTGTTCAGATATCATATAGGTTAGAGCAGCGGTTCCCAAATGGTTTTCTGCGAAACCCTGGGGTTTCCGTGGAAAAGTTAAGGAGGTTCCGTAACTTAGTACTTTTTATAATCCATTATGATTTTAAAACAGCTGATTCTATTTAGATTCTACCTATAATTCATGATTTATATAATTTTTCGGTTGTCTTTATGAAATTATTTCACGTCATATGCTAGTGTAATAGGAATGGCATTTTTTGAAAACAATATATTTCAAAAAAAATTCATTAGTAAACTAGATACAGCACAAGAACTGCAACTTACTGTCAAAAATAAAACCTAATTTATGATTATTAATGATGTAACAGTGAAAAATCTTAATTCCTTTAATTAAATATTTTTTAAGCAGTCTTTTATAGTTCATTTGTAAAGTCAGAGGTCCACCGAATGAAGTTAGATTACTTAATGTTCCGTAGCCGGAAAAAAAAAAAATTACATTAGAGCCACTGAGTTAAAGTGTAAAATAGGGTGCCCCTTGGATTAGGCACTATAATATTTAGCATTTACTGAATATTATATCTTCCTATCATTGTAATCGCTATTTCTTATTTGCAAAAATCACTTTTAAGTATTCTTCATGTTTTGTGCAAGAACATAAAAATTTTCAAAATAAGAAGAAGAGCACCCTTTTGTAGAGGTTTACCCAGAAATCTTTTTAATAACATATCAATAATCTCAAAAATGTTTTTAAAAGTATATTACATAGTTTTTAAAAAAAAGTATTTTAAAGCTTGTAACATCTTTACTTTGAATATTTTTCTGTGGAAATAAATTTATTAGTCTTCTTTGTAAATGCATTAATTAAGTCATAATACATGAAACCAGTAGATCTCTATCAGAGCCATTTAAAGAGATTAAATATTCTTTTCTGATGGATATTTCTGAATGATGATCTGTAGTGCCGACTACAATCAACAAGGAGCCAAGTGGATTTTTAATTTTAGTAGTTTTTATTGCAACTATTCAGTGAAAGGGAAATTTTTTGAAAAAGGAATCTGATTGTTGCAAATTATATAGTAAGAATGGCCCTTGTATTTTTAAAAGTTCTGAGTGGACTATTATTATTAAGTTTTAATCTGTACTATTATAGTTTTTTTCTTGCAAAGTATTTTAAAAAATTACCAAGAAAATATGCCATCATATTGAAAGTAGGAGCTAGGTTGTTCAAATGGGCCACATTCAAGTGAATGTTTAATGATATTCAAAGCATATTCCACTTACTGTCTGTTACAGCACCTGCTTAGAAATATTTTATAAATTTTTTTTTTTTAATAATCTGTTTAGAGCCAATGGGGATTAGGAGATAGAGCGTTCACCCCCTAATGAAGTGATCGAGTTTCAAATCCCAGTGGTAGCTGGTTGATACAAATTCTACCCCCCACTTGCACTGACCGTGAGAGGTTTCCGTGGTTTTTCACTCCATGCAGCGCAAATGCAGGTTAGTTCCATCAAAATGTCCTCTTTCGAAAGTTGGTTAGTTCAGAAATCCAATGCTCGACCTCGGAATTCTTTATCTTCTGGGTTGGGTTCAAAATTACAAGGCTATGATTTGAACATTGATAATCGCAAACTTAGAATTATGTCGGCTGTTCAACGCCAGTTATAAATTAGAATAATAAATAATCCCTTTAGCTTTAAGTGTTTAAAACATTTTGTAATAAAGAAAAGTTGATTTTTTAGTTTTTTTTTTTAAAAAAGAGATTTTTTGTATAAAAATTTAGGTTGGAGTTATTTTGAATTCCTATGTTTTTCTATGCAATATATGTTTTTTTTCTTTTCTCCTTTCTAGAAAGTTTCAACCATTTTTAGCATTACATTTGATTTGAGCCATTTGTTAAAATTTATTTGATCTAGCCATAACTTATAATTTTTTTTTTCTTCTATTGTAGGTGAGAACTGAGTCACCTTTCTCATCTTTTTCATAAAGTGATCACCTTTTTTAAGGTTCATCACATCTTTTCATAGACTTTTAGTCGAAAGCTTTTACAAGCTGTCGTTTTGCAAACATGTTAACTTCAGGACACTGGAAATCGAGTCTCATTCCTTGGTAAGTGGCTTACCTTTTCTGATTCCTATATGAAGATTATCTGAAGTGTAACTAATAGTATGTGCTCCATTGATCTTACCCTATTTTGAAAATTATGCATTTTTAGTAACCCAGAATCCGAATTTCTGGATCTTTTTTTACTAAAAGCGGATCCTTTTTTAAAATACAATTTCCCATTTTAATGTCATACATAAATAGTAAATACTTTTAGATGTTAAGAAATACAGTGTTCTATGCTAAAGGTTCTTACTCTGTGTACTTTTGACTTGTGATTGTGTATCATTAATTTTTCATTGCATTTACATTTCAACTTTTGAATTTTTAATTGCTTTTTCTTATTTAGTTTATCCATTATGGAGCCTCGGGGCACAGTCAGTTTTTGGTATTACTACTGATTACAGAAAGGCTCCTGTGTGTTGGCAGAAAGTGTGTTCCCTGCTGAAGTGCTGTTTTCCTAACTTAGATATCTTTAGAAATTCTTCGTTTTTTTGCTTAATTTGTGTTCCTGGCTTTATAATTGTTAAAATAAGATAAATTGGGTTTTAGCTGCCTATTATTTTAAATCTTGACTCATTATTGACCATTTTGACTTATTATTTTATATGTTATTTTCTTATTTTGCCTTTTTCTGAATTTGCTTAATTCAGTTTCATTCTTTGATTAGATTTTATTAAAAATGCAATTAGTAATAGATGCAGTTATAAATCAACAAAGAAATAAAACTGAAATTTCCATATTTGTCTTCTCTAAAAAGCTCATAATTAGATAATATTTTCTAAAAATCACAAAAATAGAATATTGTGTCCTTAATTTATGTACTAATTCATAATGCCCGTTATATAATTTAAAAAAATGTTTGGCTAAAGGCAGGATGAAACATTATAGTATATATACTGAAAATTGAATAGTATTTATGTATTATACATGAAGCAACTTCAGCATAACTTAAAATTAACAACATATAGGAAATGATTGTGTTCCTATGAAGATATACAGGGTGTTTATAAAGTCCCGGACCCATTTTTATGTTTAATAACTCATAAAATAATAAAGATAGATTAAAATTAATAAAATAAATGGTTAGATAGACTCAAAAAGTTTCATGACCCTTGTCAATGAACTTCCACGTGTTCCTCCTTCGTCGCACGGTGAATATCAAGTCGATAGTCAATTTCACGCCAGGTAGCGGCAAGCATTTCGGCATCCACAGAGGCTATTGCGGTTGTAATTTTGGCTTTTAGGTCATCAATGTTCAACACGATCCTCCTGTGAATATTGTCCTTTATAAATCCCCAAAACAAAAAAGTCCAGCGGCGTTATATCAGGTGATCTGGATGGCCAAGGAATTGGACCCCCTTGCCCAATCCATCTTCCTGGAAAATGGTTATTCAAAGAACTACGAACGATGATACCCCAATGAGGAGGCGCACCATCTTGTTGCAAAAAGTTATGTGACTGAAGCTCTTCTAGTTGTGGAGATACGAAGTTTTCCAACATGTCTAAGTATACGACTGATGAGACCGTATTTTCTGTAAAGCAAGGCCCAAAGACTCGGTCACCTGATATAACGCCGCTGAACTTTTTTCTTTGGGGATTTATAAAGGACAATGTTTACAGGAGGATCATGTCGAACATTGTCGAAAGCCAGAATTACAACCGCAATAGCCTCTGTGGATGCCGACATGCTTGCCGCTACCTGGCGCGAAATTGACTATCTACTTGATATTCTCCGTGCGACGAAGGGGGAACACGTGGAAGTTCATTGACAAGGGTCATGAAACTTTTTGAGTCTATCTAACCATTTATGTTATTAACTTTAATCGATCTTTATTATTTTATGAGTTATTTAACATCTAAATGGGTCCGGGACTTTATAAACACCCTGTATAATCGAATAATAGCATATTTTCAATAGATTTTTGAAAACATTCATATCTAATAAAAAAATACTTCTTGTTGCTACAGAATTGAAATGAAAATTAAAAATTTGATTGCAGTAATTGTTTCATATGTTAAATTCTGAGTGAATTTATTTTGTAATATCGATTGAAGAGAAATAAGATTTTATTTTATATTTTTGATTTAAAAGTTTGGTTTCATTTTTCTATGTCAATTTGCTTTTTTTTTTCTCAATGAGTCCCAGGGGACACATTATTTTATTTCCCCTATCTATTTATTAGCGTATTTGATGCCCCACAGCAAGTAAGCAGAATCACTGTGCTCTTTGAGTTCCTTATATGTCGCTGCATTTAATTGAATGCTTTATAACAATAGAGGCTAACACGAAAAGTTGTTGAATATGTGGCAGAAATGAATGAGCATCTGCATTGTCTACTTAACTTCATTTTTGTTGTTCTAGCTAACCGATTATTGTAAAAAATGTATTTGAATGTGCCACCACTTGATTTTTGTCTCTAACTTTATCTCTATTTAAAAATTAGCTCATTTTATAAAAATTTCATTTAATTTCTTTAAAATTTCGAAAATATTCATAAAACAATGCCTTTTAATGTTCCTGAAAATATTTTATATGATAAGTAAAAATTGCTGCAATTTGATAAAAAGTGGTCTGTGGTGAAAATGTAAATATTGATATCTATTGGCATTACTATATTTCCAAGTAAGCCACTTTTTAGGATTAAATAATTTTCAAATATTGAGAAAATTGTCAAAGCGTCTTTCACTCTGTCACCTGATGATGCGGGTGTAGAGTAGAGATTTTCAAAGTGAAGATCAAACTACAATGACAGAAAGATATTTGAATACTGTTTTGATCATAAAAGATGCTTTTAAATAGTGCTTTCACTCTCCTCATCTTGTGCCAATCTATACATAATAATAAACGCGGCTGTGTGTGTGTCTGATTGTCTGTCTGTCTGTAATCACAATATATCGCCCCAGAAGCCTCGCCCAGGCACAAAACTTGGCACATAATTGTGTTTTGACATAATGAAGAAGTTTTTTTTTTTTTTTCTTTTTCAAAAATTTGGATTAGTTTTTTAGTTATCATTTATTTTGTAAGAAAATCTATGCTTTTTCATCTTCAAAGAGCCATATTCAAAAAACTATTAAAAAATGCATATACTTTTCTCCACTCTTATAAATGTATGCTAATGCGAACCTTACAATTGAAATATTAATTTTCGACAACTTAAACCAATAATATACGAAGGAATTAATAATTTAATTGTAAGGTTCGCATTAGTTTACATTTATCAAAGTGGAGAAAAGTTTAACTTTTGTATTAAACATGTGGCAACATATTCGATACGTAAAGAGAACGCTTCGCTTTGATATATTTTTCGCTGTTCATAATTGTTATAATAAGTTTTTCTTCTTTCCACGCTCTACTTTTTTTTTTTTTTTTTTCCTTAAGTGAAGACGATCATTTTTGTAGCGATATAGAAATTTATACCATAAAAAATTATATAGAAATTGATACCATAAAAAAGTAATTCGTTTTCGTGTTCTTTTCATGTATTTAGCATTTTAGTTTTTTTTTCTTAAGCGTTGTAGCTATATAATATATAAAATAGGAATTTAATTGTTTTTGAAGGAACGATCACACTTACCTTGGATCTCTTTGGCTTTTCTATTCTTTATTTTAACAGTTTTTATTAAATGTAATTAGTTATTTTCAGAAAGTTTCAGTTTGCAGGTAAGCACTGAGATTTGAATATTGAAGTTTCATGATTTGCTTTCATAGTAATTGTTGTTCTAAAGTATTCGTTGACTTCTTAAAAACCCGATTACTGACATGGCAGAACCGCCTTCCAAAAAACTTTGTATTTTGTCAAAGAAAAAGATATTAAGAGATTCTCAAAGAAGAAGAAGGGCCCAAGAAACGTCTGTGGAACGTCAAAGAAGGATGGAACATGACCGAATTTCGACAAGCAATTCTAGAGCCCAAGAAGTATCAGAGAAACGTAAAAAAAGATTAGAAGAGGATCGTATCTCAACTAGCAGTGTTAGGGCCCGAGAAACACCTGAGGAACGTCAAAGAAGATTGGAAGAGGATCGTGTCAAATTGCAGGACAGGAACACTTTAATTGTCCACTTATCTTCAGATTTCCTGCTATGTTTTAAAAAACTTTATTTGTGAAAACATTTAGCGTGGCGGACAGCTGGCTGCCTTAAGCGGCTAGTGACTAATAAATTGATTAAATATGAATTACAAGCTCGTCAAAAAAATAATAATATAAATAAAATGCAGCATACATGGAAGAGACCAAAAGTAAGAAGAAAATGGATGAGAAAAGAAAAGAAACGTGGAAGAAGAATTACAAAAAATAAAGAAACCCTGTTGAGACGGAAGGTCTCTATACGAAGGAAACAATACAATCAAAGAAGCAGCTAAAAATTTGCTAGAAGAAGCTACTGATTGATTTGAAAAAGCTTTAGAAAAGTAGATTATAAGCTTTAGAAAAGAAATAATAATTTGATATACACTAATGGGGGTCAAGAGTTTGAAATTCGAAGAAAAGGCTACAGCAGTGAATAAAATAGACAAGAGTTTTGGAAGAAAAAAATCATTTCTTTTAAAACAAGAATCCGTAGTCTTTTTTTTTTTTTCTTCTAAAAAACCAAAGGCAGAAAAATAATAATGAAAAAATGTAAAACCATTTCTTCATTTTATATCCAGATTTTCTTATTTTATAAATATTTATATTAGTAATATATGTATGTATGTTTTTTTCCAGGTCGATTCCATGTGACTCAAGTTTCCATTTGAAATTCTTTTACTTACGTAAGACTTAGGATTTGAACTCTAGAATAAGTGTGAGTGTTTTCTTGAAATACTTTTTGAGTTTATATGTTTTTATCAATGATTGTTTGTATCACAAAATGACTGGGCTGCAAAAACAAAGTATTAAATTGGAAAATATTATACAATTACTTAACAATACTGAAAGTCAGTGATCAATATTTAAAATTTTTCTCATCTGCCTAATATTAGATTTTTTATGTAGATATAGATTTCCAATTATTAAAATTCTACAACTCGTTAATTCTTTTTTTTAACAATTTAAAAATGATTCAATTTTTTAATTTTCAGTTTGTAATCATTTTTGAAGTTAGCATTCAATTTTCTATTTCTATTTTTTCTTTAGTAATAAGAACATTTTAAAAGACTTATTATTAATACAAGGCAATCAAGTTTATATTATTTAATTGTTTTAATATATATTTATCTCATTACTTAGTGAAAATGATTGTTTTAATTTTTGTAAAGAAGTTAAAAGTAGTTAAAGTAAAAGAGTATATTCTGTAATAATAAATAATATACTGTGTTTTTATTTTATCAGCTTAAAATATAGTCTGTTTAGTAAACCCTAACCTTATCATTCTTCTCGAGCTGGGGCAGTGATTATGATTATGAGGTTTTTTAATGATTTCAAGTAGAGATGTTGGGTCAATAATTAGAATAGGTTTTGGCTTGGATCAGCAAGAGAAAGAAAATAATTTTTATTTGGTCTATTTCAAAGCTGCTATTTGGTCTCTTTGAAATGTGCTGTTTCTTATTTCCATAACTGTAGATGGCCTTAGACTTTGTGGTGAAAAGAGTTATTTAAATAGACAGACAAGTCCAGAAAATAAGCCACAAGCATTAATCATGACTTATGAGTAAAGGACTTTTTACTGTTGTGTAAGGTGGCTTTTTGTCCATTTCGCAAAGATATAAAGATAGAATGGATAAAAGACCATCATTCATCACACCTACATTAAAGTGCAATACCCTGTTTTATCATTAGCAACAGCCATGCATGTCTGGGGCTTATCTTACTCTGTTCATAAATATTTTCCAATTTTTAGTTTGAGGAGATAATTTCTCATATATCATTCTAGTAAACTGAAAAATAACATACATGTTTGTAGAAAATGAATGAAAACAAATAGCAGATAAGGTAAAAAGTATGTTTAGGTACATTTTTTAAGCTTGAAAGTTACATATTTATCATTCACCATTGAAGCTAAAACAATTCTTTGACTTGTAACATTTCTTTTTCATTCTGTCAAAGAAAATTTCGCTACTTTTTTTCGAATCTAGTACTTGACAAACAACTGCATCCCCCTCATTGTTCGAGTTCACCCCACCACCATTATGTTGTATCCCAATAGTTCTATAATGAAGCGGTTGGATATTCTAATCTGATTTGTAATACACTTTTTTGTATTCAGTTATCTGGTGGATATTTTAAATAATGACATCAACGAGTTTACAGTGAATGGCACTGATAGAACACCTACTGCATGTTGCATCCACAATTGTGGCTTTTTTAAGAATAGCAATCACAAAATTTTGTTACTCTTCAGTTTACAACATATTTATCCGTAGCATTATCAACATAAACAACCTTTAAACGACAATGAATCTCATGAGTAACTTTTTCTGCGATTATTCCAATTCTTACTCGCAGTGTTGCGACATACCACCTGATCACTTCTCCATACTTCCGATTCTCAATATACACTTGTAGAACACAGCAATTTCAAACCGCTGTATGCATATGAAGAGAAAATATTACTTCCACACGACAACAGGTCTGTTAATTAAAAACATTTTCCCTCTCTCTTCAAGCACATCTGCATTATATTTGAGCCTGTCTTTGTAATTTAATTTTATCAACTTAAAGTATTAATTTTTCATAAGTATTTATTACATTGTAAATAATGAGTTTTCTAAAAGAAGCTTTGAACTTTGTTTAGTAGAAAGATGGCAATGCTAGTAAACTTTAATCAGAATAATGTGAATTTCCAAATAAGATGGTCTTTTGGCACTGATGATGTGATTTAACATGGATTTGTATTTCTGGTAAGTTATGACTTCTTTTTTCTTTGTAACTGATTCAAAAGCTATTTCAATTGATTGTGTAAATTTGGTAATTTATAAAACATACATAATTTGTTGACTGATTTTTTGAACAAATAATTCTTATTTATTTTTATGTGCAATATTAATTTATATTTGTTTGAAAAACTTTGCTAATAATTTGCTTTAAAGCATTCATTAATATCTTGCCAGATTATGTCCTACGAATTATGAATGTGTTAAAACACTTTTTCTTAACCAGATTTAAAAGTTCAATGCCTTTCTGATGACTTTGTAATTATATTGTCAGCAATCACTTCGCACATTACTAGATGGAGATTCACATTCAATACTAATTTCATGTTACAAAACAATACACACTTTACCAAGAAATATCTGTCTGTAGAGAAGACAAAACTTAATAAAATATACCAAACTGGTTATCCTGGTGTTAAAATTGAAACAATCTTCTATACTCTAGAGGTGGACAGAAAGCTAATATTTTCTGAATATTTTAACCTTGTACAACAGTGGAAAATATTTTGAAAAGCATGGAACGTTTACTTCAATTTCAACATATAATTACTTACGTACCAACTTTTACACTTTTTGAGAAATTAATTTATCCTATAATTTGATTTATGGCTTAATAGATTTAATTTAAATATTTTTACTTTAAAATTCTTGCTTTAGGACAGCTTCTGTGGGAAAAATCTTCATTAAAAGTTGTCAGCTTTGAAAAATAAAGTCATAATATTATTATTACATCCTATTAGATGCCAAGTTTATTAATGTAATATTTTTATATTTATTTATTTATTTTTGTGTTTAGTTATTTATTTTTATGTAGCTAGTTTCTGAATTGTTGCTGACATGCATAATCAAATGCTTTCACTTTTTATTGTTCTGATGCTGTTTTGAAAAATTATTTGTTAATTTTATTATTATTTTTATTATTAATCTTTTGACTTGCTATTTATTCGAATTCTCACCGGAGAATTCAATTTTCTCAGATGTATTTTAACTTTTAACAAACGTCTATTTTCTTACCCCCTTTTAAATGATAGCTAACAATGCATCTTTGGTACTGAAAAAGAAAAATGAAAAAGTATTCTTAAATCAATTATTAGACATTTTAATGAACCAAAACTGATATTCTTTTTCTCTCCTCAAGATATGTGCAGACATAAATAACATATTAGGGATATGAATATGCCAACTTTTATTTTTCTGCATACAACAAAACTCATTTCGATTTTGTGTGTCACGAAAATTCACTTCTATTATGTTTTTGAAAACTATATTCTAAAAGTTGAATGTTACATTGAGTTAATTATATAAAAGATGTTGAACAATCATCATTAATTCCTATTGTTTGTTCAAATCTAAATAAAATGAGAAAGTGTCATTTGAAATAGAAATGCAAGCTTAATGGTTATTTTACATTTAAAAGTCTTTGTGTTTTTACTGCAAGCTTAGTCACTAAATATTATGTTCTATTTTAATACATTAAATTCTCATTTAATTTTGCTTACTAAAAGGTAAATAAATAAAACTGCTTAATTTATGGTTAAGGAGGTTAAATAATTATGCTACTTACAGTTATCTACATATTGTAGATAACTGTAAAATTATGAAAATCATAGTATTTAAATAACTTAGAACAACTTTATAAGTAAAACCAACAATAAACAATTGCACTTTTATTGTTATTTCCTTCAGATATAGAAAATGAATGGTCACTAGTTTATTTTCCTTGTGACATTCAACCAACAAAGTGTTTTGCATTTGTCAAGTTTTAATTCATTTGAAATAACATCTGAATTAACAACTCTCTAACTGATTAACAAAGGGGAAAAACTGACAGAAAGAAAATATAATATAGGTTTTTTGTGATTTAAATTCTAAGAAATTTACAAAAAAGGCTTATTAAGGTGTTTTATTTATTTTGTCCACTATAAAAATGGATTCTAGCATTCTGAGTAATAATTTACTTATAAGTGAGAACACATATTTATTTCTTGTGTAGAACTTATTAGACATAAACTTTTTTTCTTTGCTTGTAACATTTATAAATAATTTTATTATTTAAAATATTCTCTATTTATAAATAAAAATTGCATTCTTTGCTTTATTAAAAATTTCCTTATTTTGTTTTCATATTAAGCTTTTTGATATTTACAAAGTATTATTTATTTATTTATTTTTTTTTTTAATGAAGGATTTGCAGCAATGTTGTGAAAAGTCATTTTAAATAGTGACATTTTATATGAAAATATTCGTCAATATAGTTTCTAGTTAGGTACATTACAAGTTTTTGGATTATGTTGCATAAAAGCTTTTTATTGTCCTTACAGAAATCACTGTGTTTTCACAAATGTTCTTTTTTGAAAACCATTGAGGATGTGGCTTATTATTATATTGCACCAAATACTTCATATGTAGTATTCTATTTAGCTTTTTTTTTTTGTTGCTGCTTTTAAAGTTTTCATAACGTCCTGCTTAAAAGTTTTTATTTTTATTCTCCTAATTTGAGCATAAACCCTGATAAGTCCTGACTTAGATTTAAATTTATTTTGTGCCCAGGCCCTAGATGTAAATATTTTGCTTTTTCTTCCTGAAAGGCAGTCTGTACTTCTAAGCATTTAGTTTGCTACTTATTTGAAACTTGCTAATTTACTTTTTTTATTTTTATTTCTGACTTAGGACTAGATCTTCTATTTACAAAACCCACTAATTGAAGCATTAATGAATTTATATAAAACCTAATAGTTTGAACTCAGTTTGGAAGGCAAGATAATTCAATTTTTAATCATAGTTATGCTCATTCTCATTTTGAGAAAATTTCTCACTATGTTACTGTGACTCTATTTGATGATGAATCTACTACAAAAATTAAATCAATATGAAACATTTTTATCACATTTATTAAAATTTGAACAAATAAACAATGTGCACAGCAAAAATTCTTGAATCTCAATTGAGAGCTAAATACTCTGCTATTCAAAACTTAAGATACATAATCATGTTAACTCTAGGGAATCAACGTGCAATTTTAAGTGCCAAGACTACTACATTATTTTGAGAGATCATTATATTAGTTTTCAGCAACTGTGTTGTTTGTGTTTGCATGAACCAAAATAAGGTGGAAAAGAAATGATGCTTGACATTAATTTTTGAAATATTTACTTCATTTTGAAATTACCCTTTTTATTACAAACCAACCTGTTCTGAAGTAATTTCATAATAAAAATGTACTTATGTGACTGAAAGTCACTAAAATTGTAAAAAATTAATATTTAAAAAAATTATTGCTATTTAAAAAAGGAATCAAGCATTTATATTATTCCATTCAATACAGTTTATGAACATTTTTGGGAAATGATACATCTTTATATTCAACACAAAATTCAATATTTAATTTCAAAGACTTGTAAATTTGTAGTCACGAAATATTGAGTATTGATAACTTTATAACTACGATATCACTGTTTTCGTTATATCACTGTTTTCGTGCTTTATTAAGGACCTGTTAAAATATTAAAATACAGATGCTTGCTACTAAGAAAAAAACTGAAGTTGCATAAAAACTATATTTTTTGTAAATGAAAGTTCAAATTAAGAAGGAAAAAAAAAAAAGAGTTTTAAATCTTTGAAAAAATTTTAATTCGCCAAAAGTTGGCGTAAACGCCTTGAAGGCTTTAGTAATCTTTCAAATCTTTAGAAATGTTAATTTCTTTAACTATCTGATTCATGTTAATTGTAAAAAACTAAAAAATTTTCAATATTTTAACTCAAACAAACACATATTGCAGCGAATAATGAAGGCTTTGGTAATCTTTCAAATCTTTAGAAATGTTAATTTCTTTAACTATCTGATTCATGTTAATTGTAAAAAATTAAAAAAAATTCAATATTTTAACTCAAACAAACACATATTGTAGCGAATAATAGAATTTAAATTTATTACAACAAGAATTTTAACAAGAATTTTAAAAAAAAGTAAAGTAATAATTCATAATGATTTAGTTTTCAGGTGCTTACTAGGGTCAGGGTTTTTGCTTCATAATGTGAAAACTGATGGCCAATGTAAGAATTAACACATGCTTTGTAACATTTGTAAAATAACAAGTAAATTAGAATTTTTAACCAAGTTAGCTACCTACTAATATAAGCATCCACTCTTGTAACTACATAAAATATCCCACTACCCTCTCTACATGGGAGCCAATTAATTGTAAAATAATTGGTTTATTTAATTTTTCAATAGTTTACATTGAATAAAGGAAATAGTAATTATTTTGAATCATGCTTTGTATTTCAAGAGCAAATAGTTCACATAATCGTATCGAATATAAAAATTTGTCTGAAAAGGATAAGAGTAACTTCCTTTAATATTTATTTTTTAACATTAAAACATATATCTCTCTCTAACTCTTTAAGAAAATCCATAAGCATGAAAATAAAAATTTTAACGATGGCTGCTTTGTTTTCCAGCAAGATAACTCTGGGATACATTGTAGCAAGATTGTTAAAAACTGGTTAAACCATAGCATGGGCAGGTAATTCTCCAGACTTGAATCCCATTGAAAATGTATGATCGGAGTTGAAAAAGAAAACTGATTCTCTCCAGCACTCCATCATGTGATGAATTGTGGGTCCTAGAAGCTTGGGAGGAGCGAAAGGAAGATTTGCTGCTAATCTGATCAACAGCATGCCTACTAGAATTACAGAAGTCATCCGCCGCCAAGGCCTCATGACCAAATATTAATCATTATTTTAGGAGGCAAAATAAAATATTTTATTTAATATCTCTTTTTTTATGCATAATTATTTCATTTTATGCTTTACAGAATATTAAAACGGTGCAGAAGATCAAGGAGGTACTGTAATGATATTGTCAGCATTTCAACCAAAAGAACTAATTCGTTCTGTTTAAAAATATCTCTAGCACACGACTTTTTTCTCCGAATGTAGCATACCTCCTTTAACAACGTATCCGTACTTCTTCAACTACGATTAAAATAAAAGTTTATTTTATGGAGCAGGTCAAGAATTTGCCCTTCATAAAATTTGCAAATTAAATATTAAGTAAACTTGGTTTGCACTAAAAAGAGCTGATGTTATTTACACACTCCTTTCGTTAGTTCTTTTAAAAAAAACTAGGTTTATAATACCTTTAATTAAATAAGAGTAACAATTGTAGCAGTTTTTACAATACTTTTTTTAACTCTGACACGCTTTTCATAAGATAACTTCTTTTGCCAACAATTATGTCCTTTTTTTGTTAGTTAAAACCAGCTTACACATTCTTGTTATTTTTACATTTCATATTTGAAATTTAAATATTGAAAGACATGCATGAAGTGACCCCTAGTCAAAAGAATTTAAGTTAAGTAGTTGCAAGGCCGATTATTGCGAAAAAAATTTAACTACGGTTCAATGAATCACAATATTCTTGTTGTTTTTTATTACGAAATATTAGGAGAAATTTGTATTCATAATTTCTTCAAAATGTGTGATAAAACTATTATTATTAGTTATTTAAGTAGAAAAAAATTTAATGGAGGAAAAGAACAATTTTTAAGATGATGATTCTAAAAATAGCAGTTTTGGAATCTTGTTACAATTTTCTATTTTAGTAGTTGTTAACAAAAAAAGGCATGTAGTGATATGGCAATATTTTTTGAATTATATTTATGTTAAAAAAATATTAACGACTTTTTAAGCAAATTTTTTCAGCATTATCCTTTTTAAAAGAGCAATTTTCTTAAAGTTAGCGGGCAAGAATAACTTTGAACGTCAAAATAAAGTTGTTAGTCCATAATTTTTTGTTCATTTAAGAAAACAAAGCAAGCTCTTGCAGAAAAAAAAGATAATCAGTGAAAAGCATATTATTATCTTCATTTTTCAAAAGAATTGTATGCTTAGTAAATAGTTAGCTGTTTTGCATCGAATAATCTTGATTAGCAAGATAGCAATTTCTTAACAAGATTTCATTCTCAGCTAGCTGGCAATAATTCCTTTAAAATTTCTAATAAAGTTTTCTTTTAATAACAACTTGACAATAATTAAAATATGAATTTTACTCAAACGGAAACCATAAACTAAAGTACTAAAACAATTTGTATATTTATGGAAATATAATATACGTGGTAGTGTAAAGATTAGGATTTTAAGAAATAATAAAATTTAATTAAATATTTGGCAAAATAATTCTGCGAAACACGCGCGGACAGGTAATTAACAAATTTATTTTAAGATTAATCTGATATATCAGATGCTGAAAAATGCTGACTACGTTTGGCAATTATGGAATATATATTGAAAAAATTGATAAACATATTATTCCAAATCTATGCATAAGGTTTGTATAATATTGAAATTGTATTAATTAGTGAAACAACAAACTAAAAATAAAAACAGCTGATATATAATCACATTCTATCAGAAACATGCTTTTATAAAACTCAATATTTGTTGAATAATTTTTTTTTTCTTGAATAAAATGTATTATTCAACTCTCTTTATTAAATTGCAAATAAATTTTTTGACAACTAAAATAGAAAAATCGTATTTTATAATTGGAGAAAAAAAAGGATTAGTAATCGGTTATCAGCAAAAATACATGAATGAAACTTTACAATACGCGCGCGTAAATCAAGTCCTCGTAAGTTAACCACATTTAAATATTTCTTCACTGTCGCCAAATTATTTATGTAAAAATAATTTAAATTTTTTTCGGCTTCTACCATATAAAAACTGTTGAAACTTTAGATTTTGATATAGAAAAATACATAGATTAATACGATATGAAAACATTTATACCTCATAATTCAAAATTTTTTCATCCACAATGAAATTAAATAATAATAAACAATTATTAAAAATTATTTTTTGCATGAAATTATCTTTGGGTAAAAGGGTTTTATAAGTGAGTTTAACTTTCTTTGAATTGCTTTATTAGTTTTAAAAATATGACTAAAAACGCAAAAAGTGATGAAATTAACATTAAGGGTCCGAAATTTGGATAGTCTCCTGACCAAACTATGGGGACCATATTTTCCAGATTGCAGCTACCTCCTATATTTTGAAGGTTAAGAATTCAAATATGTTAAAAAAAAAATATGTTTATTCAGAGAAAGTACGTTTGTGTCTGATTTCGTAACTTAATTAATAGTTAGCATATTTGAGGTCACCCCTAGGAACCATTAAGATTGACACTTAGTTCGTGAAAATCCGACCATTAAAACAAAAGTTATTCAGGGTGATTCTTTTTGAGGACTGTACACAGCTTTTAAATCGCCACATACTGCAACATTATTGTACACAGCAAGCTTTTTTTTAATTAAATAGGCAGATCTTATTTTTGCACATGTCTGCTTCTTTAGGAATAGATGATTCTAGAAACTTTCTTTTTAAATAGCAAATCTCTTTCTTATTACCATTCCAAAATATTATTTATAAAATATTTCAAGAAAAGTTTTTAACTAAGTTAAATTTTTGGTGATCAAAAATATGTTCATGGCTTTGAAAGCTGTTGAAATTTGTATTAAGTTAAAGGAAGTATTTTCTCTTAATTGAAATGATAAAAGTGTACAGAATAAGTTTTGATACAATATCTATAAACTTGTGTTATAGAAGTTGGTGATACATGAAAAGAAATGTAAAGAAAGAAAGACTAAACAACATGAAACTTTAATGTACAACAAAAACATAACTACATTAAATATGGCTAAGATAATGCTGTTAAAACTAAAGTACTTAAATGGTAAAAAAACAATGCTAATGTTAAGTTTTTAAAAAAATGAAGGAAAAAAAACTGGTTATGAATAACTAAATAAAGAACTAGACAAATTTATAAAGTTTACAATGCAGAGTGAAAATGTATAAAATTCAATAATTTTTACAGCAGCTGCCTTATTTAAATATAATGCCCAATTATTTACAAGCTTTAATAATGAGCATAAAAGTTTTATTAAGTACAAACTAATTTATCAGTTTTTAAATAAGAGCTTAGAGGATGAATAAATAAATTATTGAATAAATTAAGAGCTTAGAGGATGAAGGTTTTAAGTCCTATTTTCGAAAAATTAAGGTTTCTCACAAAAAGAGCTTATTTTGGTCTCTTTTAACTTTATAATATTAACAAGTCACAGATCTCAATGGATGAAGGTATAAATTGAGTATTTTCGATCTGACAAAAGGTTCCAAATGTATTTGGCAACAAGCAGTCAACATGTAAATATAGAAACCTATCTTAAAGCAACAAATAAAAACTGTTATAACTCTATGCAATGAATGTAAAGCATTTTTGAATTTTGCCAGATCTGATAAAACCACTGTTTAGACCAGAAAATACAGATCATAAATAAAAGCAAGACAGTCTATTGCAAATATATAATCGTTAAATGTAATTTACCAATATGTCCATTTAGAACCTCCATTCATACAGCTCTTCAAACTAAACTAAAATCTATTCAGATTTGTGAATTAGAATTTTAAACCAATGATTTTAATAATAAATTGATTTTTTTTTTTTTTTTTAATATTTAAAAAAATATAGCCGAGCTCTTTCTTTATGATTTTCTGAGTCCGGTTGATATGATAAAAGATATTTTGCATTTGTTGATAAATAAATATTTTAGTTTATTGGTAAATGATTTTACCATTCTTTTTCTTAACTTGTGTGTGTTAACTATGATCTAAATCAAGAAAAATTAAATTTCTTATTAGCCTCTTAAGTAATATTTTGACATTGATATAAGTACCATAGTAATACTGCTTAACAAGCTCATACATTTCATATACTCGTGTACAATGCATAAGTACAAATTTAATACTAAAATGAACCAAAAGTTGAATATATTTCATATTATGGATGCAAATTATGCTTCCTTTGTAAGAAGCAAAATACAGTTTTTTTAAGAAATTTTATGTGATAATATTTAAGAACAAAAAACTTAATGTTTCAACAAAAACATAAGCAGTTGAAGCAAATATGGCAATTATGACTTTATTTTTCTCTCTTGAAATCTAGAGAAAAAAGTAAAATATGACAAGAAAAAAAATTTTAATTTTTCAATAAAATGACTAGGTGGGCATGAATTTTGTGTGTTTAAGTAAGTATCTAGAAAGCTAAAAAATTAGCCTAAATTATTAATAAAAATATATTAAAATAAATAAATCTACCAATTGTATCATGAATGAATGAGTTTATAATTAAATTCTGTGTTGCCTAACTAGTGAACCATGTTTCCAAATAGAAAGCAGTCATTCTTTTGTAAAAAAATATGCAAATTTAAAATGGTTATTTGTTTTTTGCTCAAAGATTCTGTAGTTAACTTTGTATTATGATTATTTGTTATTATGATTATAATGTGAAACTTATCATAGCTTTCAAGATAAAAAATTTGAACGTCAAATTAAAAAAAAAAGCTGAGAAACAATGTTTCATATTAATAAGAATATTACCATAAAATATACATCATCAACTGTAAAGAGTTCCGTAAATTAAACGCTTACTACTCTAACACATAACAAGGTAAAAAAAAATTTTAAAAAAAAAACAGGGATGTAGAATAATAAAAAGTTTGAATAACAGCACTTTATATTACAACAATAAAAAATTTCAAAATATTAACTCACTTCCTATTTCAATAAAGTAGAGATGAAACCTTATTTTTGAGACACATCAAATTTTGGGAATTAACAATTTGATTTTCAAATTAAGTGGGTATAAAAATTTAAGTACAATCAAGTGAAAGACATTGAACAAATAGCCCCAATAATTTTATCACACATTGGGGGGGGGGGGAGTTGGAGGCCAAAAAAACAAATAAATAAAACACTTAGAAATTGTTCTTCGAAATGTCAGCTACTGATTAAGTTTTATCATAGTTGAACTTTACAATAACAATACTTTCTTAGTTCTGGATATGTGTCATGTATACAATGTTCTTGGTTACCATACATATTTATCCGGCTTAGTTCGTGTTCTTTTATTACGAACAAGTTTTTTGTTTTGCTGTGCATCAGAGAGGCTTCAAATATGCCATTGCTTGGTGATGCACGTAGCTGCACTTGATAGACTACTTCAGTCAGTTTTGTGTCGTCAGAAAACTCGCCAACAAAGCCATCTTTGTCAGCATTCTTTTTAAATTTCAAAAGTGCTTTATTGGGTTGTAATTTTTCGATGCGCATTACTTCTTTCAGGTGAAGAATCTCACACTTGTCACGCTGCACTTCGGTGAGTTTGTTCATGTAATCTATAACTGCCTTTCCCACTTCATTCACAACAGGATCTTCTAATGATACTCTCACCCATGATAAACAGGCACACCAATGGGGTTCTATGTTTGCCATAGAACAAGTTCTCTGGAGAGAGAAAAATTTTACGGTTTTTAAAGAAACATTGATTAAAGTAACAAAATCACAATTAACACATATTAGCCCTCTGGAGGTTTTGATATTTATATTTTTACTTCACACTTTTTTTTATCTTACTATTGTTCAGACTAATTCCCTCGCCCACCTATCAGAAAACTGAGGTTTGAAGGATAATTTCTCTCCTTTTTTAATTCTAGATTGATGAGTGTTTCGGCATATAAAAATCAAAGGCTTTTTCTACACGCAGGAACATTTGTAGAAGTGAAATTTTATACGAGCACAACCATTACAATTTGGGGGACAAATTCTATGTGCAAAGCCACGTGTAAGTTAAATAATAACCACTGAAAACATTGTTATAAATTTAATTATATGCTCTATTAGACAAATAACGCAACTTGTTTTTATTTTATAAGCTGTGTAAGCCTACTTTACAAACTCCCAAAATTTTAAGAAAACCAGAAGATTTACCTATACGGCTGGACATTAGTTAATCATGGTTTAGCGATGCATTATGAACAATGAGATAGATATGCATAATTCTGTATCAATTTACCTCTTTCAAAAAATATTTTTAATATGTTATATACAATTAATTTTGCATTTTCCTAATCATTTTGTATTTAAATAAAAAACGTTTATTATTTTTTTAAAAACAATGCTTTAAATTATATTAAGAAAAAGAAAAGCTAATTTATTCAAGTGCAATTCAAAACATAACACAATGAAATCTTTTAATAATGTTAGCAGTGTCGTCATACAGATCCAACTCTGTAATGGATTCTACTTCATTCTCACCCGAGTCCGAGTCTTCAAATCCATTAAAAAAAATGCAAATTGCATATATTACAAAAGATTTTACAGTAACATTTTAATCCACATTTCACCACAAGTCTTATATCATTTGATGCATGGCTTCTATGGGAATAATAATTGACAAATGGACAGCCATCAACTTGAACACCATGATACATGGTAAATATATTGCACATAATGTGATTTGTTATCTGTATTAAGACATTGCAGTTGAACACAATAATAAGCAAAAATGCTTTAATGCTGCTAAAAGGGTAACTTTTGAGTTTCTACAAACATTGTATAAACTTTTAAACTAATAATGCTGAAAAATTTCAATTATTTTGCTATTTCTCTGTATATTGCTTTCAAATGATTCAGGAATGCTCACTTATTTAGGATGTTTCAAACTAGTTGTATAGTAATACCAAGCAAAATTATTTGTATCATTTTTCCAACCTTTTGCTATAAAATGAATACACTATATATAATTGATATAAAAAATTTGATATAAATTTTTTTAATAGATATAAAAATAAAATAAATTATATCAATTTATTTTTTATCTCTCGATATAATTGGAAAAAAAATAGAATTAAGTTTAAAAATCCAATTCTTGAATAAAGAAAATATTTCATTTGAATGGGAATGGCAATGACTGGGCTCAGATCAAGCTACAAAAAACAAAACAAAAAAATGCCATAGGAAACGAGAGTTTTTGTTACAATGTGAGGGTCACACTGCATTGACTGTATATTGAATTTTTATTTATAACATGTGTTGAACAGCTGACCCAATTCTAAGTTTACAACTATCAATGTTCAACTCCGTTGTCTTGTAATTTTGAATCCAACCCAGAAGAAAAGAAAACTCCTGATTTAAGCATTAAGACTAACTACCTTACAAAAGGATTTTTTGGTGGAACCAATACTAATAATTTTGATGGAACTAATCCAGTCTACCACCGAGGATGTTTTAGGCGAGCAGTGCGAGCTGGGAACAGGGTTGGGATTAAGCCTGTGTCACCTCATTGGGAGGAAAATGCATATCCCCTAAGGCTCTATTGAAACATACTTTCCATAGTAGATTATCAGGCCTTTTATAAACAAGTCCAGTCTTTTTCCAAACTTTAAACTAAAGCCTTCAAAAAACTGTTTCCCTCCTTATAAAAGTTGTTTTTCCTTATAGTAAGACTGTGGCAGAAAAATTTCTGAATCATCTTACTCAGGGGTTCCACCCTTGGAAGGTTAAATTCAGAGTTGGCAAAAATCTGAGTTGTTTTTTTTCCCCCCAAGAAAAACCAAATATATCTCCCAATTTTTTTTAAAAATCTAGGTTCTTCAGGTTTTTTTTTATAAAATGCCTTACTTTAATACTTTACCTTAAAAAACAAAATTATTTCTATAACAAAAGGTATTTTGCACTCAATATTTTTTGTAGAATTTTGTAATTACAGAAACCCATAAAAGTTTCAATGTTTGTTTTATAACATAAAGGAGAAGTATTTAACTATATCTTTTAATTAAATCTCTCAGCTGAAATTCTGGATTTTATTTCTTAAAAATTAATGACTCTTCAAAGTAAAGAAGATAAAAGTTAATATTAGTTTTTCTTTTCTAACACAATTGAGCAAGAAATACACCAACTAAGCTGTATTAAAATACAGCTTAGTTAGCTGTATTAAAATACAGCTATAAAATAGTAATTCCATTTTCCAAGAGTGCCATGTAGTCCATTTTATTTACATTTTCTAATAATTTAAAAATAGTTTTAGTTAATTTGTACTGCAATATTCAACAAAAATAACTTCATTAAGAAAAATAATAAAATTCACAAAAAATTTATTAAAAAATAATAAGATTTATTATGAAGTGAAGGTTTTTGTGAAAAATTGAACATCACTTCAAAAGTTTCATTCACAAGTCATTTTACAAATGTATTAATCACACAAAAAAATGAGTGAAGTAAAAAAATGTTTTATAAAATAGCCCTAGCTAAAGCTTAAGGAATCCCATTTTAAACAAATTTCTAAGTTTACATACAAACTATTTTTCTCTTGCTAAAATAATTTTCCTGTAAAATTGTAACTTAAAAAAACGTACATTTTCTAAAAATACAACCTTTTTTTAAAGTCAAGACACAATTACACATCGTGTAACTGTGTTTTCTGATGTATTGGGAATTAATTGGTAATGCAGGCAATTTTTTAAACTTTCTTAACTTGAAAAAGTATGTAATAAATTTAAATGTTCTCTTTTAGTGCAAAACAGTTTTACAGGCTTTTTCTTTTTTTCATTTATTAATTATTATTTGAGTTTATAGGTATTTACAGTTTTTTTTCCTCTTTCTTACTTTCATGGCCTGTTAATGATAAAATTATTTTAATTATTCTAAACAATCAATCATTGATGTCACTTGTAATTATTATCTTTGAATTTAAAAATTATAGCAATTTTAATTTATTTTTACTAGTGTGCACACAGCTGGTTATAAGAGTTTTTAATAAAACATAAAAAAAACTCACTTCTTGTGGAATTTCAGAAAACACACTTATGCTCCTGCTGGAAATATCGCCTTCTTCTGGTATATCTGGATCAAGAATAGTCATCAACGTAGAATAAATATCAAAAGGAGTTACTAATCTGTTTTCGTTAATCTTGAGATTCTTTACCATTTTTGGGTATTGCTTCTCAACCCATGATGGCAAAGTTATGGAGAAGAATGGAAGTCTCTCTTCTTGTTTTCCTTGCTGGGTTTCACGAATGGCAGAGAACCTGTAGCCAAGATTAGATCACTTAGTATATTATTTTATGTAGCATCTCGAACGAGCTTAAAACAAACTTAGACCCAAATAAAGAATAGCATTAATGTTTACACTTTTTCTAAACTATTATACTAAGCAACCGTTGTGTTTATTCAGTTTAAAAAAATGTCGAAAAAGGACATAGCTGCAAACAAATAAAGAAAAAACATCCAGTTGATTTTATGAAGAAAAAAATATAAGTTTCAAAATATTCAAAAATTAGAAGAATTTTAGGTTAAACAATGAGGAACTTTGTAAGTTGACAACTAAATAAATTTAGTGTAAGCCAAAACATTTATTACTATTAAATTTTTAATGTCAAACAATGAGGAAAAGCAAACTACTTATATGTTTTATATACTTGTAAACAAAGAAAAATAATTTTTGTTAGAATATGTGAAAAAAATAAATTAGACTAAAAGTTTCATGTTTTAGCCAATACTATTTTGATTACAAGATAAAGAAATACATATTAAACCCAAGCAGACTCACTCTAATAAATTTTGAGATAATTATGGAAATCATTTCAATTTAACTAGGGATGTAATGGAAGGGGATTGGCATACACCCTTTGAAATTATTTTATTAACTTTAAAAATTATGGAATATACACTAGAGATCATGTCAAAGTGATTTTAAAATATTTAGCTCCTGTTCCTACAGAATAAATTTTTAACAATTTAAAAACATTATTAGAATTTCCATTCATTGGAATAATAATAATAAATAAAATATTTTAGTACCTGTTCCCATGATCAGTGAACACTATTAACAAAGAGCTGTTAAGGATTCCACTTGATTTTAACCCTTTCAGGAAATATTCCAAATCTCCATCAGCATGCTGGACCAAATTATAGTCATCATGGCTTAGTTCGGAATGAAACACAAATCCAAATTTCGGTGCCTCAGTGTAAGTATCGAAAAAAGTTTTTAGCCACTGAGTCATAACCTAGAATGGAATTTCCCAAAAAATTAATTAATAAAAGAACTCATTAAAAAAATTTGTCAAAAATAGACTTTTTTTAAAGTTGGAATATTTCTTTTTCTTAAATGACAGAATGAACATATACTACTTACAATAATAATTATAAAAACTTATTTCTAGTTTAATTTTCTGTGAAATTAGGTTTCAAGATATGCACTCTTGTTGTAGAATAATTTTGTTTTATAAAGAATGTAGATATTACATACTCACTCAGTTAAAAAACAGTTTTACAAGCATTATTTGTATTAAAAGTTCTGCTTCTCTTTCTCATTTTTTTTAATTATAAATATATATATATATATATTATATTACTATACTACATTACTATATTATAATATTTTTTTATATTATGATGGATCAAGATACTTTTTAAGAAAATAAAATAGTCTAAAGTAAAGATTAATAAATTTATACAGTGGAATAAATTCATAAGGAGAATACAAGGGCTTTTCGCTCCTTAAATTAAATTTCTTATTAAAACAAACCTAAACTATCAAAAATAAAAGCAACTAGGAAGCATTTAACAGCTTAAAGGAAAAGAATATGAGATTTTTGTTGCCAATTTTTTGCTGTACTAGATGCATGGCACAAAATACATACATATATAACTGTCTTTTAGAATAGTTAGTGATTTCCCAGCAAACTCAATGTCTTAAAAAGTGGATGATGGAGGTTCGATTGCTTTTCCTCGTTATTGTTAGATTCTAAGTTTTGCAAACATCTGGCAGGAGCCTCTGTATGCAGTAACTTCAATAGAAACAGCAAGAGCTATAAAAAATTTTCGATGGTTTAAATAACAAAAATTTATGTTACTGCCAAACAGTTTTTACCAACCATTACTGAACTCTAACCCTTTTCCTTCAACTGATTGTGTGATTCATGGCAGAGAATATGAAACTTAGCATTATTTTTCTTTATTACTAATCTACTTTCAATTTTTTAAACTAGTTTAACTAAAAGAATGTCTCAAAATCTTTTAAAAGGGAATGAAATTACCAGGGACAGTGAATATTTTTTCAGACAGCATGAAATAATTTGAAAAGTCAAATTTCTCATTTACTTCAAGTTAGGCTTTTATCAACTGAGTTTTATATATGCTTTTAAATATTGAATTGACAATTTATTAAAAAGTTTTTCGTTAAATCAGGGCTTATAATAAATGAGTTCAACTGTAATTCCAAGTACTTTTTATAAAAATTTATAGACAGTTCTTTTTTAAGTTAATTTAAGAAAACCAACAATGCAACTGCAAACCCTTCTAGCATAGACATTTGTAAAGCAGTGCTAAAAGAATCACTTTTACGTATAACATTTAATTTCAAAGAAAAACATTTTATCAATGCAAATAAAGTGTTAATCAAATAATTCAAACTAACTAAATGTTTATATCTATTGAAGTGATTTTTTATATTTTAGGTATCGAAAAGTTTGATTTCATATTTTCCTTTCTTCACATTTTTTACAACTAGAGTTTTAATTTTAAAAATCTAATTTCCTTCTAAATTAAAATCAATAACTACATAGTTGAAAGTAAAACTTTGAAAAATTTATCATAGCATTTGTTATTGTTGGGAAATAAAAGTGCATTAATTTGAGTACTTCCTTTGAACAAAACAATATAGCTAGTTAAGAACTCATTGGTAAAATTTATTTCAACTTACTACATGCCGGGGCTTATCACCTAGACAAAACTTAGCATGATCTTTCCAAACCTTGTCAACTTCCAAATAAAACGATCTCAAATAGTGGTCAGTGGGAGGTTCTTTGAATCCTTTCAACCTGTAGTTAAAAGTGCCAGTGGATGGTCCATCCTCTCCGTAAGCAGTAACATAACCATTTGCACTGAAATTCTTCCAAGCAAAAGGATATACATTGACATGTTGAGCATTGCTCATTCTTTTTCTTGTTTCAGGAAGTTCTGGTTCTGCAAATCCTGTCAGAATTGGTATAATTGCCTGAGGTGTCCCATCGCCAACAATATTATAGCCTTTCAGAACAGAAGCTTTTAAAACTTCAGTCAAGTATTTGTAAGTTTTAGGCAACTTGCGCATAAAATGAAGCCTGGACATTGAATCCAAGCCAAACATGAAAACATTAAGTTTCATCCAGTTGGGAGGTGGTTTGGCTGCTTTAGCACGTTTTACAGCTGCTTTGTCTTTTGCGATGCCTGCCATCAAGTTTTTCCAGTGTTTTCCATCCTGAGAGCTACATTTTATGTGAAAGAAGTCATGTTCTAGGAAAACCCGACCTGTATCAGATGCGAGATGAACTACTTTACTTTTGGCTGTGTTGTATTCATCCACTCTTAGTACATAATGCAATTCACACTTTATCTTGCCTCTTTTTTTCACAATACTTTGGTTAAACTTAATAAGGTTTCCTTCAATGTAGACCCAGTCACTTTCTTTGTTGCATTTCAATTCCCCAACATCATGGATGTGCCTGGAAATAAAGCCAAAATCAAATTAAGATGCTTGAGAAGTGTTTGATCAATATGAATGTTCATTAACTCCTAAACAGTGGCATATAAAGAGTTAGGTAAACTACCCTCCAGCTTTATAACTATTCTGTATAAATTAAAAATCACAAAAATTACTTATCGCAAGAATTTAAGATTATAATAATTGAAACAAAAACGCTACTGTGAAAAGATATTTGGGAATTTATAGTCATTAATTTTATTTTAAGATCACGAAAATCGGAATTTCGATAAAAAGAATTTAAGAGAAAAAACTGAATTGAAACATTTTACTTAACCACAATAAAGTGAAATTTATACAAAATACGAGAAAATAACTCTTTATCTTACAATAATTATATTTAAAGTTAAATTAAGGATTGTTTTTTATAAAGTGAATTTTAAGAAACATCTTATGAATAAAATATATATTTCTATTGTATTCTCATGGTGTTATTTTCACTGAAGCGTGTGCCGGCCCCTGCACGCCACTGCTCCCAAAACAAATGATATACCAAAACTTAGCATGCTCCTTGTAAATGAATGGAGCATGCAATTGAGTAAATTCACATGCAATTTTACAATGTGTTGCTTAGCAAAATATAAGACTTGCATAACTTAGCTGTAGCAATACTATAAGCAGCATTGTTTACAGATTTATTATCTTATAACAACACTGGCTGTCACTAATTAGTTTGTTCAAACAATATTAAGTTAAATTTGGGGAGCTAAGTGGATCAAAAAAGTGACATTTCAGTAATATTGAGTGAACTAGCCTTAAAGTTTTCAAATGAAAATAAAGACTCTATAGCTTGCTTTATTCCTGATTGAAAAGCTACCAATTAGCAACATTTATATAGACCTATCATTCATTGTGCTTTAATTTACTGTTTAAAAGGAAGGCTTTGTAATGTTACTTTGTCAATTGTTTATTAACAAATGCATTTGGAACCTTCTTCCACCAACTCTCAAGTAATGTAATTTAGTATCTTTATCAACTAATATTTTAAAAGAATTGACTGACTAAAATAAATGTTGTAGAGTTGTATAGACTAAAATGAGATCTTTCCCAGACAAATTCTAACTTAAAAAGTTTGTAGTGTCATACTTGTTTATCGACTTTAGACTGTGATAAAGCATGATAATAACCTTTGTGTTACAGAAATTAAGTACTTTCAAATTCAATATTCTATTTTTAAAATGAGAAAAATATTAAAATTTTTTTCAATGAATGACAGATATTCACATTATAATAAGGCATTTTCAGTTCACCTTCCAGCAAAATTTGTATCTTTAGGAAATATAAATTATATTTACGCCAGTATCTGAGGGTTTGCTAATTCTAACTCAGGATGTCGGCAAGCAAGTTCCATCTCTTCGTCGCTGATAGGAATTTGCTCGTAAGTATGATTCCATATTGATAGCCGCACTTGAAAGATGAGGAAAATCAAAAAGACAATTCCTACTAAAATCCCCAGTCGTAAACGCACGATACGCATGGTGTAGTTTCCGATTACCTGAAAATAAAAATGAATTTAGTCATTACAAATTGTTACTACATATATTATTTTACGATTGATATTTCAAGTTAACTTCAGAAAAATATAAAGAAAATAATAGAATGATTCTACAGTTAAATAGAATAAATTTTTTATACCAGAATTATATGGGTATCTAAAGACTAGAATTTATGGGTATCTATAAAACTTTATCAGTTATAAAATAGGACTTTAAAAAAAATAGCTTTATTTATATTACAGAACTTGTTTATGGTGACAACTTAGAAAGCGAGACAATTCGATTGTTAAATCAGGATGTTTATTAAACCCCGAGTCTTAACTGAAATTATCCGAAATAAAAGCTAAAATGTACAAAAAGGAACTAGAAAATGTTCTAAAAATAAAAAAATACGTAGCTTTTTATAATTTTTAAACGCTGATTATAAAAACATTTGGGTTTGTTTAAGATTGAACCTCGACAGTTGTTCGATATTTATGATCACTCTTCTGGATTGGTTGGTTTTGTGTTGTTAGTGATAATATATTTCGTACAAAGCTTGTACATTTCTAGTTGCATTTGTTTAGAACTCTCTGTAATTTCTGTGTGTATATTCGGCAGTAGATGACTTTTTTTTTTTTAGTTGATTCCTCCCCCTCAGTGTCAAATACTATGATTACAAGAAAGACAGAATGCATCATTTTCTTTTCAAGACATTATATTTTTTAATTTCAATTACTGTTGATTTTTAATTATTTAGTTTTAAAGATTAAGGTTTTAAAAGCATAATTATAAACAAAATAAGCAGGTGGTTTCAAGTAACTTTAGAAATACTAATTTGGTAACGTAATCCGCCAATGCTATTATGTTCATGCTGATAATTGAGCTTATATGGCATTAACGATAATTAAATATTAAAGAACGTTCAAAAATTCTTTTTATTTTAATGAGAGCTATAAGCTAGCAAATATCACTGATGTAATTTCTAAAATATTCAAACGAAAGCAAATCGTTTGTAACAGTCTCATTCTTATCAATGGCGAGTTCTAAGCTGATGAAAAAACTCACGAACGATGTAACTGAAATTTTCGAAAGATTACAGCTGAAATTGCCCCTTTCACCACTGTCCAAATTTCATAGCTAAATCTAGTAAACCTAAATCAGACAAGCGACTAGCGGGCGGACGATTCCATAACGTTAAAAACTTAGAGTTTCGTCGGAAGAGTAAAAATAGGGAAATTACACTGAGAATATTGGGGAATTTTTCATTCGCTTCCTTGACGTATTGGCTAAATTTCAAAGGTTTGCCGTCACCGTTCGTATTTGTTTCTGTTTATTTTTTGCGACATTTGCTGTCATTTTCGAAATCGTATAAAATATCTTATTTGTTGAATTTTTTCGTTATGCTTTTGTTTTTATTATTGTTATCTTTTTTGCTTTTGTTTTAATTTTTTTTTATTTTAAAGTTAGTTTTTTTTGTTGTTATTTTTAATTTGGTTATTTGCGAGCTGCATTTTATAATGGATGATATTCAACATAAATGCGTTAAATGTGAAAAGATATATTCAACGAGTTCCAATTTGTATAAATATATACGTCTGAAGCATCCGGATAAAAGTTTGGAAAATATGCCGTTCGGATCACGATCCGGCATCAAATGTGCTGTTTGTAATGAAACATTTCCTTCTAAAGCGAAAATGGATTTTCATGTTGAACAGACACATGATATTAAAATCTAGAAGGAAATTTTTGAATTTTCTTCGTTAGACTCATTTTCTTCTTAGAAAGAAAATATTGAACATGAAAATCATGTAATGTATGTCCAGAATTCTGGATCTAAAGAGAATGGCAGTTCTAAAACCACCAACTACTATTTTTATTTTATTTTATAACCGTCGTTGAACAGCCGACCCAATTTCATAGGTTTACGACTACTAATGTTCAACTCCGTAGCCTTGTAATTTTGAACCAATCCAGAAGACAAGGAAACTCCTGGATCAGTACCCCCAGAGGTATTGATTTGTTATGGGAACATGGAGGACTTTGAGACTCGACAGATTTAACGTGCATCAGTCACCATTTACTACACGGGGAGTCTTCGGCCGGCGAGGATCGAACCCACGACCTCTTGGATATGGGCCCAGCGCCCTATCGACCAGGCTATCCCGGCCTACCAACTACTATTGTCATCGAAGTGGAGTGTTTAATTCTAGAGGTATTGGAGAAAGAAACATAAAATGTATGGTTAGCAACAAAATTAATGCTAACTGCCCTGCTATGATGAATCCCCTGCTATGCTAGTTTGGATAATCTAGTTTGAATCTTAAGCTTTTTTAATTTTAATATTCATCACTCAGTGGTACAGTACCTATTATCTTAAGAAGTAAATTTCAGTTTTTAATAGGTGGAATTGCATTATATCTAAAAGTAAATGAATTCGTACTTGAAATACCAAGGATAATATATTTTTGAACATGAATGTATTATATAAAATATATATTTGCCAAGTCGTTCGAGCCTAAGTGGTGCCTAGAACCTGGTGTTCTTGTGTAAGTCTCCTTTCCATAATTTTATTTTTAGCATTTAAAATGCCTATTGTATTACATATTGAAATTAATATATCTTAATTTTAGTATAACACTTTGGGACCAAATGTTAGATTGTAATCACTACGGGACAATGGATAAACTAGCTTAAAAGTACATATAAAAAATTATGCAATGAAAAAATATATATATATTATTTAAGTAGTTTGAAGTAGAATGAAAAATAACTACAGTTTATTAATTAAAGTAGAGTGCATATTGATAGACATTATAATCTTATGTTTTTTTTTAATTCGCCAAGTCTTTTAATGAATTTATTTTGGGTACCAAATGAGGGGATACAAAATTTGGTAAGGGTATTCAGCCGTTCCGTCTATGTTAATGAGGCTCTGGGTCTGTCCATTAATGATGTCCCACTTTCTTCAAAATTTACAATTCAGAAAAACACACTACACTATAGATCATAATTCAGAATTTATTTTTCAGATTGCCAAAACTTTACTTCCAATGTTGGCGCTAAAATAAGGCGATGCTAAGCTAATGCTCTCACCAGCAACCTTTTCCCGATATCGAGCTCATTTTCCCTTTTCTTTCTCTTTCTAAATTTTCTAAGTCCGTTTGTATTATGGAATCGTTTTGTACCTAGTCGCTTGTCTAAATCAGTATTAAAGTCGAGAGACGACAGAATCAGCCAATGAAGTTCGTCTTTTAGAGTCGGCTACTAGGACAAAGATAATCCAGGTTTTAATAATTTTTTGTAAGCGCTCTTAATGGGACAGAAATAGGTAGTCAAAATATATAGAAATAAAATTATTCGAAACATGAAATCGGTACGCAAATTTTAAATATCAAAATGAATTATTTTTTTTCTGCATAACGAGTTGTTTAGTGATAAGTTTATTATTTTTTTTTATTATTGTAATGAGAAATTGATCGATTAAAGAATGGCGAGGAATATTAAGCGTAAAGGATCTTTGTCTCCTGGATGGGTTGTTAGGACGTCAAAAAAACATCCTGACCTTATATATTATTTTAACGCTCTTACAGGAGATTCAACTTGGGAATGTCCGTCTTTAGACCCTCCTCGTAAGAAAAGCAAAAGCTTAGGTGATTCATTTCATTGTTCCAATGAATCTAATAAACAAAATGTTAACTGTTCCAATGACTTGTTTCACAGTAGCAGTGAAGGATTAGTAAACAGATTCACAGACAGGACATTTTGTACCTTCCTGAATAATTATTCAGAAAAAAGTTATGATACTATTGACAATGAAAATCTAAAACCACCAAAGTCACTGACTTGCAGTGTTAATTCTGTTACTTTGGATATTGCTTCAACTGAAACAGTTGAAAGAAAAACATACAATAGAACAACCGATAACAATATGGTGACGTCTGTATCTAACGGGAATAGTCCTAGTAAAACAATATCTTTGAAACGGTCAATTGAATTCCCCGATTCAGATGAAGTGGATGATGTTGAAATGCTAAATGTGACACAAGATTTGCAACTTATAGAAGATTTACCAACAAATGCTAGTTATTATATTATCGTAGACACAAATATATTTATTCATAATTTGAAGCAGATTGGTGTAATTAAAGATCATGATATGGACAATTGTGGTCCTCCGCATATCTTTATTCCTTGGGTGGTGATTCAAGAGCTTGATGGTTTAAAGCGAAATCCGAAACTTAAATTTGCTGCTATTAATGGGGCTAAATATATAAATAAAGTAATAAAATTAAAACATCCTCGGTTTCAATTTCAGTCTCCAAAAGAAGTAAAAGGTTGGTCTCAAGAATATAGTCGCAACAATGATGATCGTATTTTAGAGTGCTGTATGAGTCTAGCTGATAAGATGCCTCCTAATAAAGTAATTCTATTGACAAATGACATTAACTTAGCTAACAAATCAATGATTTGTGATATATCTGCTTATGATGTTAAATCATTTTGGGAAAAATTCAATGTTCCTTCAGTTACAAAAAAAGTTTTTTCTTCCACTAATAAAGTTTCATCTTCACGTAATAAGTCAGTATTTAAAAGAAAACGTAACTCCTCCTGGTCCAAAGTTTTATAAAAAAATTTTGTTATATGCACAAAAACTTTGTTCCTTCTTTGCAAATAGATGCTCAACCTTTAGACACTACTCAGTTTAATGCAAAAGATTTGGAAGATTTTTGCAAGAATTCAAAGAATCGAGAAAGAATTTCAATTGGTTATAAGCAGTTAGAACATTTATCTTCTAAACTGCAGGAAGCTTTATCATCGATGGTTTATTCTAGAAAAGCAAACCTGTCATGATACATTGATTTACTGTTAATATTTTCTACTTGTGATTTCCAATCAGTTTTCAGTTATTTTTTATTATATCATAATTCAGATAAAAAAAACAATTCAGAGCATATTGAATTGTTTCGTTTTTTTACTACTTAGATCAATATATTTGATCTAATTGTAAATATATATTTTCTATTACATTCTAACATTATCTATTTCAGGGGTCTGTCCAGGCTGAGTTTACTACCGTTTACCGGTACCTTCACAAATTCAACTTTAGAAAAAATGGTAGTTTCACAAAATACTTTTTCCTAAAATTTTATTTTTGTATCCCGTATGAAGTTATATATCCATATTTTTGAGTTCAGACCCCTATATTAATGTACATTATTTTTATTTAAATACACAAGGTTTTCAGTTTCTTTGTAACATCCAATTATTATGGTTTATTAAAAGATTAATTTTTTTTTAGATGGAGAAATAGGATATTTATTAGATCTGGTTATAAGAAAGATTTTTCTTTAATTTGACAAAAAAATTAAAATAATGCTAATATGATTTAAGAGAAATTTGAAATAATGCAAACGCAAAATTGTTTTTAGAATTCAGTGATTTCTGTCTGCTAATTTATCTGCATGACAACTAAAAAAATGTTTTAAGAAAACTATCTTCAATTGCAACTGTAAGAATTATATTATTATTAAATATATTTTTATAGAGGAAAAAAGATAGAATGTTTACATTTGCAAAGTATTGGTGATCGCAGGGGGCTACAGGTGGCGTAGAGCAGAACTCTCTACCATATATGGCAATACTTCACATGCTTTTACCAGTAGCGTGTGTATAGTCATAGAAGAAGAAAGTACGTTCATTTCTGTCTTGATTTTCATATAGATTAAAATCTTTTAAGTTGGAAAACTATATGGAACTAAAAACTACATTAAACATAGTTCTAAGCCTCATGGAAATTTGAAAAAATATTTTCATTAATTAAAAATTAAAAATAATAAGAAAAGGAAAAATACCGTAGTGCGTTCCTATACAACTGAAAAGTGGAGGAGAGGGAAGGGCCTAAGGAGTGGAACCAGTCTTCTCCCTAGATGGCATATCCATGGCATTGAGGGATTTAAAAATCGACTATGTCAACCTTCATCTATCAAAAGGTACCTCAAAATAGAATCAAGTTAACATGTCTTATATAACTAGTGAATTGAATGTTGGGTTTAATGGCACTAAGTCCACAGAATGACATGCTGCACCAAACAAACGGTTTCAAAACAAATCCTAGGTAGATGCGCACTACAAGTTTTTCCCATCAAAGATCACACGGAATTTATAAAACTGAATACAACGAAACAAACGCATTCAAAAGTGAGTTAAACGAGATAAAATGTAAACACAGTCAAGCATCATAAAACAGTTGCATTCAAAGCTGAATGAAATCACATAAAATTGTAAATAGGATAAAACATTTATATACATAGACGCTGGCTCAAACGGTTCTGGAGTTACAAGAGGGACACACACACATAAACTCTTCATTTCATTATTATAGATGTTGAATAGAAGATTGATACAGCGGTTTTACAGTTCTTAATCCCTTCAAAATCGTGATCAAAGCTACACGATACTCCTTTCAAAACCCTTTGTGTCAACATGATCTCAACACGGTACACTCGTATTACGTACTTTTTAGTACATATAAACTCGGACAGTGTGGGCCTAGGGAAGCTCTTCTTCCTATTTCAGTCGATTATGCAAGCGGTTAATGTTACGATTCTATCACATAATTTTGAACCCCTCATAAGAGAAACTTACTTTTAGATCAAACAACAAAAAAGGAGAAAATTTGTTTTCATGACAATCTTTATCTGTGAAACTATTACATTACACGGATAAAAAAACGTAGAAAACCACCTATGGTAGGAAACTGAATTTATTGAGCTATATAGAGTAAGAAACGCGCTTTCTATGTAGTTAAAATTTTTTTTAAAGCTACCTATTGTCAATTTAGTTAATGCATGCTTCTTTTCAATATTAAAAGTAAATCAACTTATACTGAAAATTTTTTTAAATGTTTACTGATAAGTTTTTTGTTCCCTTATGTTAAAAAAAAAAAATTGTTTCTAAAATAAAAGCAACCTTTAAAAATTTATTTATCAAATTTTGTTAAAACAATTGTCACCGTTTTCATATGTGCTTGTATTTACTAGCAAATTAATCTTCAATGATGTTTAAATTATTAGTAAGAGCATTCGAATTATGTGTTAATCGTAGGAAAATATTCATATTCTGTTGCCTATTATACTATACTTCCATAAATTTCAAAGCCTTCACACCCAATTGATGAATATATATCTTTTCATTTGCTCAAAGCTAACTTATAAGAGTAATACACTTATATATCACATTTTTCTACAGTTATATTGCAATTTTATCCATTACTTTATTATCTTTAAAAATGTCAATAAAAATCCTTTTTTTTTAATTTTGTATTAATTAAAAATAGTTTTTAGCATTAGATTCCTAAATTTTCATGACATTCCTCCGCAGCAGATACCTTTCTTTAGCGAGCATATTTCTCTGTTCTGAAGGTAACCATTTAACCAAGATTTTGTTGAATTAAAGTTCTGCACAAAAGTAAATTATGTCGCACTTCAACAGTTATTTCAGTTTGATTATTAATACTTGAATTTATACCTGAATTTCCAAAACTTCAAGTATGAATGATTTAAAAGTTACTATAATTCCAAATATCGTAATATCGTCTAGCATAAATGAGTGTTACCCGGCACTGAATACCCGATGAAATTGGCGGATCAGAGTAATTACTATTAGTACATCTCTAATTGTGAGATATTTCAGTTTAACATTCTGATCTTTCGTACACATTTACAAGCTTAATGCAAATCAATTTCAAAACACGCGATTAAAAAACTTTTAAAATAAATTAATTCTTTTTTTTTTTCAAAATTATAGCAAGGGTATAGAAAAAGAATATTTGGACTTGCACTATTTTTAAAACAACTCGTAAAAAATTATGAGATCAACCAAAAATTTTCTTAAATCATATCAGAAGTTTAGAAATCAAAATTTAAAATTATGGATCGAAAATTTCTTTCGTAGATACAATGTCATGATATAGACATATAAGTTATTGCAATATGCGAAAAAATAATATGTTTTGAAATATTCGAAAAGTTATTGCAATATTCGTTTTCTTATGTTTTTAGAAAAAATCGGAATTTACAAGAAACTTCTTACATTCGATGGAATGAATATCTTATATATTAAAACATCCTCTGTTTGAAAGCCGAATACAGAATTCGAAAGTTATTTTTAAAGAAATACATAACTATAATAAATACATAACTATAATTTAAAATACAGAATTCAAAAGTTATTTTTAAATACATAACTAGCATTGTCTATTGCTGCTTAAAAAATATATTATATTACAGTTGGATTTCAGACACCGTGTGGCGTCATAAAAAAGTAAAATATACACCAAAGCCTTGCATAATTAACCGTCTATCAAAACATGGCTGTTATTATCAAGCGAAAACATGCTGAGAAAACCTGTTTTCGACCATATTGATTGTCATATCTTTTTGAAATCAATAGAAAAAAAATTCCAGTTGTTTAATTTCAGTCAGAGGAAACGTGATATGTTTTGATATCACTATGAAATAAAATTAGAAAATCGTTCTTCTATTTATTGTATTATTTGTAACGGTGAAATAATTTGAATTAGGTTTTAAAATTTGGAAGAGGAGTTACGTGACACATTTATTCGATAAAAAAAAGCATGAAAAGTATGTATTCGCTAAAAACTACTAAAAGATAAAAGGTCACAAAATAAAAGTCCATATCATGTTAAATAAAGATTTCTTTTTTCAAATTGTTTTGAATTCAGGAAAAGTTTTTTACAAAATCCACTTCTTTGTTTAAACCGGCTTAGACTTAATGATTTATTTACAACAATACGTTAATTATACACATATTAGTCATAGGAAATAAGAATTGTATTTGCTGATATAATTGCTACAAGTCTAAAATAAAATGGTTTGATTCTCACCAAATGATACTTAAAATTGAAACAATCTGCAATTTTTATTTATCAAAAATTAATCAATCATAATTATTACAACTCTCATCAAAATCACAGATTTGAAAGAAAAAAAATATTTCCGAAATAGAATTTTTTTTTTTTTTTTTTTTTTTGAAGAAAACAAAACGCCTTAAATTATTTTTGAATAAATGTTAAATGTGATCTTCTACAATATAAAATTATCTGGAAAGTCATTTGATGATAAAATATTCCCGTATGAATTATTTTTATTAATAAATGTGGGGAAGAGGGCATCATAAAATAGCTGACTTTTTCTCCCAATAACATAAAAATAAAAAAGTTAGAAATTTTTTGCAAGATTGAAACAATTTAATTATCGTCATTTGCTAAAAGATTTAAGGTTAGAATGAATCGGATTCTTTAATAACCGTCTCTCTAAGAACTCTTTAATATTGACATGATGCCTGTTTTGTCTCGAGATTCGATTTTTGTAATAAACATATTGAGATTAGAATATCGGATTTAAAAAACCACGCAAAAGTCAATGTCAATAACTGTCGAAAATACAATCGTAACACTACGGATTTACGAAACCAAAATATTTTACTTCCAAAAAGAAAAATCTATCTGCAAGAACTCTAACTTTCTGCGCCGCGATTCTGCCACTGGGCTAGAATAATATCATTAATAATTTATTATAATGGATAAATATATTTGTTTTAAGACAAATAACAATAATAATCTTTTAACATCATAAATGCATCAGATAATTAGTTCTTAAAGAATTTATTTTAATGCTGTTTAAAATAAGATCAGACTACTATATTGAGTTTTTTATTGTGAGAAATTGAATTAATTTACAGTATTATAAAATCTCAGAATAAATATCAACATTAAATAACAAAGTCAAACTAATTCAATTATTGTCTCTCACTCATTGGACAGCAATGTAAAAAATAAATAAATAAATAAATAAATAAATATGGAGTTATAGTAACAACTTATAAGTTGGGTAAAATTTAGAAGCATTATTTGAATGTCTTATTGAAAAACATTAATAGCAGGCTCGATAAATATACCCGATTTGACCTATCGGGAACAATATTGTGAATCTATATTGTTCCCGATTTGAACAATATTGTAAATCTATATAAACGCTTTAGATTTAAAACAGTTAGTATTCAGTAGTTGTTTGTATGTTGAGCAACATTTTAAAGCATTTTTTAACATAACCTATAGAAAATGTGAAAGCAGACTTCATCTATGTTTTAGCATTAGATGACTGCCTAAATGTTAAATTCTGAATCTTTCTTCAGGCGTTGTCGATCATAAGATTCTATTTCATTAAAGGTATGAGTTTTCAGCATAAGATCAGAATAGTTGTTGATTTTTATGTGAACTTATTTTCTGACATAATATTAAGATAAATGGTAATAGTACTTTGAATAATGCTGTTCACTCGCACATCCAGATAGAAGTTTCATTAAGGCTATTGCTTTCGATTAAATAATTTGTTAATGTTTTCAATGTGAAATATGTTACAATAAGCTTTATGAAATATACAATGAACTTTCAATCTATGTATAATTTTCAAAAACCAATTTTGGCACCAAACTGAAGAACAATGTACAGAAATCGATTGAGACTCAATGTCGACACTAGTTCAGTAACTGTTTCGGACATGTTCTTTTCTGGGCTTCCTGGTGAAATGTTTAATTTTTCTTCAATGCTGTTGTGCATTTTCAACTTCAAAAATATATAATTACAATTTTTTTTAAATAAATAATTTATTGTAATATGGAATCCTTTATGCCTTCGTTCCCTCGACTTCCATAAATAGGTATCTGGAAATTTATCACCCTAATTAAAATATCTTAAATTGATTTGTTAAATAACAGAAGTTCCTAATCGAATATAAGAAGATGCTTATAAAAAGTCACCATTCAAGTCACCATTCATAGAATTGTTCAATGCCTGAATTTTTTTTTTCTTGGGAGAAATATTTTTAATGGGAATAAGGCGGTGTTCTTACATTTGTGTGCTACGAGAAATAGTAAATGTGAAGCAAAGGTTTTTGACAAAATAATTAAAACTGCATAAGTTTCGTTCAGGCGGCTCCCGCCATAACATTTTATTGATTATCTGGGTAAGCTTGGGTGGTTTTTGATTTTTTTAGTTTTTGCAAATTATCTTTGTACCAAAATGCCGATTACTTATCATTTAACCGTTTCATATCAACAAAGAAATATTTCTTTTAATCGTTGAACACAGAGCCAAAAATTTCACTTCAACAACATGGTACTTTTTTTTTCTTCCCCCTTTTTTTGAATTAACCAACTTAATAACAAACTTAATAGGAATTATCACCATCGTTTATGGCATCTTCTTTCTATCGAAAAAAAAATGGTACTTTAATGCTAATTTTAATTAGCTCACTAATTAAATATTTTTTTTAATCATGTAATTTTACAATTCGGGGAGACCTTAAATATCTCCAGATTATTATTTTTTTTTATTAATATTAAAAGAGAGAGAGACAGAAAAACACTGCAAAAATGGCATAATAAGATACTCTTTAGTAACTGAATATTAAAAAATATTAGATTGGACTTGTGCAAATTTTGAATAAAAAAAAATAATAAAAAAAATGCAGCAGTTACTCTCTTCCCTCTTTTGAATTCAACATCTTCAAGAGAATTCATTGCTAAGTACAACTTCAACATTTACTACTTTCGTTTTTCAATTGTTTTATAAAATTAAATTTATTAATCCAAAAAAAAAAAAGAATTTAAAATCATGTTATACCAAAGATTCAAACACCGTATCTGTTTAGTAAGGCAAGAATTTTTTGTATCATCTAGTTTTATAAATGGATAAACTTACTTCTCTCAATGATTTTTAAGATAAACAGTCCAAACTAACTTTTAATTCAAAAATGTAGTTAAAAAAATTTAAAAAAAAAAAGAGTTATAACTTCAAAAAAATCAAAATTAAAAAAAAATTTGAAATTTCAAAAATATAAAATTAGAAATTTTAAACTTAATTATGAATAACAGAACCAAATTATCGAGCTTTGTTGAATATGCTATTATTGCTGTAGATCAAGCAGTGCCCAAAATTTAAAATGCTAAAATTTTAAGCATTCAAAATCATTTTAAGGAATACTATCAACGAAACATTTAATTTCCTTCATGACGCATACGTGAAATAAATTGAATAATAAGGAATACTATCAACGAAACATTTAATTTTCTTCATGGCGCATCCATGAATTAAATTGTTTAAGAAATAAATTGAATAACAAGGAATACTATCAACGAAACATTTAATTTTCTTCATGGCGCATCCATGAACTAAATTGTTTGCTTTCAAGATGATGCTATGTTGAAGGTATCACCTAGGGGCGAAATTCAATATATAATAAATAAAAAAATTCAATATATAATGTATAAAAATGAAACTTTTACATCAAAACTATTCCTATGACTCATCATTATATTTACCCAAGCCCTTCAATTATAAACTTCTGGAAAGAAATGACATAGTCCTGTATGTAATTTAACAGAACATTTAAACTAAGCGAAAATTCGCTTAAAAGACCTCTATACTTCTCTGAGTTAACGAAACCATGCAATATTTTATTTAATTCTAACTGAAAACATTAAGTTATACCAATTAGTATAATGATGTTTTTAATAAAGAACCAACAAATTGTGGGTTTGTTGAAAGCAGCTAATGGTCGTCAGTCAAGGTTTCTTTCATTGCAAGATATTTTGTTTTTCTAGGAAATCAAATCAATTTTTTTACTAGTGTACTTTCGGAAAATGGTGAAATGTCATAAAATAATTTAGGTTTTTAATTTCTGTTTTCTTATTTGATTTTATTCCTGCTCTAAAATCTATTCTACTTCGAAATTTGTGGTATACATCACTGCCGATGCTAGTTCAAATGGCTTTATATATAAATTTTTAGCTTTTTTAATTCCTTTTTCTTTCCCCAAGCGTTAGTTTTTGTGATTTTGTTATGAAAAACTTGAATAAGTTCAGTATTTTACTAATAAACAAATTAGTAGTTTTTCCGAATTAAAAATTTGTGTATCCCGTCTGTTGGCACAATAACCAGTTGTTGAATATTTTTTTTTATAAAAAAATAAGAAATGTTTCGACTAACTAACAAGTTTTTTTTTTTTTTTTTTAATTTTTTTTTTTTTTTCGATTATTATAATAAAAAAGCACTGAAACAAGGAAAATATTCATAAAGTGCACTGGATTATGAACTATTAAAAAATATTACTTAGAATAATTAGGCAACTATATTAATATTATCAACTTGAAATTATATAACATTTCTTGTCATTATAAACTTGAAATTATATAACAGCAACAGAACACGACTAGGCGTTAGTGCATCATAATTGCTACAGCTCTATGCTTCAGCTAGAATAATCCAATTGTACTTCAAGCCTATTATGTATTTACACTCTTTCATGTTTGCATTTAAAACTAACACAATGAAAAAAAGTATGCAGCAATTGATGTTTCTGAATATAAACCATTATACATTTTGAGTAATAGATGAAGTTTATTTTATTTCTACCTTCCCTTTGACTCTGTTTCTCTTTTATTTTTGAAAAAAAAAAAAAAAAATTTTTAAACAAGTCTTTTTTTTTTCTTTTTCTTTTTTAAATACACTATATTATAAATGAAAAAATATATAGATTGATTGCACGCATTTTGTGTAACAAAATAAGAAAATCGTAAATATTTTAATGCTATCAATTCACCTGAAGAAAATAAAAAACTTAAAAACAACATTCTTAATATTTTTTTTTTATTTAACATTTTACCCATCTTTTTTTCACCTTACGTGAATGTAAAGCTAATTATGTGTTATGCAAGCAAACTTTATTTCCGATTAACGATCGTTAATCATAAATGCAAAACCCAAACGCCTACTTAAAAATTTTTAAGTTTATAACTTTAAAAAAAAATTATAATAAACATTAAACTGTATTTGAAAAAGAACTTACTGTTTTAAATCTAAATACAAATTTAAATAATGTTTATACACAAAATAATATGCTTTGACAATGTTTGATTATCTTAGAGCAATTTTAAATACTTCAGTTACCTTAAGAACTCTCTGATTAAACAATTTTTTTTCAATGTTAAAAAAAAACCTGTATTTGTTTTTACATAGCTGCCAACCTTAGGAATAAAAAATTAGGAACACTATATGCGACAAAATTATACGCACCAATTACGAGAGTAAGACAAAAATTTAACTATTAAATAATAACATTAATAGACATATATTTAAATACCGTATGTAAATTAGTAAAACAAAACTATAAACACCATCTTTTGTGGGAAATTTATAATATTAATATTTTATAATTAGGAGTACCAGTATAATAATTTAAAAACAACCATTACCTATTAATATATAATTATTCTTCTCAAAATTATAAAACATAGGTAAATAATAATCTACACCATAAACAAATATTTCTGATGGAGGTATTGAAATACTACAATACATTTTTTAAAAAATAATAATAGTTGTTAAAGATTCAATTTAGTGAAATGATCAGTAACAGCTATTGGAATAGTATTTTCCAATAAAAAGCTACTAAAAATTTCTTCTGCACAACAATCACAGGAAGTGCGCTTGTGGTGATCAGAACACAGATTGGTTTAAAAGCAAAAATAATGCAATTTTACGAAAATTCAGATTTTTTATAAAAATATCAGATTTTCAGATTTGATTTAAAAATTAGGAACAAATCCGAAAAATTCAGAACAGTTGGCAGCTATGGTTTTTATACTAATATATTACTTGGGGATTTACAACCTGCGGCTCAAAAAACATATGTAGTTTTCGAGTAATTTATACGCAATCCTCTGCCTTCTAGCTAAAAAATAAATTTAAAAATTGCTTAAAACGTTTTTACACATTTTTAATTTAAGTTTTTTTATTAAATTCTGACAAACCATCTAAATTGTACCCCAAAAAAAAATCCTTGTCTTATTAACAAATTTGAATCATTCAAAGAAGCTTTTTTTTTTTTTTTGTTTTTTTTTTACACGTGACATTTTTAATTCAAATTTTTCGGGATTTATCTTCAGCACGTAGTCAAAAATATTAAAATTGTTTTCCCACAGAGAAATGAGATTTTGATATGTTTTATAAATTACCGAACAAATTATTAAATTTTTAAATTGAAATATCTCTACACATTTTCGGAAAATAGAACAAGTTCAGTTAGTTTCCATAGTAGCAATTTAATTGCTTTTTTAGGTGACATAATAATCATTCTTACATCGTGGCGACTCAATTCGTTTGCCCGGTGGTTGGCCCTTTCTCAGAAAAGTTGTACTCCACTGTAATACAATATTCCAACTAATCTGTATTTTATTATCAGTCTTCTAAAACATTAATATTAATAGCTCTTTGTGGTTGCGTTTATTTGCAGACATCAAACATTTTATTGCAGACGCTATTTAATTTTAGTGTTATTGGGCATTGAGCAATGATTATTCTGATTGCTTAATAGCATCCAAATGTACGAAATAGCCAATGTTATATTTGTATACCTTTCGATTAGCAAACTCTCGGCTGAATACTATACCTAGCAAAGCTCTCATTGTTTCTTAGCAAATGCGCATGTCAAGGTCACGATTTAAATCACATTTATTTGCTTGTCATTCTTATATACCCAGCCACTTTTGAGGTGTTGTACACTGCGCGAAAAAAAAAATAAATAAATAAATAAAAAAATAAATAAATAAATATATAAATAAATAAATAAATAAATAAATAAATAAATAAATAAATAAATAAACGCACTATCCTGACTAACTTAAGATCTAATAAACGAATCTTCACGCTCTAGGACTAAATGGTTTGAGGAAGTGACTTCAAATATGCTAATTATTCAGGTCAGACGATATTTTGTTACAAAACCAGACACAAAAACGTACTTTCTCTGAATAAACATACTTTTTTTCCCTCGACGGATCCATATTTATGACCCCTAAAATAACGGGGATAACCGCAATCTGGTAAATATGGTGCTAATAGTTTGGTCAGGAGAGCGACTTTAAGTTTTCACCAAATAATGTTAATTTTACTTATTGCATATTTCGCCAGATCTCAAAGTTTTTTTACGCGATTTGAAAAATTTTTGCACAGAATTATAAGATTCGTTTCCAAAGATAATTTGATGCAAAAATACATTTTAGTAAATGTTTGTTATTTTTTATTATTTTATTTAATAATAGTCAAAAAAATTTTGAACTGTAAAGTATAAAGTATTATACATCATTTGTATGTATATAATGAATTGATGAACTGTAAAGTATCTAATTTTACATGGCAAAATACAAAATTTGAACGAAATCGGGTGAATAGTTCCAGAGAAATAAAATTTGTAAAAAAGTCGTATATTTAAAATTCGATTTCTCACGAACTATTCAGCCGATTTCGCTCAAATTTTGTATTTTGTCACGTGAAATTAGATAATTTAAAATAATGTAAGAAATTTTATACCTTACAATTTAAAATTTTTTCGGGGTATACTATTAAATAAAATAATAAAAAATATTTACTAAGATTCAGATTTTGCATTGAATTATCTTAAGACAAAAGAATTTCATAATAGTGTGCAATTTTTTTTTTATTCGCTTGAAAAGTTCAAGAGATACGGAGAATTAAGATTAGGGGTCCAAACTTAGGACCGGTCACCTGACCAAACTTTTAGGACCATATTACCCAGATAGCGAAAAAAAAAACTATATTTTGGGGGTCGGGAATAAAAATCCGTCGAAAAAAAAAGTATTTAGAGAAAGGTATGGTTTAAAAAAGGTATGTTTATTTGGTTACTCAGGGTGGTCTGGGTTTTTTTTTTTTCCCCCGCACTGCACATAGATTTATCAAGATTCGATTGCATTCATTTTGTATATTCTGGCTTGATTCTGTTCTGACGCATTATATATAACTCAGACATCGGTACTAAAGCCACATTTTTCTAACATTTTACTTTGTTTTAAGTTTTCATTTGGAAAAAAATTATAGCCATTGTTTAAAATAATTAACAGTAAAGAAAAATATGGTTTTTACAGAAATAAAACCAAGTATCATGAAAGAGTTTTAGCATTGTAAATATTCCATTTTTTAAGATAATCTGACGAAAAGAAAAAAAAAAAAAACTTTCGTTTTAACATCTTCTTAATTTAAAATTTTTGGTTTTAATTCAACTCATTTAAAAACAACCTGAGAATTTAATAACTTAATTGTAGAAGCGTGGAAAAAATTTATAACAAGAAAGGAATCTCTCCTACGTCAAGAAACGAAAGAATGTGTGCCCGTCTTTGAAAATAAATTGCGTCTATGCTAAGATGAAAATTGTAGCTAAAAAATTTAACTTCATTTATTATTAAATTATTATTATTAAAACGACGTGTAAAGTTTATTAACTATTCAATGGTATTATAAATAAACAATAAAAATCTTTCCGAAAACGGGCTTACATGACAAAAGAGAAAAACTGTAAATTTTAAATATGTTTATTACATTACTTTAAATTTCAACTTAAGATGCAAACAAATATTTAACATCAAAATTATATGACAGGGTGCGTAGCGAAATCTTGCAACAAAAAAATAAGTAGCTTTTAAGCACTCAAAAAATAATTTTAAGCACTATATACATTAACAAAATGCAAAATAATTTTTAAAAACTTTACGTAATCACGATAAAATAACTAGTTTTTTGATTAACTCTTATTTGTTGATTATGTTAGCCATTACAAAATGATCAAGTGATTTCAAAGGTGGGGGGGGGGGGGATGAAGCTTGAAATTGAGAATATCATGCAAAATGCAGAAGAGTTGCACGTGAGAGTGCAATAATCTCACAGAACCCTACCTCCCTATACGCACATGTGGACTCGCAAGTATTTCATCAAACCTGAAAATGATTGGCGCTTACATATGCTAAGAACCGACGGTACGCTGAAATAGATTGTGGTTAAATGAATTGATGAAACGTTGAACAGAACAATGTGAAAAGCACGCTTTTGCTAATATTGTTGAAAATTGGCATGGCAAAGGAAAAAAATCTCATTTTCAAAAAGGGAAAATTAAGCACTTTTTAAAAACACCCAATGAAAAAAAGCACCTTTAAGAGCTTTTAAAAAAGGAAAATAAGTACCTTTAAGCACTTTTTAAAAACGCTACGCACCATGTATAATAGTTATGCATGTAAAAGAATGAGTTTTCATTCCTCTATATTCGAAAATATCATACTTCAGTATTATCGAATGTCATTAATTAAGCAGTATTATATTTACAACATTTGTGACAATTTATTACTAAAAATGATCAAGTCTAGTTTTTTTTTTTTCCAATTTAATTAATACAAATTTTTACTTTCCACTTAAAAGAGAATGGTAAATGTATGGTAACATATTATTTCAATAAAATATTTTAAAACAATTGAATGATGAAAAGGGCTAAAAATGTCAAATGGGTTACATGAACACATATACCCATCAAATAGTGAAGTAAAGATATTTTTAGTACTAATGATTTAACATTAAAAAAAGAATAACTTTCTTGTTTGAAATTTATTTGAGCACAATGAAGCTTCAAGCATAACAATGCCGATAAACAATGCAGCATTAAATAAAATAATATGCACTAATTAAATTTTAAATTAATTTTTAATATTGTTCAGTATTTTTTAAGTATACTACTCTTTTATTAAAGCATTGTATTATGAAATTACTAGAATCATTAATAAAAACATACGGCATGCATAGAATGAAATTTGTTTACACTGATACCAGACAAAAATTCAAAAAATAACTGTCAAATAAAATATAAAATTCAGAAAAGCACCTCGTTTCCATTTATTCTTTTGATTGTACCAAGCATAACATGCTTGGTACAATCAAAGGTGCTTAAAGGTACTGTTAGAGAAGATAAAGAAAATAAAAAATAAACAAGAAATTTTTGATCTTAACTTGTCCTATAATCACATTTTTTAAATAATTGTAAAAACTATCAGAACATGGAGTTGATGGTCTGTGTTATTTTAAGAAATTTTAGGGACATTTTAACTTAACTTTAAATTTACTGACATTAATTATTTTAGAAATATATTTTTGCAGAAGAGCAATAAATATATTATTCATTTAAAAATTACATATCGTATATACTTTTAAGTAACACAGACTCACATTAGCAGTTGAACTCCAGATCTCAAAATATATGTTATGAAAATATTTTCTATTTTTCTTTTTCATTTGGTTATATTTAAGCTGAAGGTGTTCATATAGATAATGGAAAAAAAAGGTTAGTTAAAGAATTTTTTTTCTTTAAAAATAATCAAGCTTGGTTTTTCTAAAAAAAATAATAATAATAATAAATAAATAAAAATAAATAAATAAAAAAAAGTCTGGTTTTACACCATGGCTTAAATCACAAAGGTTTAAACCAGCTCATCTTGTAATAAACCCTAAGTAGAGAGCAGGCCTAATATTAAATTATGATTATAAAGCTATTGCAATAAGTCTGCGCATATTCGGTGCATATTCTTAACAACTAACCTAAAAGCGTGAATTTATAAGTTGTTTGTAATTTTGTAAGTTGTTTGTAAGTTTTTTCAGTTCAAAAATAAATACGACTTTCACAATTAGTCCCTGGTATTACAAAACGCCGAAGACATTTGCAGAGTGCAGAGTTTTTCAAATAGCTTCTGAAAAAATGTATACAAATATTTTTCTAAAAATAAAACAAACCGTTTATGTTTATTATATCTAATACGTATATTTAATCTTGTTTACTTTTAATTCGCGAACAATTTTCTTAATTTTTTTTTTTGTATAATATTTATTGAAACCCGCCTTTGTTTACTAGACTGTTTAATAGCAACAGTCGATGATTAAATAAATCGATTTCGAAAGTGTTCGTAGAAAATTTTTGAGAAATCTTCTCATTTTGAAATGAATAAGGCTTACCATTATTCTTGCTTCATTTTCCTTTTTATAAATAGCTTAAAATTTGGATCGCAGCCACAGTACTCGATCCCCGGAACATCACCCGCCAAACTCTAGAGTGAAGACCAAACTAATACGAACGCCTCTAGAAAATGAAATCAACACAGAATAAGCGGAAAGAGCAAGCGCCGCCATGTGCGAGATTACTGTTACGACATTAATTGTTGTATGAAATAACATACTAATCATTATTTGTTTTCTCCTGGCTGAGCTTTTTCTTTTATCGTTATTATTTTTCAACGTTTTGATGTTTTTCATCCAAGCTTATAAGCAAGAAAAGTAATAATGACCGGAGGTTTAATACGGAAATTAAATTGTTACAGTGCTGAATAAACTTTATGAAATACAAAAGATGGAAAAACATAAATATTTTCCGTTATACATATTTTTTATTAGTTAAATTAGCGGTTCCCAATTTTTTCCGACCACCGAACCCTAAGCAACCAGTCATGTTCCGATGAAACACCGACTTTTATTAAAAAAGAAGTAGATATTGTGTACGCATTAACCATTAAAAGACTATTTTAATTTGATTTCCGACTTTTTTTTATATTTAATAAGAGGCATTAAATTTTTCAACGTTTTTTCATTCATCATTATTTTATCTTTTGTCTAACAAGAAAATTGGTTTTATTGTTTATTGATATAAAATTAAAAACAAAAATGCTATAAACGTTGAAAATTATTTTTTGGGAAACATATTTCAAAAAAGAATTCAGTTATTTTGATTTGAAAAACGCAATGTGAAATACTATTGCAATTTTTTATGAATGCATGTCCTTTTCATAATTGTTGTCATTTGATTTTTTACTTTTTTTTTTAAATTTAATTTCTCTCTCTTTGGCATTTTACTTTAAATAATTTCATAAAGGCAATCAGAAAAATTAGTAAATAATAGATTATTGATTGGATCTAAATAAAATTACAGTTTCAAAAAAAGTTTAAAAAAGGTCTTAACTCTCGGAAGCCCTTTAACTCTTACACAGAACACAATTTCAGAACCCCTGTGTTAAGATTATTTAAAATATTGTATTAAAAAATGAATTAAAAAAGAAAAACGTTCGCCTTACACTCTATTTGTAAATAAAAGTAAGAATAGAAGAATTAATTTACATTTGATATGCAGATTTTTTTTTTAAAACTCACTCATTAACCCAAATAGATTAATCTATGTTAACAAACATAAATTAAAAGGATAGTACAATCTCATACATAAAAAGCCGAAGTACTATAAGTCATAAATGTATATATTTTTGAGAGCATGTCTATACTAAAAATAAATTTCGCCAATTTAACTTCTTTATTTTTTAAAAATTTGTGCTTTATTGCATCCTAGAGCTGATTTTCTCAAACTCAGAAATTTCACATAACATATCCTAACTAAGCTTTTCATATTTATATAAATAAAAACTTTAATAACACATTAGTATTTACATACCATACCAGCTGGAAGATCGACAATGATATTCCAAGGGTAATTATAATTTCCACAATATTAACATCACAAAATGTACATAATCTAATAAGTCTTTTATCTCTGGTACATAACGAACAATCAAATATATTGAAGTAAATCAAAAATTCTTCTTTGAACTTAAAACATACCAAATAATAAGAATCATTCTGATCACTAAATTGTAACAGCAAGAATATCAGCTAGAAAATTATTTCATGTCGTCAAATAATTTAGTTTTAGAAATGAGCGAATAACAAAACATCGAAAAATTTATAAATTCCAGGAGGGTTAATTGAAAAAGATTTAACACTTGCACAAAAGCTTCTGTTCCATTTCACGTTTTACAATGCAGTCCTTCGCTATTGCTACATGCATTCTGAATTGCATGTCGTTTAGCTTATCTCCCCCTAGTTTTCACTTTCGTCGAACCAGTTTTTTTTTTAAACATCTAATCATTTTTAAGCAAGAGGATTTCTTAGAAATGATCTAAGTCACGTTAATGGCATAGCAGAAGAATTGCAATTCTACAAGGACGTGACGTGAAAGTTTACTAAGAGGACAAAAGTTCGATTTGAAGTTGGGTTTTTTTTTTCCAACGACTTCGTAATCCAAGAACCTCAAATAATGACAAATTAATGATTTGATGAACACGCCTAATTGATAGGAGCGAGTAAAAAATCATTTTTCGCAAATGAACCTTGAAAAATCTTCCTTTTTATCGGCCTGACGTTAGCAAGCCGAACAATAGGAAGTTAAAATTCAATAATTTATTATTCAGAACTTAACATCTTGTCCGCCATTTCGAGAATTATCATGAGTTATTTCAGGGCCGTATATGAATTAGAATTTATTACTGGCATAAATTTCCCTCGAATGTACACGATGAAATTCTTTCAAGATTTAAAAATTACAAAAACACTATTTCTAAAATAGATACACGATACAACGAGAACGGAATATTACGAGAAGTCATGGGTTACGACCAATTTTAAAAATCAACATCAAAATACTAATATCAACGATACAAAAATTTTATGTTTATAACGGGTTAAAAATTACAAGACTTCCACTACAGCAAATTGTTTTTTTCCTACTGTTTGTTTAATTGAAGAATGTCTTACGAAAGATGGCAAAATGGATTTTTATTATTGGTATCAATACAGGAGAGTGAAAAATGAACATCATTTCAACTTATTTCTTGCCTATAATATTAACCCTTTAACGCAGTTTTTCGAAGCTTTGTTGCCAAATAAAAAGATAATAAACGATGTCAAAAATAAAAAAAGCCATAGTTTAAGTGCCTTACACTTGAAGCAATGCGATGATTTTAAACTATATATAATCTTGCCGTGAAGAATTATCTGGTCTTTAGAATAAATAACATATTTTAAAAGCTATTAAAAAGTTTTTTTTAAAAAATCGCCAATTTGGCGACATTTTCCCACCTAAATGAAAATTATCAAAATCACTGCCTTATTCTCAGTTTTTGCAAACTTTTTAGGAGCCCAGGTAATGCCGCATTGGAGTAAGTTTTTAAATCTTAAAAAATTAGACCACAAAAGCTTTTCATTTTCACTAAGGGGCTGTCCTCCAATTTGACGTTATGAGCCATTTCAAAAATAAGCGCTGACTTTGGATAACCTGAACTTGACCTAACAGTCATGAGTAACAGTTGCAAACTCACAGCAAATATAAAAATAGAATATTTATACGCAAAAAAAGCATCATTTCATATTACGGCGGAGCCTTCGAAAAACAGCCTCATGTTTACAAAGCAAACATGAGCTGGAGATCTCCAGCCAAGTTATCTTGATCTTTCCAAAAGAAAACTCTTGCCATTTTTGGGAAATACGCTTCACACTTCAAAAAATATACCTTTTTGTTGACTACATATCTACCATAACCCTTTATTTTCACTCTTGATAGCTCGCCTCTAGGCCAGAGGTTCCTAAATGGTGTTTCAGTTCCGTGGAAGAGAGTTAAAAGGGTAATGCGAGTTTATAAGCAGTGCTGATTTTTAAAACTTATTATTATGATTACATTTAGATCCAACCAATAACCCCTAATTTATTTAATCTTTCGGGAGGTTAGGTCTTGCTGAAATTATTTCAAGTAATATGCATCAAAAGTCCGTTCTGTTTCAAATATTTGCTGTGTATGAACTTCTCTTACGCGAACAAATTTTCTTTTTTTACGACTGATTATAAAAATAAAAAAACGAATTTTTTTTTTAAAGCCCAACGTAATTAAGCAATATTTATCTTATTGTTAAAAAGATGAAGTTCTTTTTAGATCAGCGGCACCCAATTTTTTTCAGCTATGGAACATTAAATGATGGAACTTCTTTTGGCGGAACCCCGGAATAATAAAAAAGAAAACTACTTATTGTTATAAAAAAATATTAATTAAATATAAATATTTTGAAATTATGAATTTGTTCTTAGTGTATGCATATGATGCTAAAAATGATTTTTTTTTTTCATTTAATTCTTATTCATATGATTTAAATATGGTTTTCAAAAACATTTCTAAACTTTGAGAATAACTATCATAGAAAAGTAAACCATTTTGCTTGAATTTAGTTATTTTATTTTGAATTGAAAAATTCGAGGAGAAATAATACAAAGGAATACTTTCCTTTTCATAGTTGAATATATTGTTGGGAAAAAAATTTTATATTTTTTTCAACGGCATTTACGTAAACAATTTCATATAAACAACAGAAATATTAAATAAGTTATGGATAATTGATTGAATACAAGCATACTTATTATTAGTTAAAAAAATCTTTACTCAGTAATGCCGCCACGGAACCCTAAAGTTGCGCAGAACATTTTTCGAAAATTCAGATTAATATTGACTAAATTATAACAGTGGATGTAGCATAAAGAAGTGGATGCTCATAAAAGAAGTTTAAAATGAATGAGTATGAATATAAAACACTGAACAAACGGTGACATTTCCGCGAAAACGATTTCCATAGTAACTATACAACTTAACTTTTGCCATTACAATTCAACGGAAAAAGAAAAAAAAAAAACACTAAAATTGTTTGTCCAATCATAAAAATGGATATGAAAGTTGGACAGGAGAGTTGTTATCTACTGTTTTAATCAATAACGCCAAAAAAGTAAAGAGTTATTCCACTTTTTCTTCAATGTTTGCATAAAGTGAATACTATTCACAATGACCCTTTCAAAACAGCGTATCTCGAGTGAAAGTGGCATAGTGAACAAAAAAAAAACAACAAAAAAAACAACTCTAGTGAATAAAAAATAATGTGCATTCATATAAAGGTACAATTGATTTAAGTCTAAAAGCATAGTACTTTCAGTTACTGTCGAGGGAATATAAATGCGTGTCAAATATATGGATAGCTGCACGCTTTTGCTCGACTTTGACCCTGTTTTATTTTTACATTTTGTCGACATCTAAAACAATGCTGGAATATATTTTATGATATGAATAGGTGTAAGTCAACATCACGCATTCCATTTTTATTAGGTAATTTCGAGTGCTTCGCTTTAAATTCTTTATTGAGAATTTGGAGAAGTTTTTATTTATCCTATTTCCCAATTACGTTGCTAAAACAACGACTTAACATGGGTCCTTGGTATTTTGTCGAAATTCATATAAATTCTCTAAACATTGTTAACTTCACTTAACGTATTATGCTTAGAAATAACGATGTAAAATGCCCAAGTTTGCATTGTTTGACGACCTACTATTAGAAAATTATACAATCAAAATAAAGCAAATTTAATTTTAAGCTACACGGAGGGGAAATTTATGAAGAAAGGCTTATTTAAACTCCCTTTTTACGGTACACGAGATAGCTAGGAGGTCTACATAATAAGAATAAGTTCACTTTTATCTTTTTAATAAAAATAAAACAAATCTGCATAATGTAAGAGTAAAATAAATTAGATGAATTGAAAAATATCAAATTATATCGATATCTTGCTAAAATAGCAGAATATCTTGCAAAATCACCTATGACGGCAGTCATGTTAATATGGATGATGTGTGATGTCCCACAGACTTTTAAAATAACAAATACAGCGTGTATAAAATTATGTCAACAAATTTTTCATTGTATCGATGCAATTATTCTGATACGGAAATGCTGACTCACGCGGTGAGACTTGAACAATATCACAAATTGAAATTAAGAAAAGTTAGTAGCAGTTTCGCAATTGCATCACGTGCTCATAGATATAATGTATACGCAATTAAGCATTACTATTTATTTATTTATTTTAACAAGAAAAACAAACGTAGACATCCGGGATTCGCGACTATCGGAAAGGAAGGGGAGTGAGGGAGAAAAAAAATATTTTTCTGTACAGAATGTGGAAAGCAATGGTAAACTTGTGGAACACACTAATGGAATGAGGGAGGAGTGTTTGAAGAGAGGAAGTAAAACCAAATATTTTTCGTTATCGTAATATTTTTTTTTTTTTTTTTCATCACTAAAAGTTATCAAAATTTGGTCGTGGGTCCCCAAGACCCACGTCAAGATAAAGAGGATTAATGGGTAGACTCAATTAAAAGGTAATCTTGGTATATCATAAGGAACATGATGTTAATCCTCGTGGTATTCTTAATACAGATGTTACTAAGTAACTTGAGTAGAAATTTTATTTAAAAAAAAATTGAATTCATTCTGCAACATTTTATTAAGCGATTTCACACATCAATTTGAATATGGAAACTAATAGAACGCGTGAAAATATTAATAAGAGAAAGAGAAATATTATCTTTTTATAATTGTGCTAAAAAATATGACAAAAATCTTCATAATAATAAAAATAATTAACACGTTCGGCTAAAAACTATTGATATTTTTCCCTAAAAGACTCTACTTAGGGTGTGCCTCCACAAGAAGGAAGGAAAAAAAAAACGGCGTTGTCCGATTAGCTTAAAGATAAATAAAGTTCCACCCTAACCATGTAATTGTGGTAAATACTTAATCTGGTCAGTAAATGTATATATTGCCAATGTAGAGGCATATAAAGATAAATTTATAAATCACGGGTTCAGGCGTAAAAACTATGTTTCTGCACATTCTAAAGCAATAAGTTTCCTTCAGAAAAATTTATAAAAACAAGAAAACATAAATATTCATAATTTCATCTTCGACGAATTCAGAAAATGGAATTCATGAGCATGCAAAATTAATGAATGCAGATTAATATGTCAATGCACTGGGAAAACACGCAATTCTTAATTGTATTCAAATACCTTTTTTTTTTTTTTATCTTAAATGTAATTTTTAAAGATAAGAATGCACATGCGAAGCAAACGAAGAAAAAATGGTGCAAAAGTGCTTTAAATTCGAAATTAATGCATTTTATTCACTTATTTTAAAGCTTATACATCACATATACAGGCAGAAATACAGAATAATCTATTTGTAAATTACACAGAGACACCAGAAAAAAAGTACTATTTTAAATTTATTAATATTTAACAAATCTAAACTTAAATTAATGTGATATTTGAAAAAGCAAACGATAAAAGATCATTAAAAAATAGCATATGCTTCATAAACTACCGTTAATAAGGCATTTTTTATTGAATCATTTTGGGAATGGCAGTAACATAAGTTTAAACTATGACCTCATAATAGAGGCGGTCCAAACATACATAAACATGAAGAGGTTTGTAATTTGCTTATATTTGCAAATAAGAGCAATGCTTATAAACGACACTAAAATTCCTTTTTTTTTTAATGTTGTTTTTTTTTTTTTTTTTTTTTTTTAATTAAAATTATGTAGCAAAAGTATTTCCCGTCGCGCTTTTAAAATCAAAATAAAATTACTAAATTCGTTAATAAAGAAATATGTTTCCCTGCATATTCCATTTGAAACTTTATAGCTGTTCTTTTAGTTTTCCTTTGAACGAAAATCTTAATTCAGCTTATTTATTTCATTTCAAGCTTAGGTATTTTAACCAAAAACCATAATTATTTACAGCTCCAGTAGTGCAAAATAAACTGTTGGGATATTAAATCTAATTCAAGGCAACTAATGAACAAAACCATGAAAAAAATCACTCAAATTTTCAAAATAAAGTAGTCTTTATTGGTTAATACGCTCGCAATTGTTTTTAGATACTTTATTTTATTTTGTTTTAAAATACTTCATTATTTACAATGTCGGGATTTCGTTGAAAGAAGTTGGATCATGTAGGGTTCTGTAGCCCAAAAAATATGGGAATCGTTGCTTCAAACATTAGAACTCTAATCCGCTCGTTCCACCCTCCCCCCCCCCCACCCCGAATCTTATATAACTGTTTCTTGCATTTAATAATAACATGATTCTTAAAATTTTCAGAGAATATAATGACCTATCATTTTCAAAAGCGACTCGAAAATAGTTGAAACTTTTTAGTTTAACTGTTCCTTCACATCATGATTTCATAAAAAATAATAAAAATTGCAACATTTGAACAATTAGGAACTGATAGAGTTAATAAAGTTTTATCTAACTTGCAAGGTACTTGATTCTTCGGCAATTACCTTATATAGTCCCCTAACCGGGAAATTTTGGTCATTTTATACAAATACTTTTTGTTTAACAAACGTCCATGTTTGTTAAGCAAAAAACGTATTTATTCATTGGGAACAGGAAAAAATTCCGGACAAAATTTGTTCAGGAGCCTTACGTATATATATATAAAAAAAATTACAAATTATGCGTATGTAAAAAAAGTTATCTATAAAAGGTATCACACAATTACAAAACACTTGAGTCAATTAGACAATTGTTTGTGCGATTTAATGGTTTTGAAAATTCTTTGTCAACGTTTGTCAATGTTTTAAGCAAAAAGCTATCTTTTCTTTCAAAGAATTTCGTTTACTAAAGCTTCATCAATAAATAAAATATTTACAAATTCAATTGCCCAATCAGTGCTCGACAAATTGCATTTCATTGTCATAGGAAATTTAAGTAAATAATCGTCTAAAGATGAAATTGCGTGCCTTAATTATTGTGAAAAATACAGCAAAATTATGTCCACTCATTTACATTCGGTTCTGGTAAAAAAATCTTCACAAACCAAACTGCATTATTTATATTGAAATTAATGGTATGAGGGCACGCTATTTAGTCAGCTGATTTCTTAGTTTGATTTGAAGAACTTAACAAAAATTATATTCTTCCTTTCATGAGTTTTAACATTCATATAACAAACAGACAACAAATATTAATAAAATTCAAGGGCCTGATTGTTGCATTGTCAAATGGGGTGAGTTAATTACCAAACACTCCCTCTTACATAAAGTCACTTTAAATATTTATAACATGAACAATGGATTCATTGGTTAAAGGTGCACAATCCTTTCCGAAAAATTAGGAAAATTTTTTACTGGCCAAAGTATCATTTTATACAGTAGCCACTTTTTAAAACATGCGACCACTTCTTCAAAAAATTGAAAATTTTAAACGATTAAACAAAATTGCTGATATTAATAAGGTAAATCTCTTTAGAAACATTTTTCTAAAATATGGTAAACGCTACAAAGTTCATAATTCAAAAATGAAAAAAACAAGCGTGGAATAAAATAATTTTCCCAATATCATAAAATATCCACAATAATTCCATATTTATTTAAAAATAATGATAATAATGTACATGGATTGCCTTTTTCAACGAATAAAGTGGCGACTTGCAGACAATTTGACCCTTTGACAATCGCTAATTTTGCTGTCTATGGAATGCCGCGAAAAATTTTAGCAGTTTAATGATTTGCTTTCAATCATTCATCGCATTATATACACAACTAGACCCCTATACAGTTTGGTTAGCCCGTCCAATAATGTAGATTCACAAAATGACATTAGCGACTAATTAGGTATAAGTGATGAAATTATGTTTTTCACAAGTTTTAGTATAACCGCGATAAAAACTACGTGCATTAAGACTTGAATGCTAAAAACTAATGTTAATTACAATGCATGGGGGGTCTGTCCCCTTCATTACTTGCAATTAACATTACTGTAAACTTATTGCGCTGGCAAATGGGGCAAGATACTCCCAGGACCCCAACTTGCAAAAGCGTTCCAAAATGTTAGTGGAAGTTACTTAAAACTTCTGATTCTTCTTTGTCCACAGAAGAGAAAATAAAATAACCTATTAACAAAAATGTTTTAGAACATTGTTAACATCTCGACATTTTTCACCTGCTGCCGGAAACACCCTCCTGTGCAACAAACCCTTTTATTTTTATAAATAAAAACATGTTTTCCAAAAATACTGGAATGGAATCATCGTTTGCAAATGCCATAAGAAGTCATTGTTCCAAATATATAAAGTAAGTATCTTTTCGATTGTTATGATTGTATTAAAAAAGTGCCAAATATGAAAGATGAGGTAAACAAATGGGACCAGTTGTTTACCTCATCTGTTCAAATTCATTTTGTTCAGATTACCTAATATTTTATTTAAGAGTCCTATTAGGAACAAAAGGTATTTTGCTTCTTCTATAAAAATCTAGGAAGAATCTTATGAACGCAATAGTTTTTTAAGTAACTATAGTAATTAATATTTCTAGTTTCATTTTAATCATTGAAGAGTGTTCGGTTAAACCTAGATACCAAATTTTAACTTTTAGAATTGTGTGTAGTTTTAATTTTAATTTTTTTTTTTATTGTATAATAGTAATAGCTACAAAATTCTTATAAGAATACTAGCCGTGAAATGTGATGATTATGTTCTAAGTTCAATACAACACATTTCAATCAATAAAGAAAAACATTCAAAATATTATTTATTTGCTTACTAAACAAGTGAATTGAATTCTTTTCGGCCTAATACTGGAGGTAGAATTCCTTTTAGGTAAGAGGTAGAATTCCTGGAAAGAACCCTTAAGTTTTAAAAATAAATAATCCTCAGAAACTTAAACGGAAAAATATGACCCAATTAAAAACTTCATTCGCTTCAAAAATATAATTTTGAAGTGAATAAAGTTTTTAAGCAGGTAAAACCCTTAAGTTTGTTAAAAGGGCAAATTTTCATTAATTACTAAAATTTTCCTTACATAATTTCAACGTTATTTACTACGATTAAACACAAAAATGCTAATTAAGTTCACACAATTTTGATGCGCTATATTTACACGAATTTCATTACACGATTACAACTCTTTTAAAAAAATTCTGATATTTTTAATACTATAATTTGACAGCACGCGAGTTTTGAATCGCACACTAAAATAATCACTTTTTACGTGCTCTATTTGTGCCAATTTTAATATTTTAATATAAGAGAGTTTTCGAACTTGTTTTTTCTTTTTTCTTCCCGTTATTGCTGCATTTTTACTTTTGATTTAAAATATCCTGATATTTTAACACAAAATAACAACTCGTGAAATTCGATTATGTTTAAAAAAGTTTTTGTAACTTAAAAAGTAATTACGTATCTTAGCAAAATCGACACTTCCTCATGCGAAAGAAAGAAAAAGAAAAGAAAAAAAGAAGAAAAAAACGAGATGTGTACATCAATCTATATTAAACGCGTCCCTTTTTCAAAAAAATAATCCGAAACACGTGCATATTTCTTTAGTTTCATGAACACGTGATTCAAGTTTGATCCCATGAACACGCTTTCAAGTTTTACAACACACACCCATATTCTTTTTGTTGTCAAATGATTTAAAAATCACAAGTCGGGATTCCTATTAACGCGTTTTAAAAATCATACGTTTTAATTCTTCTCGTAATTTAAAATTCCCCCATCGTATTTACGCGATCTTAAAATTGCACATCGCATTTCATATTAACATAAACGAGATTTAAAAATCATCCATTGCGATTCGTATTCACGAGACTTAAAATCACATATCGCGATTCGTATTCTAACATTTAAAATATCAAACGTTGTTACTCTTCTCACGATTCATATTTATACCATTTTAAAAATCATGCGTTGTGAGTAGTCTTTTCGCAATTTAAAAACCACACATCTCGATTCGTATTCATGCTATTTGAAAATCACGCATCGCGTCTTTTATTTACGCAATTTAGAAATCACACATAGCAATTCGTATTCAAGCAATTAAAAAATAATACATCGCTATTTGTATTTACGCAATTTAGAAATCACACATAGCAATTCGTATTCAAGCAATTAAAAAATAATACATCGCTATTTGTATTTACGCGATATAAAAATCCGTAAAGGAAGAACACCATATTGGACAAATTCCAAAACTGATTAAGTTATTTGCCCTAAACTTTAAAAAAAATCATTAAATTTTCATTTTATGGCTCGAAAGAACTATCACAATATTTAAAACTTTTGCAAATTATAGGATAACCATTAAGAAATTTTTTAAACCATTTTCTACCTACTAGGACCATTTTATATCATTTATGATTATATGCTGGGAAATGATTTGTATATCATAAAATTTTTACTGTAAAAAAATGTAATCAAAATAAATTTCGTGGAGTAATGTAAATTTTATTAATTGTGTATACGTGTATTAATTGTAAATAGCAAATGTCATGTTAAAAAAAATATTCGGCATAAAAAGTTGTAAACAAGTATCTTAATATTTTTTTATTATTAAGTAAAATAGTCCCTTCAAAATTAATGCTTTCTTTCTTTCATTTTCTTCCCTCTCTCAGCCTCTGCCTCTTATCATTAATTTAAAACAAATGTTTTGAAGTTAAAGTATATTCCCTACTAAATGCTAAATACTATTTTTTGCTGAAGGGGTTTTGTTTTAATTTTAATCATTTTTAACCCTATAAACTTTCTTTAAATCAAAGTATTTAACTTGGATTTATTTTCACAACTAGAATTTTTATTTATTTTTTTAATTTAATTCTATGAACAAATTTTTTAATGTTAAAATTTATCTTTAAATGGACTTTTGTATTTTGCAATATGATAAAATAAAAAAAAAATAAAAAAAAAAAAAAAAAAAAACAAGAATTTTCCCGTAGTTTTTTAATTATTTCAATTTATCTAAATTTTTTTTTTTTTTTTTTTTTTTTTTTGATAAATTGATTTTAATTTTCGGATTCTTTTTTTTTTTTTTTCCCTCTTAAGTAATAAATTTTGAAGTTTCTAAATTTAAATATTTAATAGTATTTAATTTTATCCAAAGATATTAAAGGTTAACTGACAAAAAAAAATTTGTGCCTAAAACAATGATGTTTAGATAACAATTACAATTGCTGTCAATCTGTCAGTCTAAATACTTTGGCATGCGGCCCTTCATTGGTCAATCTGCTGTGCATGAGGCCCTTCACTCAAAAAGGTTGTGCACCCCTATCTTAAGTATTCCTAGATCCCACGTCAAACATTGTTTACACAATCCAACATTATTAATGTATATTACTTGATTAAAAACTTCATTGACTTCAAAAATATACAAATTGGAAATAATAGTACACACGTTTACGTTTCAAGCGCTCAAAAGCAGGCGCTCATTTTCAAGACTTGCCAGACGTAAATGAGAAGAAACAAAAGACATTTGAAATATAAAACGTAACTCTTGTTTCTTCTCATTCACGTCTGGCAAATCTTGATAACGGGCGCCTGTTTTTGAGCACTTGAAACATGTCTACTGTTATTTTCAATTTGTATATTTCTGAAAGGAATGAAATTTTTAATCAAGTAATATCTTACTGCTTCAGCTTCTTAAGATTATTTATTTAATTATTAGTGTATATTAAGATATCATTTTAACATGTCCTCTCAAATTATAGAATCAGATTTTTGTATACTCCGATCCGTTCAATACAAACTTTCATTTAACAAAAGTTATCCTATAATAACTTTAATCATAATTCAGTCATTTTCACCTCTTTAAAGAATTAGCCTAAAATTCATACTTGAAACCAATGAATGGCCCGCGAGTCCTGTAATAAGAGTTTTTAGTACCAGCAATATTTTACGGACTCTAAATTCTATCCCTCACTTAAAGAATTTGTCTAAGCAGCAAACATTCAACTTAATTCATTCAATATTCCGCTAAATCATTAATTTTGGGGAAATTTAGAAAATAAATATGACATATAACAGCGAAATTTCCTGAGCACTAAGCTGAAGAGAAAACCATATTCGAAAAAGCGATTTCAAAATAAACACTGATGAAAGGAAAGTGAAAGGAAAGAAAATTTTTTCCTTCTTCACCCACCACTCGGCTCACACACTTTTAATCCTTCCGTTATTGAAAGGCGAGCTTCACGACCTTACTTTATTTATTTTCCTGCAATGCTTTAAAGTCAAGGACACTCTAATGCTTCTTTTTTAAATCATGTGAGTGAATAAAGCTTTCTTCTTTTTTTTCTTCCGTTGTTTGTAAACACAAATATGAAATCCGAACACACAACGTCGAGGCTTAAACATACAAAATATAATCAGCTTACACTAAAAAAAAATTGCATATCTTTTAACACGGGTGTATTTAAATAATCTTAACTTAAAAAGTTGAATTAAAAATAAAAAAAAAGTATTTCAAAACTGTAATAAAAAATTCTATAATATAAAAAAATAGTGCATACATAAAATATTTCAATAATTAATTATCTGCAGAGAAACATTTCTGTGTTAAGCAGCTAAATCATAATTTGAAAATGGAAAGTATATAAAAAAATTTATTAATTTATAAAAAAAATGACACATAAACGTAATTTATTTCGAAATTTCTCTTGCGAACCTGCTATGGGCACGGTTAACTCCCCTCACCTGCAGCTTTTTTTTTTCCTTTTTCTTTTTTTCTTTTATAATGGTCGTTGAACAACCGACTCAATTTTGAGTTTACGGCTACCTATGTTCATTTTGTAATTTTGAACCCAATCGAGAAAACAAGGGACCTCCTGATTAAAGTATTGGGAGCAATTTGCCTTCGTGGAGGACTTTATGGTTGAATTAACCCGCATTACCGTTACATGGAGATGAAAACCTCTATAACCTACAACGGTTAGCCTAAAGGTAAGGGACTCTAACCCATGATCTGTTTACTACTGACAATATATATATTGCGTCAGCACTGTGGTCGGTGCGAGCCGGGTGCGGAATTCTTATCGACCAGTCATCGCTGGGATTCGAGCCCGATTCACTTCATTGGGAAGCAGCATTTGCATTTGATAGATTTGAACATTGGCATTTGATAGATTTGAACATTTGTATTTGATAGATTAGGCGCGTATGTTTATTGCCGAAGCCTCATGGGAATTACTCAGACTCGAGCAATCGTTAAACGCAATCATTCAGTGACTACACCACTTCCTGTGATTTCAAATAAAAAGTGTAAGAAGACATATCCTTTAACGATTAAACGAAAAATTTAATAAGCAAAAATAAAAGTAAAATATAAATATACAAATGGATTCTTAAAAAACGTTGAGCTCACATTCTTTATAAAGATCTATCACGATAGTACTAGAGAGAGAGAGGGGGGGGGGAAGGTAGAAAAATGAGAAATGATATCAAATGCAAAAATACGAGAAGGGAAAACAAAGAGAGTAAAAATAGAAAAAGAAAACTTATGTAGATGTAGTAGTAAAAGATCACAGAGTTGAGAAAAGGATGGATAATAAATAAAAGAAATACAAAGCAGCAGGTTGAAGGTTGTAGAAATATTAGTGATCACCTCTACTGCATTTCTAGAATGTATAGTAGTATATTAGAATTTTTCGTATGCACTGAAACGCATGATGAAAAATAAAATGACAGGAATCTCTGCCAAACTAAGTCATGCCGTAATATCCACTTTCTACGTTGTATACGACTGGAATTCCATCGACAGAGTTTTTAAACGACAATGAAGAAGCCGAGTGAAATAGTTCCAAAAGAAATAAATGTTAATAAAAAATAAAAAAAAGGAGGGGGGAAATCGTCAGACTGCTCTGATAAGAAAGTTGAGCATATGGCATTGACGTTTGTCAGAAATTTGTGATCCTTACCTCCTCCTAATGACATTGTTATCAATGAGTGTTAAACAAGATGTTTTTTTTTTTTTGGCTAAAAATCACTGCGATTTCATATAATTATATAAGTTAAAAGTATAAGTATTAAGTCAAACGATATAAAGTGCTGAATACTTCAACAGAACGATGTATTATGTCCTTAACTGGTTGTCAGAATCAACAATGTAATAGAAAACAAAACATTAAATGGCGATTTAAAATAACTAAAATTGAGAACATTTAAAGAAATACCAACCATAAATTTAAGTTGAGAATAAATGTATTAACTTAAGAAAAAATAAATATATTCGGAAACTCTATTATTCCTAAGTTAAGTTCTTTATTACTATCAATTTAATGTACCTTTTACGAGAACTTTTTCAGCTTATTATCTTAAGTGTATCTCATAAATTATAATCATTTATAAAACCGACGATAATCATTATAAAACTAGAAGCGAAAATTTTTAAAAAAGCCCTTTATTTATTAAAACCTTATTCCTGTGCGAATCTATTTTTGCATAATTTTTGCGTTCTTTGTTCCTGCAGATGGTTATTCTTCCAATAAAGTACATTTTTAAGTCTTAAGAGTGAGTTTGGTTTGCAAAATAATAAATATTGTATCATGTTAGCTTCAAGGTATAGGAAACTAACAATATACAACATTGATCGATTTAAAAAAAAAAAATAAAAAAAAAAAACATTGTTTTTTTTTTTTATTTCATGTCAAGTTTGAAAACAGAAATAATTTATTAGCTCAGAGGGATACAAAAAAAAAATCAGAAATAAGAATAATATATTACCCATATAAGTTTACCATCATACTAAAAATAATAAACAGAACTCTCCGAATTAGAGTGACTATTTTTATTATTTTTCCTCGAAACACGCTACTTAGCGTGAAATTTGTTACTGCTACGCATCACGCAACAAGATAGAATTCGCTATTAATGAGTGGAGAAGAAAAATACTATTTCTAAATTTCGTGAAGTAAAATTTCCAATTTTATATAAAGTAGTCTGGTATGTGATGTGCTTTATCTTAAGAAGCATTTTTTTCCCCTTTGCTTTTAAGGATTATATAATATCACTTTTTATTTAAATATTGAGCGAATAGAACTGCATCGGTAAATTTACACAAATGTAAAATCATAAAATTTAAAAAGAAATTGAATAGTCCGTGAATGATAGACTGTTTACGTTTAGAAAAATAACAAATACCACTTAAAATTTTCCATTCACTTCTAACTTCGGATATTTCATTAAAAAATAATTCGTAGATCACAGAAAACTAATTAAGAGATAAATCATAGGTTTTGTAAGTAACATAGAAGAATATAGATTTTTTTTTTTTTTTTGTTCGGTTTGGTTAAATACTTATGATTTTAATTGAAATCTAAGATGACAAAAACCATAAACAAGAACAATATAGATTAAAAACTCGATTTAAATAAGAGGAAAGGATTTAAAAAAAACAATTGATCAAAGATTTTCTTAATCGCACAGCTGCTATTTAAAGCTGCTCTTAATTTCTATTCTAGCCAATCCACGTTTTAGTTTACGAGCAATCTGTATGTTTTGAAGTACCCGTACGCGCGTACCGCGATTCTATCCCATCAGCGATCGTAAATATTTTTTAGCTTTTTTATGAGAGAAGTATGGTGAGTAAAATTGAAAATGGAAATAGGGGAGGAAAAGCGTCTCTTTCATTACAGACGAATCGCCAAGGTCAACGGTTGAAATAACCTTGGGAAAAAGAATTTTAATAATATTACTTTCAAAGCATTCAGAAATGGTATGGCTATCGTTTTTATGAATGCATTGTTTATTTTTTACAGCCACGGCAGAAAAGTGCAATGCAATTTACCAAACTTTAGAAATTTATTAAAATGCAAATCTAATTAGCAATTGATTTATTCAATTTACTGTAGTTCACAACATAAATATGCTATTCCATGGGTCAGTGAGGCAACAGTTAGTGAACGTCGATATTCAGACAATCGTTGACTCTTTCAGCGGAACCCCAGGGTTTCGTGGAAGTATTTGGACTCTTATTTTTTTTAAACCTATACCAGCAATTATATTTATATCGGGCAGTAATTCATTATTTATTTACCTTATTCAAGTAAAATGCCGGTTGAAAAAAAAATTTAAAAGTATTTTTTTTAATAACAATAAATTGAATTAACTTTGAAAAGGATGCATTTATAAGAATTGCCTCAGAATTTCCAATTGAGCTTTTTATATCTAAATCAAAATATAAAACGACTACATTCAATAAAAAAAAAAAGACATATGTTTCAGTTTTCCTGAAAACAATTTTCAACGTTTATAACAGATCTTTTTCGTTTTCATTTTAACAAAAACCATAATTTAGCGTATTTTATTCGTTATTCATTTATTCTTAAACCAAACATAAATTCAGAGCTACACTAGAAGCCGTTCCAGATCGCCAAATTCAACGGTCTGATATAAAAACTAATTTTAAAAGGTAAAACAATAAAAAATTTTAATAACATAATTTAAACTCTTAGGTTTATATATTGCTGAGTAACTTAATTATTAAAGTCGATAGCTTAGGGCTCCATATCAGAAAACGATTGGGAACAGCTTGTTAAGGAGAATGAATGTTCTAAAATATATTTATTAATATTCAATAGATATCCCTTACACCAGCAAATATCGAAATTCAGCTTGCACATATGGTGAATGCTATGTAGAATGTAACTATGAAATATCGTTTCTCATTCTCAATTACATTTAGTAAATGTCGACATAAGCATACTCTGATAGAAGGATTGATAGAAGTTTGTAAGGGTAAAATAGTCTTATATGATAATCTTTGCGTCTAAACTAGATTTATTGTTATTCTTTAAAGAATCAATAAATAAAATAGACAAGAAACTAAGTTCATCAGAATCGCACGAGAATTTCTGAGAACAGGTATCACTATACCATGTAAATTTTGTAAATGAAAATCCAAATGCTGCTTGTGATCTTTAGTGATCTAGGATTTTGCCTGAAAATGATAGGGAAAAATGCAAAGCATTTTGCCTGAAAATGATAGGGAAAAATTCAAAGCAAATTATGAAAACTACGATACTTAAATTCGGAAAAGAAAACAAAAATTTTGAATTTAAGTAAAGGAACAGAATAATATTCTCACAATAACAATTCCATTGTAGAAGTATCTAATATTATTACAACATACGTTGTTTTTTAAATGCTGACAGTTGCTAACTTTTTGTAGTAAACGTGATAATTTTGTTTTATCACCGTCGCTGAACAGCCGACCCAATTTTTGAGTTTACGACAACCAATGTTTAACTCTGTAGCCTAGTAACTTTGAACGCATCCAAAAGATATTGGAACGTCTGCGTTATTTGCGTTACATGAAAAGTAAAATCACGAAAACCACCCACAGTTAGTCTGACGGCAAGGGGACACTGACCCATGATCCGTCTACCTCTGGTGATATTTTACACAAGCACTGAGGTCGGTGCAAGCCGGGTGCGGAATTCATATCAACCAGCCATAGCTGGGATTCGAAACCGGGTCACGAGCGCTCTGAGCCATCGCGGCTCAATCGTGATAATTTGTAAAAGAGATTGTAAAGATTAGGATGCATTTTCCTACCTCCAACAAGAGGGTGACCAAAATCATAGAGTGTTCCAAAATAACCGTCCGTAATTTTAAAAGCCTTGTCAAAAATGAAGTCAAATATACACATAGTCGCAAATTAAACGCTCTCATAATCTAAAGAATCATTTCCTTGAGGAGGATGAGACTCAAAACACCAGAACCAGTTTGTTTGCAGGATAAAACTCAAAGTCGTTTCTAACAATCGCCTTACAATTGTAAATATAATCTATAACTTTTGACAGTATTCCTCATTATTATTATTTAATAGCCGGTGTTAAACAGCCGATCCAATTCTGTATTCGCGACTATCAATATTCAACTCCGAAGACTTGTAATAATGAACCAACCCAGACCACAAGAAAACGCCTTGATCAAGCATTATGACAAACTAGCCTTCGTTCAGAATCTTTTAATAAAACTAACCCGCAGTTGCTTTACATGGAGAGGTAAACCACAAAAACCAAGATCAGCCAAGGGGATTTTGACTCATGATTCGTCGAGGGAGGAGGATATTTTACGTCACACTGTGGTCGGTAGGAGAAGGAAGCAGAATTCGTACCAACCAACCACCATTGGGATTCGAACCTGAATCATCTCATTGAGAGGCGAACCTAAATCCACTTAGCCATCTCCTTAGTCACCGCGGCTCAGAGTTCGCATTATTTCACTGATGACAAAAATAATTAGTATAAATAATTATACAGAGAAGCAAACTATTAAGGGCTTCGAGGTTTACTGACAAGTTTACAAAGATTGAGAAGAAGAAAAAAATTTGGAAAATATTAAAGAGTAAATTTTTTGTAAACTTAACGAATTCTAAAAAGTCTAAAATAAAATTATTTTTGAAATCTTGGGAGCAACAAGAATCGAGTCGATGCAGTCGCAGTTAATATTTTTAATAATATTTTTCCAGATATTGTGTTCAGATATGTTATAGAAAATAAACATCTGAAACAGAGTACATCAAATTGAGTTTTATATAAAGTTTATCTTAAAATGCACTGCAAGAATTTTTCATAAATTGTTTTTAAAAAAAGCGCTTTTTGAATAATAATTATAGCATCTAATAAACCGCCGACTTTTATCTGTTCTTTTTAAAAAAAATTTCTAGAAAATTCTTGCAACACATATTTTAAGATATACCTTATAGAAATTTTAACATATCTGAAAAAGACTACATCAAATTGCGATTTATAAGTTACACCCAATATTTTCTTTCTTACTTTTTCTTCCGGAAACACAGAGAAGTTTTGTTTTAAATATTTTATTTCCAGCAATCTAGCCACTTTTATTATTTTGAGTTCAACCCAATTATAGTAATTTGTGATATGTCAATAACTTTTTTTTTTTTCTTCCCTAATATAATCACTAATTGGGGACATTTTTTTTTATTTTAACAGATGATATAATTCAATATTAAGGGCTGTCACTACAGAACATCCTGCACAATGATACAAATGACTTTGCAGCTTACTTATGATACTTTCTCCCTTCTATTAACTTGCAAATTTTTACCCCCACTGAGTAAGCTTTAAAACAAATAAAATTATGATTAATAAATTTATTATTTTTGTTGATAGTTAGAAATAGATTAATTTATCAATTTTATTAGATAGATTAATTTATAAATTTTTCATACAGATAAATCAAGAATGCAAATCAATTTTGTAGATTATTCTCAAGATTATATTAACAAATACAGAAGAATATAATATGGTATGATTTATGCAACAAACCTAATAACTATAATAATTTTACTTCTGGTATCTGAGTAGGAGTTCCTAACATTTTCAAAACAAAGAAAAAAAATATTTTAACTACGTATTTGTCTTATTTTAAAACTCCACTGATAAGATACTTTTTAACCAATACTAATATCAATTCTTGACATTTTTAATAATAATATTTTACTAAGTATGAACACATAGAAATGTTAAATAAAAATTCCTGAAGAAAAAACTTTCCTCTGGAACTTATGAGTTATCGTTCATCGTTTTTAATAAAGAAGCAGTAAAACAGTAAATAATAATAGAAGCAATAAATAAAATAAAAAGGAATAAAAATAAACAACAGGAAAACAAAATCTACATATTTTTACATGAATTTTAGAGTTTATTGTATATATTCTTTTAACAATTAATCTTACGAATCTTATTTCATTTGTATATTCTTATAACTACAATTTTAAATTCATTACAAAAAAATAAATAAATAAAACGATCGATTATTTCACAACAATTATGCAGAAAAAATTGTTACTAAATCATCTAATGTTTTCATTTTCTCTTCTATTTAAAAAAGAAGAAAAAAAATTATGATTTGGCAAATATCATCAGGTTGTTGAGCTATATTTTTCTTTTGCGATGATTATTTATTTACATTTTATGTAATTGAAATAATAGGTAATAGAAATTTTAGTTTACATTTGGGATAACTTGACATTTGTGTTTATATGTAGGGTCCCTTAAAATTGTAGTTTTATGAATCCCAAAATAAAGATCAAGCTATGAAAACAACCCAACAAACCTAATCAACAAATATTTAAATAATATTAAATACTTAAATAACATTAAATATTAGCAACATGCACACTGAGTTAAGAAAATCAATTATGTTTTAATTTATTTTCCAAAATGCCAAATCGCAGTAAAAATTTAAAAAATATATTTTTTAGAATAAAATTTTCTATCCAATTTGTAGGAGAAAAGGGGTGGATATTTTAGAATACACCATTTTTGTTTATATTATTAACCAGTCATTTTTTACATTTTTCAGTATTGATGCGAGTTCTTAATATTTTAATTTATAAAAACTATTAATGGTGATTTGCATGCATAAAAATAAATCTTAGCGCAGCATTTAACCTTTATAATAAAATCGATGCATGTGTTAACTTCAAGAATCCTTAAATTTTTGAAGAAAATATTTCTCTAACGAAATTTAGTACTAGCAAAACGAGCATTCGAAATAAACGTTAACATGAAAAGCACTTACTTTCATTGATATACCAGCCCAGGGTCTGATAAATCGAATGATCTTCATTTTAAGATCTTGAGCATCATTAAAGGATCTTTTGATTTATCAAATACTGATGGAATATTGAACGCATATCTTCCAGTTCTTTTCTCAAATGCCTAACGCTGTCTAAATCAATCTTTTTTATTTCTTTCTCTCCACAGCAGATGCCAGGTGCAAATGGCATTGCAAGGTTATGTGCTGCCATCTAGTAAATATTTTACAATTTAATACCAGAACAGAAGCGTAAGTTAAATATTATTTTATAATAAATTCTATTTTTCTTTTTCGTTGTTGTTTATAACTAAATTTTTTTTTATCGGTTGTATCTTATTCTTTCTATTTTTTTCCTTACTTCTTAAATAAATCATGTGAATACACAAATTATTTTCTTCTTCTTTTTAGAACGTTTACCTAACCCAAACCGGTTCGCCAACTAAAAATAAAAATAAATCTAAGTAGGGATAAAATTGAAATGAGCTATATAGTTCCATAATTTATTAGTTAAAGAACAGAGCACAACTGCTGTGGACTCAATTATCCCTAAATTTTTAATAAGCAAAAAAAGCATTATTTTGCGATGAAACAGTCAAAAATAGTTTTTATTATAAGTATTATCATTATTATTCATAAATTAATTTTTGCAGAAATTACAGTTTTTTGTTTAATTGTTTCTTTTAAAAAAATGCCTTTTCATATTCAAAGTTCTTCCATTTTTACTATTAAAAAAAATAAGCGGAACCTAAAAAAAAATTTTATTTGATACTTTTCACACTTTAGCAGAATATTAGTAGCATTTAAATATAAAAGTCTGTGTATAAAACTTTCGAAAGAAAATCATAGTTATGACTGAAAGTATGGTTTTTAAGTGTTAGTAATTAAAAGGTTCCTTGCAAACGAATTTCTATTTTTTAAATTTAATTTTTATCTAAGTACATTATATCTAGGCTGAATTTAAATAAATTTAAGTGGTTATGGTAACAGTATAAAGTTATAACATACCTAAGGGAAATTTTTTTTCACCAAAAATGTCGTTGAAAATTACACTTTAATCATAATTGGTCATTTATTAAAAATGTAAAAGCAAGTGTTGAGTTAGTCAAATGCACTGAAAATTAAACAAAGACACATCAAAGAGTATCTGAAAAAAATTTTTATAACAATAAAACAGTAACTGATGAACAAGGAACTTTTTAAAGTTGCGCGAACATTGAAAAATTCCATAATGACAAAAAGTAACTTAGTCAACGAGAGCTACATATTAATGTTTAGATTTTTACAAATTCAAACTTTTTTTTTTAACTCGATAAGGAAAACTCTGATTTGAACTCTATTGGTTGCATATTATTTAGTAAAATGTGAAATTGTTTAATATCTCAAAAACTAAATAATGAATTTTTAAAGGATTTTTCTCACTCTAAACGCCCATTGTTCTCTTAAGTCACCAGTATTAAGTAAACAAGCAAACAAAACAATTATTTAAAAATATATTCAATATATTTTTCAATATATATAATTAAAAATACATTCAATATATTTTTCTTATATTTTTAATAATTTGCTTGATAATTGCATCTTTATAATTTATTATTTCAGTTTCCTCCGTGTAAAATAAACTTTTCACGGTAATAAAAAATATTAAATAAATAATTTTTTAATAAAAACAAGCTATTGACATTTGTTATTTTCTTCAAACGAAGGTAATAAAACAAAATTTTTATTAAGTAATTTTCATTATCACATAATTTTCTCTTTATATTAAAGCACAACAAATAGAAAAAGAAAAAAAATAATCAAGTACTCTAAAAGTAAGAGAAATAAATACCGGTGTAGGAAATTGAGAACAGGGAGCCAACAATTGGCGCATTTACCAAAAAAAACGGAATCTGCACTGTCAGAAAATAAGCTACATGAGGAATTTTTAAAGAGTAAAAACTCGTCTTAAAATGGAAAATTACAATTCAATTTTGAACCATTATAATGAAGATGAAGTGTGAATGCGATAGAAACGTATAAAGTTTAACGTCCCACGTGTATTGACGTAATTTTGATTATGTTATAAACAAAAACACGAACTTTGTCCATGTGTTCATAAAAGCAAGAGTAGTTTTTTCAAATCCACTAGCTTCTGCGTGGAAATAAAAGAACGATACAACTTTCAAAGTAGCATAGGGAGTTTAAAAATTAAGAAATTTAATTGTTTATGTAGGTTTTATTTTATTTACTGATTTTATAGACTTGAAAAATTAAATTTTATATCGAGAACAATAGGAAAATATTTTCACTTAAAAAAAATACTAATATTATTTAATTTTAGATTTTTACTGAATTTTTTTTTCAGTTTTCTTGTTAATTTCTCGAGCACAAAGATCATATTAGATTCAGCATTTTCATGGAAACTATAAACTCTATTATTAGAATTTTTATTTTTTAATTGTGCAACAATGAAATATAAAATACTTTCAGTTAAAATGTATTTCTACTACTAACAACTATATAAATAATAATTTTCTTTGTAAGTGTAATCAAAGCTTGGTAATATTAATTTACCAATATCTAATCTCTCTCTTTTAATTTTATTACTTTCCACATCAACTTAAGCGAGAGTTTATAAAATAGAGATTTCGATAAGGGTTAAGAAATTTTCCTATGATAATAGATAAATAATCACTATTTACTACCAAAAAAAGTCGAAAAAAAGCTCACAAGAAAAGAAGCACTTATAATTGCAAGAAGCTTTGTAGTGGTGGCTGCGGAGCACCCCCCCCCCCCATAGTATTTTTATATTTTTACTACAAATTTAATAGTTGATGCTTCTCGAACTTATAATCGAATGTTGTTTTTTTTTATTTATTTATTTAGCATACTCTTTGTATAGTTTTCTACATACCTTCTTAATATCAAGTTTCAAGTTTTATATTTTTTCCACCGAAAATAAAATGTAACGTAAAGGTGATCACTTAAAACAGCGACGACTACAACGTCAGCAACGTCGTTTACGATTTTTTAATATAGAGAGACTAATAACTAGCATTAAATAATTAGTATATCTGTAATCAACTGTGAGCTTTTTAAACCAAAAAGTTTGATTACGTATGTAGAAAACCGATTATTACATGAAGGAATGAAACGTAATTTTAGTATTTGGCTAGATGCACTTACCCATGTTGTTATACTAGTATTACACTTTTCAATACAGACTAAGTCAATATAACTTATTTAAAAATCCAATTTTAATTATGTAATATTTATTTACTAAAGCTTTTGAAATCTCTTTGAGCAAATTGGACTTCCCCTTTTATGTATTTTTTTCCGACGCTTTAAGTACAAGCAAAAATATTTTTTGGTATTTTTTTAATCATAAAAAACAGTTTAATAGTTAGACTTAAAAAAAAATCTGTTAATTTATCAGGATTATATTTTTACTAAAATATAAAATCTAAGAAAAGTAGTAATTTTTTTTTCTCATTTATATTAAAAAATTTATCTATAATGAATATTTGTTTCCCTTAGATCCAAATAACTGCAAATTTGAAAAAAATTATTGTTTGAAAGTGAGTCGTGTTTGGAAGATTTTACCCTTACGCAGAAAAAGAAATTAGCATTTCATGCTGTATTTCATAACCATAATTAATTAAAATTCTAAATATAATGTTTTTCACTTATTTTTACCCAAAGTAGTATAAAATAATGAAAAGGGTATGAAAAGTGTTTAGTAAAAATTCTGTGTCAAAAACTTAAGAGATTGAATTCATTTAAATTTTTTTTCAACTTTATTTCAAAGCTTATCCTTACATAAAAAAAATCATTTTCGTCAGTATAATTACTAAAGTTTCATTGAATGTACAGAAAATTATTATCTGGACTGTATTGTGGTTAACACAAGCAATTTAGATATAATTATAGGGTCTTTATAAACAGATAAAAATGAAGTATTAATTTCCCTTTTGTGAGCTTGCTGTTTGAACATCTTTACTTATATAGATAAAATCCTACTCTTTTATAATTACATTTTCTATCTTTTATTCTGTGATGTAAAAAGAAAGAAAAAAAAGGTCGTTATTTAAACTTTTAAATTGTTTATGAAGTTAGAAAAAGTAATAAGAAAGCAAAACAGAGCTATTTAATGTACATCTAAAAAAAAAATTCAAATCTACAGAAAAATTATAAAGGAAAAAAAACTTAAGTTTCCTCTCGAAGTAAATCTCCCGCGGCTGAAATGATAATTGAAGTGCTCGGAGCATTATAATGATAAACCACATTTTTAAATTGTTCCGGAGAGCGTTTTTGGTGAAAAATATCTTAATTTCAATATAGGCTACATAGACAGCAAAACATTTTAGGAGTATTGTGCTGTTGTGGTGTAAATGTAGGTAAAGTATCAATCCGGAAACAATACTAAGATAAAAGGAAGAACCGATTTTCTATTTGACAATGTAAATGTTGTGTAAATAAATTTTCCATCTATAAAATAAGTTTGACTCTCACTGTGTTGCCCAAATCTCTTCCAATTATTTTATTACGTATTCGCACACAATGTTCCAATTCACTTCACGAAATCACCTCCAAATCATAGTTTGAATCATTTTATATGGAAAAACTATCATAAAAATGATACTCTTCTTGTATTTAACCCTTGGTCAACCAAACTACTTTTTTTTGATAAAATTAGAAGTTTTAAATGAGAACAAAGAAGCTTTTTTAAGAAAATCTCACCTACTAATGAGTTCGAAGATTTTTTTTCTATATTATGCACTAGATTTTATATCTATGCCCACGAACATATAAACAATTTCTCTAAATAGAGCCTTTAGTAAAATTATAGCGTTTTAAATGTTTGCGCTGTTTGGCGAGGAATTTTATCAAATGCTTGTATGCCGCTTTTATTTTATTTTATTTCATTTTATTTATTTCATTCTTTTAATCTTCGTGGGTATTTCACGTATTGAAAATCAAAATACGCCTTAAAAAACTAGTCAAATATGTTTTCAGGCCTCATACTAGATATTAAAAAAAAAAAATTTAAAAAATAAATAGATAAATAAATAAACATGGTGCATTCTCAAAATATCCTTGAATTTGTTTTCTCTGCAACTCAATCTATCCAAACTACGCGAGAGCAATAACAATTCTTTTGTGAACAACTAAATGTGAAAAAGGTTGATTTTTGTATTATTTTTTTTATCCCTAAACAGTATGAAAGATTGACTGTATGATAAATGAGTGACTGACGAAAATTTATAAATAATAATTTGAATACCAAAACAATGACCTAAATTGAAAATTTTTTTTTTCTTTTCTAATGCCCGCCTGTGTTAACATCCGTTAATTCAGGCATCTACAGGGCAATTTTGTTGACCTCTCTTGCAGGGTCACCATATTAGGTGAGCCAACGTCGCTTCCACAGTAAGGAAAGAACATCCATGCCTTGCCCGGGATTCGAACCCAGAACATTACTGCAAGGACAGTTCCCTGCCCCCTACACAGACCGGTCGGCACCTAAATTGAAATGACAAAGTGGAAATGTTTGTGATTTCAAATTTAATAATGTTGTAAAATCACACGAAGTGCGGTGGAAAAAAAATCTATTAATTTGAATCTTAATAAAATTGAAATATTTTGTATGGATTTTTTATAAATTTTTTATGTGGAAAATGTTAATTTTTTTAAATCGATCTGTAATTTAAAATGTAAATCTGCATGTATATATATATATTACGTAACGTACGATAAAAAATAGTCCCAAGCACAACCTAACTAATTTTATTTTTAAATAGCACTTTAAAGCAAAGTTGCCGTATACTTTAATATTAAGCGAGCCGTAACCGCACTGTCTATCACTGTACTGTCAATGTTTCTATGAAAACAGTATTCCCTACAATTTCATTAGAAAATTTTATATTTTTAGATTTCGTGATAGTGATTAAACGTTTCAAAAATTGCATTGTATACTTCAATTAAAATGTATACGTTTTCTATAATTTCGCATGAAAACTTTATACTTCGTAACTGTTATGATCCTTGATTGATGGTTTCAGTAATAGTATTCTTTTATATTAATTAAAATTCGAAGTGAAACGTTTCGTAACTTTTTCCATGAAAGCAGTTTTAAAAATATTTGTTTTTACATAAAAGAGAAAACGAGAATCAAATATATACTTATCATGTGACAAAAATAAAAAAGAATTTCAAAAATTTCCTTTCATAAAAAAGTTAGAAAGAAAATTACTGATTTCATAAGCTATGGAAGTGCAAATTTTGCACTAAAACAAATTAAACGGTTATCAGAAGATTTGAACACGGCAGTTTAACATATTTTAACCAGTTTGAATTCATAAAAATATTCCTATCGAAAATTAGGGATGGAAAATGCTGTTCTAGTAGGAATACAATGCAGATTCGTACAGATTTTCGTGACTGAAAGTTACTTATAACCAGCAGAACTTAACGAATGCATTTTCGTGTTCAACCCGTATGAAAGGTTGTAGACCCTCAATTGCTTTTGGTAAATGTTTGTCTGGTTGAAATGCATTTTTTATGCGTGACTATACTATCAAAGAAAGTAATTATTATTGTTTTTGTTTTTTATAAATATTTTTTTAATTTTAGAGTAATTTTTTAACTCTCTAAATCCGCACTTTTTTTTTTCTTTCAGGATCATACTGAAAATATCAAGACTGTTGGAATCACCTAGCAGTAGTTAAAATAACACCTTATTTACAATGAAGGGTTCGTAATTATCCTAATATTCCTGATTTTCCTGCTAAAAATTATTTTATCCTCTTATTCTTTTTTATAATTATTTTATCCTTCTTGTTTTTTAGCTTTTTGTTCTGATATTCCTAATTTTTGTGTGTGTGTTCAGAAAATCCAATTTTCTAGGATTTAAATTTTTGATCTAATACCATTTTGTTTTAATTAACAACGCTAGCAGAAATCGCAAAATTCGATAATACCAATTTAGGGACCGTCTACTAATTATATACGACATAGTGCAGTTATGTAGCCTTACCCACAGAATTCATTATTTCAACCTCTTTGTGAATTAAATCATTTTATGATAAGTAAACTCGATTAAGAAAATGTAAATAGATAGAAGTCACTTGCCATCATATATTTTCACAATTGGTAAAAATGTTCCGTTTATTTTACAATCATGTTTTTCATCCAGAGCAACTGGGGTTATACTATAGTGTACTGTTGTTTTCACTCAGATTTAAATGATGATTCTCACTGTGTCGCAAGTGACGCTTGAAATTAATTAATATAATCGGGGGGAAAAATTTATAAATATATATCTGTACCTCAAATCTCTATTCGCGATCGCAACACTCGATACGCCATCTAGCGGGAGACTGTAAATATCGGGCATTAGTTCCCACATAACCATTGGCAATGACGGACGCCATTTTCTTAGCAGCAAATATGAAGCAAAATTTCCCTAAAGAAAAGGTAAAACTTCTTGAAAAAACTAATCAGAACATGCCAAACATTGAAGCAGAACACGCCAAGCATTTGAAGAACAACTTCTCAATAATTTTTACCTTTCTATTACCAACAACATAAAATGTTTTCATGATCACTTGCTGTTACAGATGTGTGTATTGCGGTAAAATAATTTTTCTGTCTTCAATTCATTACAAGTGAAAATGAAATCAACATTGCTTTCGTCATTCCAATGAATAAATGTGTTCCAATGAATTCCATACAGAACTGTAATAGTTATAGAACATTCTTCTTCTCCATATAATTGTATATATATGTATCTACATAATTCAGACAACAACAATAAAGAATAATCCGAATTACTTGAAAAAGTATCTTTTGTGCTGATTATAAATAAAATTTTTATCGTTTTCTTGGTAAGTGTTTTTTAGTTTTGAAAGAATTTCAACTAGAATTCAGCTATTTTGTTTTTAAGCTACATATTAAAATTCATATCGAGATCTTACAATTATAAAATTTTGATGTGTGGTATATTACCTAAAAGTAATGAACGGATAAACTATGTATATATTATTTGAGAATAAAGTTTTCAAACAAAGAACATATCATTTTGGAATTCTCCGGACTTATAAATCAGGTAAGTGTTATGATTTTTAAAATAAAAAATTTGCTTGTAAATAATTTTTTTTCTTACTTGATGATCGTTCTCTAAAAAATGTTTTTTTTACGTCTGATTAAATACTATAAGAATTAAAAAAAAAATAATACGAAAGTTTTTATTGAAAAATGAGGAATTTTTAAAACCGTTTTTATCCTAAGAATTCTTTATTTTACGCTTTTTAGTTTATAATTTTTTGATAAAATTGTTGTCAAAATACTTTTTTTGAAAAATTAAATGGTATTAAATTATGTGTTTATGTATACTTCTTGCATATTCTAATATTTGAAGTAATATGATTCAGAAAAGTATGGAAGAAAAATTCGGTACTTAAGTATTAACCACAGCTACAGATTTGGCAGATTTTTAGTGCCGCCAATCTACACTTAAAATTTTTGGAAAAAATCTTAAAATGAAACACTTTGTTTAAACTCAAAGTAGTCAATCGGATTTCGGTGGAAAATGGGCCGATATAGAGTTTAGCATAGATTCAAAACTAACTTTTCTCTCACCTGATTCTATAGCCATAATGAACTCTAATAAATAAGATTCAAAATGAAATAACATTTCCAAAACGGACGTTTACTAAGATAAAGTTTCATGTTATGGACTTTGGTACATTTTCGTTATATTTCACTCCATAAAATATTTCGCTCCTAAAAAAATAAAATTGCATCTTGTTTTGTTTTTGGCAAGTCCCAAAGACGCATTTTCGTAACACTAAAAAATGGCGACAAAAAAGAATGGTTCTTTTTTTTGTTTTTGTTTCGTAAGCATTCTTTTTTTTACGTTAAAATTTAAATGGGCCTTTCATGTTATACCATTAAATTTAGTAAAACTATTTCTCAGGCATTAGGTTTGAACTCTTATAAGAACATACCTATTTTTTTCTCTTTATTTACAAATATTTTTCAGATGTGTTCTGGATGTTCCTTCTCTAAAAAAAGGAGATACCATTTTTTTTCCGTTTGCATATGAAAGAAAACAAACATTTTTCTTTTTTAAATTTAATCAGCCACAATAAAGATGGAACGTTACAATGCTACATGCTACATTAAAGACGTCTCCAGTGTAACTGAATGACTGTTCAGATGGAAATCGCAGGGATTCGGCACATACAACAACGCCCCCTATAGTTCGTTGCGATCGCGAATTTAGCAAATGTGGATGCATAAAAATTATTTTATTCAAATTCATAACAAAATCTGCATCAAATTTTAATGCGGTTTTATGAGTATGAAAACATAAATGTTTCACTTACGTGGAATCGCGCTAAATGTAACTAAAGAGAGAAAAAAAAGTGGAATAAATGGAATTTAGCTGCTTATAATTTGCCTGTTATAAGTTCTTTAATATGTGCGTACGGCGCCTTTCTGGAAAAGGCAAAAATATTTTGGAACAAAACAGGATGTAATACAGGATTTTAGATCTCACACTTTACCATAGGAAAAACGTAAAATTTTTAAACTTGATCAATACAAGGTACTTACGCTATATGCGTAAATACCTTGTATTAAACAGAAATTTCAAAAAATATTTAAATATTTTTTTAAGAATAGATTGTTTTATAAATAGGATACCAGCCCAATGAACTACTACAAGTTATAAAGGTTGACTTACCTTACGAAAAAATATTTTTAAGAATTGAAAATTTGAAAATAGTCTCTACATAGTCTAAAATTGCACAATTTGCAACTTGTAACATGCCTTTTTTTTTTTTTTTACAAGATTTTTATTGAGATTTCGATGTTTTATTATCCATGCCATCTCGGTGTTTAGCATGCTCAGAATTTAGAACACAAAGTTCTTTATTATTCTACAATACACCTCTTTGCCTAATATAGTTTCTCGGAATTGATTCAGCAAAATAACTTATTATTACTGACCTTCGAAATGTAAACCTTTTTTCTAAAATAGCACATCATTTTTTTCGTCAATTGTTTGATTTTCTGAAAACGTTCCAAATTGTTGCATTGCAATATTTATTTTTTCAAAAAGTGGAAAAATTTTATAATAAAGATCTTCTTTGAGCGAATTGTTTTTAAAATGTAGGTATCTTTTTATGCTGATTTTTAATATTTCTTTTAATTTTTCACCTAAATTTATAATAAAAAATTAATAATTTTTAGTGTCGAAAGAAATTCTAAAAAAAAAAAAAAAAAAAAAAAAAATTGTAATAGAGACTTTCTAAAAAAATGTCTGCATTTCAAGCGAGCTTTAGCATTTCCTTGGTGAAAACTGTTACCAAATCATCCCTTACTCATCCTCCCACAGAGGTCCTAATGCTGACCGATGGGGAAAGTCTTGATCTCAAATGTCCCAACGTTCTCTGACCATAGGTTTTAAAGTACCTATTCCTTATACATAGTTTGTAACGATATTACAACCAACGTAACATTGTTGACACAAAAAAGTTACATAGAATTTTATTAAATAAATTGAATGGGGTTTTTCGTTTATCTTTTTTTAATTAATCAAATGTTGGAGGAATTGATTAATTTAAAATTTTCATAGGAAATCATTAAGACAATCTTATTTATTCCATAAATCTGACAAAATAATGCATTTAAGTCCCAAGTAATAAGCTTATTTGCTACTTTACTTTTTATCCTAAAGGTTTGTTTAAGTTTTCAAGTTTCACTTTTTATCCTAAACATCAAAAAGGTAAACTGAAAAATAAGCGCAACTTAAAATCACATATTCGAATATCATCAAAATCATCTTCTTCTTGTGAAGCTGGAATAACACAGTTATAAAGGAGTTAATGACATCAATTTATCATCATCATAAATTATGTTATAGCATAGATTAAAGATACCATGTCATTGCTAGATAGCAATGCATAAACATCAGGCTATCTATTCTGTTTAAGACTATAGTTTACTTATTAAATCTTAATAAATAAAGAAATAAAAGGAATTCTTGTGGAAAAGCTTTTGGAAACCGCTAAAGAGCAGAAAAACGAGAAAACACTCTTCAAACATAAATTTTTTATTGTTAGAAACTTAATTAAACCTCTAGTTTTTGTTATAAAGTAATATCTAATGTACAAAAACTTATATAAGTAAATGTTTGTACTAAATAACCTATTTTTTAAAGTTTTTTTATTAGTTACTTTAATTGCTAGACTCTGTTTACATTTAATGAAGTATATTTCTTATTTCTTCCTTTGCTTTAATTCTCATATTCTTATTCATTAAAATGAAAATGATTTAATAATTAAATTAATAATCCTACCTTTACCGGCCTTCAGAAGAAAGGTTGGAAATCTCTATCCACTATTAAGACACGAGTAAAAAGATAACAAAAGAAAGCAATGGGCGAAGCTAGATTTATCTTATCAGTTAGTGAAGTACAAAGAACAATTACTGATTTATTTTATTACAGAATTCGTATTATACAAATATTCAATTTAACATATTTCAGGAGACTTGGAAAAATTTATCAATGAAATAAAATATATTTTGACTTGACACAGATAAAAATAACTGAAAATTGTTTGAAGTTTTCGTAGATATGGAAGGTTGCTAACATACCAACCGTTGCCGTTGACATTTTTTTTTTTCTTTATTAGCATTTTTATTTTATTTTTTTTATTTTTCTAATGGATACATGTCATGCATTAAGTTTTTATTCTGTTCAAAGTTTACGAACGCGAAAGCTAAGAAAAATAAACACCGACAGAATTATTTAATTTAAAAGAAGGTTTTTTAATTGTAAGAAGTGAAATCTCACGCATGAATGAGGCCCGCAGTTTGACAAAAGGCTGATTTTTCTTAAAATGTTTTTGCAAAAGAACTCACGTATTTAAAGGAATATATTATGATTGTTTTAATTGAAACTTTATAATTGTTTCAATTAATATTATAAATATTTATATTTGAATGTGAAGTCTTTTACACACACAGTACTTTTTTCTTTACAGTACGTTTTTAAAGTTGATAACAGAAATAAATATCCGCTCGGTGTAAACAAAAATGAATTACCTTTTGTTTCATATAGATGTTTTTCATATTAAAAAAAGTTACTGTGTAGTAAAAGTTACTGTTTTTCATAGAAAAAAAGTTACTGTCATCTTCGCCGTTGTATTGGAAAGTTCTTGTCTCACACTCATTATGTTAAAGATATTGGACGAAAAAAACATGAAATTTTGTACATTTTCAGTGAAATTAGTAACTAGTTACGGTAGTTGGAGTGCGTTAGTGGGAAAATAAACAAATTAAAGTCTGAAAGTAATCAAAGAATCAATTCTGAGAGTATTGAATATAAATAGAGTGAAATGAGCGAACGAAGTCATTTGCAGGGATTTATTTAAGTTTCAGCGTTCTTAGATTAAAATTTAATATTATTTTTTTCTAAACAAATAATAGTATCATAAAAACTAAAATTTTAGCCATTTTCAATCCTAAATGAGTTTAAAAAAATTTATAATTTAGTTATTTAGAGATTCGTTTTAAAAATACAATCATTCAATTATTGCATTCAATGTGTCTTTAATTAGAATATTTTATACTTAATTAAAGAATATTCTCGTGTACTTAATGTTGTCATATCTGTATTTGAGGCATGTTTGTATACAGGATCTCTGACAGGTCCTGTCGTCATATCTGTTTACAGGACATCTTACCAGAAACGCAGGAACAGTCCGAGAGCTTTCTATAAACCACCTCACATCACGTCGGCACACGTAAATTTATTCTTTCTTTCTTTAAATTAATTTTAATTCTTTTGAGGAATTAAAAATAAAAATGCTTAATTTTTAAAGTGGCACATATTTCTGTTAAGCTCTGAAACTATTATAAATAAAAGTGTTATAGCATGACAATTTTTGTTCAATTAGAGAAATATCTGTTCAAAATTTGTTGTAGGCTTAACATTTTAAATTATGCGTAATATAAGTTGTCAGTAAACCATTAGTGTACAGAGTGCAAAATAAAAAATTTAGCACAATAATAACTTTGGACTTTTGATCAAAAGATTGAATTTTCACGCACTGCATCTTATAATACACTCAAATTAGGAAAAATAATGGGGAAAAAATATCAAGCTTTAAAACTTTGGGAAAATACACGTATGGGGTCTAACAATGGTAAACAAAGAGTTCCTACCTCCTGATGGGACGCTTTCTCCTCTTTCTTCCTTTAAACTATAATTTTTAGGTAATTTATAAATAAAATATTAATATACATATTATTATTTTGCTTTCAAGTATTTAATTACTGTAAACCAACTTATACAGAACCTACTAATGAAAGAAAAAATTGTCCATATTCCGTAAGGAGGATATTGTCCCCTACCCATCCCTATAATCATAATTTTAGCTACGTCCTAAACGCATTTTTACGAACATTCCTTTATGTATTTTCAAGTAATTAATGACGGAATATAGCTTTTCCAGATCCTAGAGATGAAAAAAAAAAATCTCATGTTTTCAAGTATAACATTATTCCTCAACAATAAATCATAAGTTTTAAATGCCTTCAAATTTACAATTTTTAGAATTTTTTTTGAGCAATTAAATGTTCGAATGTAAAATATATGTATCCTAGCAATAAGTAAAAAATATTTTATACTCTCTAATGATTACATTAAATCTCCCCCCCCCCCGAAAAAAAAACAACATAACTAATACGTTTTTTCAAAATAAAAATTAACGCTTATTCATTTATTTATTTTTGCAGTTTTTAAGCAATTGAAAAATGTAATTTAGTAAAATCCCTAAAACTATAAATTCTATGCTGTTTCCCAATAAACTATTCATGCAGATTTTTATTTAAAATTTTAAGCAATAAATAGTTAAAATAGAATTTAAATATATTTTAATGAAAAGAAAAAGGTCCCCATTCCCTGAGGATGATATCCCTCTTCCTCTTAAAACCTTACATTTAAATACTTTCCAAATAATATTTTTTACTCACATTCTTTTTCAATTTTTAAGAAAATAATGTTGGAATTTTAACTTATGTGGATCCTAATAGTTAAAAAAAAAGGGAAAAAAATAGTTCCCGTTTCTGATGATCCCGTTCCTCTTAATAGTATAAATTTTAGGTTCCTTCCAAATAAAATTTTTATGTATATTCTTATTTTAATTTTTATTTTTAATTTTAAGTTAGATTATAGCTTATGTGGATTCTATTAATGCAAAAAAATTCTCTGGAAATAATATTCTCCCCTCCTATAAATTTTTCACATAGATTTTTTTTAAATTTTTAACCAGTTAAACAATGGTGAAATGAATATTTTCAATAAAAAATTCCCCACCCCCCCTAAGTGTTAGTTTTGTGAAACTTGCCAGTTTGGATTTCGTCCCACATTTTTTTTTTTTTTTTTTTTCCCCGTCAATTTTCTCGGTATCAGTTATTGGGAATATAACTTTCTTAGGTTCTAGAAAATATAATTAAAGTTTTAGACTTTTGTAGAGAATTTTACACCTTCAACTCCTTAACAAATGTTAATTTTCGGATATCCCTGCTAAAAAAAAGAAAAAAGGCTAATTATGATAATGTAATTAAAGAGGAAATTAGCAATGAAAAATAAAAATTTTAAAAAATGAGGAAAGTAATCTTCAAATTCTATTGCCATTTTAATTTGCCTCCTAGGAGTGTAAGTTTGCCCATAGTAGTTTTTACTTATTTCTATGCACAACAATTTTGCTCGAACACTTTTTCATTTTATTTTCTACTGCAATCATTACTGCAGTCTTATGAAATTAAATTAACCTTTTCTTCCCGGACAGATGATAGGTAATATAAACCAGACATAATGTTCGATTGTATAGATTCCTTCTCCAGTCCTTTGGATTCAAATTGTCTGTTAACCATATTTGTACCTACAGGTAAAACGGAGGGGGGGGGGGCGAATATAAGTATGTAGCATTAGTAGTTGGTTGTAAACATTAAAAAAATGATGGTATTGTATTGCTTGAATGCTTGCTGACCTACCAGCTCATGAAACATTGAAAACTGTAACCATTTAGGGTTTTACATTCTGACTTTCCAAATTTGTTGTACATTTAAAGAATAAAATTTTCACCAGCTCTTTCAATTGAATCTGGAGTCAAGTTCGGATAATTTGAAAATTTTAGGAACATTGAGATGGCTACCTCAGTAAAATAAAATAACCGATCATCTTGCACATTCCTTTTTCAAACATCGATGTAGTAGTATCACAACCACCACTTAATTCATGAACAAATGAGATTGTCATGATTGTCTTTCCAGTCATTACGAATGGTAGAATTCTGTAAGTTTTTGAAATGTAAAATATTGTTTTTACCCTTCCTAATCTATTTTTCTTAGTGCAAAAGCTCTAAGTAATATCGTAAACCAACATCTTGTCTAAGAATAATCACTTGTCTGTTGTTTGCAAATGAAGCATCAATTGTATTTCTATAAATAACACTATCAACGTTATTTTTTGCGATACTTGCTTTGTTAGCACTTTAAATCTTTGAGATAGTTGTAAAATACATATTTTTTCGGGGGGGGGGGGCAGGCAATAAAAATTGGCAATTGAAATGGGCTACAGGTGGCGTAGAATAGAACTTTCTACCTATGGCAACACTTCGCATGCTTTCACCATTAACGTGTGGAGAGTCATAAAAGAAGGAAGTACGTTAGTTTCTGTCTTGATATTCAAAGATTAAAATCTTATAAGTTAGGAAACTATGTGGAACTGAAAACTACATTAAACATAGTTCTAAAAGAAAGCGCCATGGAAATTTTTAAAATTTTTTTAGCAATTAAATACGTAAAAAATTAAGAAAAGGAAAAATATCGTAGTACATTCCTATACAACTGAAAAGAGGAAGAGAGGGAAGGAGGAATAGCCAAAGGCATGGAACCGGTCTTCTCTCCAGATGGCGTATTCGAACGTTGCAATCGCTCATAGCTTTCTCGGGAGCAATGATGCTTTTTTATTTTATTTTATACCTTATGTAAGACATTTTTCTAACATTTAATTACATCAAAATAAAAAGGGAAAAAATGCAAAATCTTTAAAACAAAAGAGTTCCTGAAATTAGTTAAAGGAGAAGCACACCCTCAGTAAGTGGAAACTTTTTTTTTCCTTAATGGACCAAACATCAGTGATAATTTAATGTTCAATTATTGCATAGAATTGAAAAAGAAAAAGTTGCAAAAACCTATATTGAAAATCCTCTAAATTATGAAATTGAAGAAAAAAAAATTAATAAAAATTATGTTGGGAAATACTTAAAATTAAAGACTTTTGGGGGAAAGGGGGACTATTATCCTTAGGGAATGAGAATATCCTCAAACCCTTCCCATGCTTTACATTCAGGGATCACTTTTTTTCTAAAGTACTGTAGTCTGTATAAACTTTGTTTTAATGTTTGAATGCTTAAAACGTATATAATAAAATTCAGCAGAAAAATTTTATTTCGAGAGAGCATGGAATTTTTAGTTTGGAAATAGAGAAGAAAAATTCCTATTTCTGGATGGATTTTTTTTTTTTTTTTTTTTGCATGGTTTTTACTACTACATTTAAATTAAATTCTAACATTTTTGGGACGCAACTAAAGCTTTTTTTTTTTTTAGGTTAGTGGTGGTGATTAAAATCATCCTCAGGGAATATGACATATTTTTTTCATCATTGTAACCCATATATGAGTTACATCCCAACATTTAATTGCTTAAAAATGACAAAAAATTGGAAAAAATATTTTTTTTAAGATTGAAACTTAAGATTTTAAAGGGTAGTGTCAGATTAAAGGGCAGTGTCAGATTAAAGAATTGTATGATTTTTTTTTATCTCATATGTAGAATTTAGAAATTATATTCCAACGTTTAATTGCTTAAAAATTGAAAAAGAAATGTGCGTAGAAATATTATTTGTAACATACCCAAGGCGGGAGAGGAGGTAATGTCCTCCTTATATAAACAATTTTTAATTTTTTTTTTTTTTTTCCTTCTCATTTTTCATTACTCGAGTCTACATAAGTTGTTTTCTAGTATAGAAGGTCGAAAACAAATATGCATTAAAATTTTGTCAATGAAGTACATAAAAATTATAATTTTAGTTTTTAAGGAAGAAACGCACCCTCAGCAAGATAGAACTTTTTTGTTTTCCAACGCTGAACCTCATATGAGTATTTTCCCGAATTTTTAATTCTTTATTTATTGATTGTTTATTGAAATTACATACATTTGCTGACTTGTGTGCTCAATATAGGCTTATAAGTCATTGTCAAGTAGAAAATACAGATAGAACAATTCAGAGAAAGACATCACAAAGAATACATCCAGGGTTACGGCGGGATTCGAACCCGCTACCTCCACGCTAAACAGAGCGTTTTGACCGGTGATACCACTCGGCCACGGAGGCCTCTTTAATACTTTACGGTCCGACAGTGAACTGATCGTAAAGACACAGTTCCCAATAGAACACCGAAGTCAAGCATCACTGGTTGCGGTCAGTAAGCTGATGGGTGACCACTTTGATCAGGACCAAGGGAGAGCGGTATCCGTCCTCGTTAAAACTGTTCTACTGTAAACTGTTCGACTTCGCGCGCAGGTCGTCGGGCTACCAAAGCATTGGAGCCATCAATTCTGCAGAGGATCAAAATTGCGGTCCCGCAGTAGACTGATCATTAAGACACGGTTCCCAGCAGATCACCGAAGTCAAGCATCACTGGCTGCGGTCAGTGTGCGGGTGGGTGACCACTTGGATCAGTCTGCGTAGGGACCGAGGGTGTGCGGTATTGGTCCTCGTTAAACTGTTCTACCGTAAAGTGCTCGACTTCACGTGCAGGTCGTTGGGCTACCGAAGCAGGGGTGCCATCCCCTCTGCAGAGGATCAAAATTGTGATGGCATGTCTTCGGATCATCCTCAGGGATGTTTCCCAGACCGTCGCCAATAGCCTATTGTGCAGTTCTAGTGCGACGTAAATAGAGTACCTACGTACCTAAAACTTTATACATGTTTTTCATTATTTATCATTTTTTTCATTTAAAATTCTTTTAAACTGTGTAATTTTAAATGACAAAATCCCGAATTTCAACAATAATCAATAGAAAACTAGTTATTGGGTATACTATCGCCTACGTCACAGGTTGTGTTATTCCTATTAAATTTAACCAGTGAACGGCATTTTCTGCGAGCCTGACTTCAAGCCACAAATAAGCAAACTTAATGTTCGATCTTTTAAATAGCTGCTCGCCAAATTATATTGTATTATAAAGAAAAGTTCGTTTTGTAATAATTGATTTTGTTGTTTCATCTAAGTAAGTTAATGTTTTTAGTAAACATACTTAAAACTCAGTTTATTAATTAAATTAAAAGTTTTTTTCTCTTTTGACAACGTGAGACATCAAACCAATTAAACTTAACGGCCATCATTCTATATAATCCATATTTTTAAAAAAATCAATGTTTTCAAATCAAATTAAATTAGCGCATGTAAAATATTAGTCAACAACCACTATCTTCCATTCATTAAGCATTGCACGATAGTATATGTTATTCCTACTAAAATTTTCGAAGTGGAAGTAGTTGTTTTTTTTTAATATTATACCCAATTGAAGTGCGCAGGATAAAACAGTCGTGAGCATCTGTCTTTGCACACTAATGTTCATGGGAAAATATTTAATCAGTTATAAATTAGAGAAACAGTTAAACAAAAATAAGCAGATCAAAGTTTCTACTTCCGAATATTTTATACCAACTTCAACTTTAACTACTTGAATAATAAAAACAAAACAAAAAGTTTTAAAAGTGTTTGCTTCCGAAATAAATTAATTTTCAATTCTATTAAACGTGTGACCTATCAGTTTTTTATTTATTTTCAAACATTTAGAAAAAAGTTTTCAATAGCGTTTTAGTTTTATTTATGTTCTATTTATTCAAGTAAGCATGGGTATGTAACAAAATTTTCAGGTTGGAAGTGCTGGAAAAAAATTCGAGAATAGCTATGGTATCTTCTGTTATTTTATATTCAATACATTGATATTTTTGATACCAGTTTTTTTTCGTCTAATAATATTGTCAATATTATTACATTATATGTGTCTTTTTCTTTGATATAATTTGATTATATTTTGTTTTATATTAGAATCACATATTCAAAATATGCAAACATGTATGTCTACTGAAACCTATAAGACCTTCGATTCGACAATTTGTAATGAGTCACAGCTTGTTAAAATATGTTGATGAACCTGATTATATCAAGGTAATATCATTTGTTTACTTTAGAGTAAAAGAATTTAACCTATCTTTATGTATACATTAATGAAGACATTATTTAAATTTGTTACATTAATTAAATTTGATACTTTTCAGTTTGCCGGGTGCAAGGAATTTCAACTTGTGGAGATTTCCATATCATAATCTGTGGCAGAATAATCGCCAAGTCTTGGCAACTTCTGGAAAGTGACCCAGAAAAGAACCAACTCGAAGGGTATAACTCATAGCCACTCCCGGGCAAACATCTACCTATTTTTTTTTCAAATAATGGCTAGTTTAAAATCTATTTGGCAACTTGGCGAGACAGATCATGATATGGAAATCTTCTTGGTCTACATATTTTGGCCACTTTTTGTTTGCACCTTGCTACCAAATACCTTAAATTTAAGTGAAGAGGTGTGGTAAAGACAGAAAATTTCTTTTCCAACTCTGGGTCTGAGCACCACACGAGAATTAAATATTTTTTATTTTATACACACATTATAGGCTGTTCGCATAAGCAGGACCTTTTGTACTCCCCCCTCCCTTCTCAGCAAATGTAAATAATTTATTAAACCCTTTGATGCTTTACATAAGAAATTCGGAATAATTCCCCTTTGTTCTTGCTTATACTATAACAATCTAATTTTAGAGTATTTAAGGATTAGACTCAAGTAAAAGATCAAACACTCAACAACAACAAAAAAATGTTACAATGGAATTTCTTCAAATTTTTACTTTCCTGAAATTTAACTTTTATCTCAATGTAAAAATCTGTCCAAACTTTTTCTTATGATTTGAAATTTTTCTTTTTGTTTAAGAGTATTTCAATGTCTTACTTAAGCATTGTTCATAACTCTTCTTCCCCCCTTGTCAGAAAAAAAAAAAAAAAGCTAATCACAAAACTCTTGCCATTGTAATTGTTTATTTTACTATATTGTAAATTTGTAGGACCCCTTATGTCATTGATTTAAAAAAAGAAATGTTAGAAAAAAAATACTATTGTTAATCTGTATTGTTATGTTTTTCTATTTTAAATAATAAACAAATTATATTTTGGCATTCTTGTTCCTTGCAAGCTTCAGCAAAATTAAGTATTAGGGGGACTGGAAAGTAATGTTGTTTCGGCGCATTAAATATTTGTTAGACTTTCAAACCAATCCATTTTTTTCTAATAATTTTCTATCAGACATTGAATGGTTGTTGCGACGAGGGTGAATACATTATTGATTAAAAATAAAATCTTGATAAGAAATATCACACACCAAAACAACATTACTTTCCGGTCCCCCTAATATTTTCACATCGTATTGGAGAGCACTTTTGATAAATAAATACACCATGATTTGCTTGTGAGCAATAATATGCTCTTTTTTTATTGAAATAGTGTAAATTCCATAAACTTGTAAAACACCCATTTAGAAACAATAGTATAGAACAAATTGGTATGAATTCTTCATTACTTCTAGTCTTTAATTCCAAACTTTCAAAAGCTCAATGCAGTCGAGTCATAATTTTTATAACTCAGGTTTTTGATGACTTAAGAGGAAAATTCATAATCTATTTTAAAACGTGAGTTTTAACTTTGAAATTTTTAAATTGCTTAAAGTTCAAGAAATAGGTTTTTTCAATTATCAAAAGAAAACTTTGTTTACCACACTATCAAATCTCACTCTTTAGTCAAATTTTTACGTTGAAAATTTGCAATTTGAGAAAATTATTGCTCATACTAAAATTATTCACATCTCTAAAACTCCGGAAAAAAAAAAAATATTTTTCTGTTAATTTGATTCTATAAATATTTTCAAAGATTAAAATAGTTGCTCATATATTTATGAATTTATATAAAATGAAATGTTTAATACTTCCTTTGAATGAAATGTTTAATACTAATACTTTCCAAGTCGTCTTGTTCTTGGCCAAGCTTCAATTAACTACTTTTATAGTTTTAAAATCATTTTCTATGCAGTCTTACAAAACAAATCTGGTAATGATTATCATTTTTTTATATATATTTTGCAAAATTTCTAGGGCAAAAAGAGGTGTCAGAAAATATGAAACAAAATATATCTATATTTTTTTTCCATTGCTTTAAACTGTAATACTTCCAATTTAAAGTAGTGAAATTAAACTTGCTGTAGTTATAAAAAATATAGAATTTGTAGTGTGATAGAGAGCAAATATTCTCTTTAATTATTCAGATTATTCTTTTTCTACAGGATTTAATATTGCTATAGTTTTAAATATTCTTGGCATTTATGTTTTGATAATTTATGTTTATATTAAAAAAATCATTTAAATTTCTTATTTTTTCACAGTATACTAAACCACAAGTTCCTGTGTATGATCTCCTGAACATTCAAATTAAAGGTTATGATTTCACTGTTTTAGAGCATTACGCCAAATATGTTCATAGAATTGCTCTGCATTTGGACTATAATGTAACGGATGCGTAAGTAGCTGTACCTTTTGCTCTACTGATTTTATTAATAGAGGAAATATTATTAATTTTTTACAATTAAAAGATAATGCTTTTATCATGTCAATATTTATTGAAAATTACAAACTTTATTTTTACTTTAGTGTTTCTTTTATTGTTGTGTTACATTTATTTATTTATTTCACAGCTTCTGTTTTCTTTAGTTATTGCTTCTGCTTAAAGATATCTCTTTAAGCTTATAATTATTGGTTTTAAGCTTTTGTAATTGTGTATTGTAAAGTTGCTATAACTATCCCTCCTCCCAAATGGGCAAAATTAGCATCATACACTTTTTAAGAAGACAATGAAAGCATGTCAATGAGAAAGATTTTACAAAATGTTCCTGATTTGTCATTGTTGTAATCTGTCCAGTATTTTTATGCCTCATTGATAAATGTGTTAATTATGTTTATAAAAGAGTGACAGGGTTTTCATAATAACTTAATTTAAACCATGATTAAAATTGTGATTTAAATCACTTGATTTATTATTATTTTTTTTTTTTTTTGAAAAAAAAAAATATCTTTGATTTAAACTAATTGTGACTTTTTAAAAGTAACCAATATTTTATATTAATTGATATTTTTAAAAATTATTAATTTAAGTCAAATTTTTCATATATAATTATTTTTTAGGATGTTATTATTTTAAAAGTCTGATTTCTTTGATAATGAAGTTTTTTTTTTTTTTTTTTTGAAAAGAAATAATGATAGAGGGGCACATGTAAATTTTTATGTTTCCTAATAGACTAAGAAAAAAATGATAACTAAAAGTGGGTAAGAGTGTCATGAATTTGTATCAAAATAATTAGTTGTTTAATAAATATATATATAAATTATTCCATTTATTTTTATTTGCTGCCAAGAGCTTTTAGATGCTAACAAAAGCTTTTAAAGGTTATAAAACAATGAAGAAAAAATTGTTAGGCCCAAAGTAACTTACAATTTTTTTTAGTAATATTTTATCTAAATTTTTCAAATTGGCAAAGCCTCTATAAAATTAACAAATTTCGCCTTCCCTGTCTTTAAATTCGTAAAAATGTTGAGCTTGAATTATGATTTTATTTATTCAGTGTTAAATTTGTAATAATTAAATAAAAATATAACTAGTTTAGTAAGAAACTTTACTACTTTAGTAACTACATTAATAAGATGAATGGGACGTGAAAAATAGAAGAAATATATAATTTTTTTTAAGTATGTATATTGTTTTATGTGTTAATGAGAAAAAAATGAATGGGATAAAATATTTTCCTCTTTTTAAATTTTATAAATGTTAGTTTAGTGCATAAAGATGAGTCTTTTATTTAAAAAAAAGAAAAGAAAGAAAACCTTAAGATAATTACTTAACTTAAAATTAAACATAAGATAACTCAGATAATTTCTTCTTCCAGCAATTACATGTCTGTTAAATTTTATATCCACACATTTATTATACAACTTTCAAATAACTACATAATTAATTGCAATTACTTTTTTTAACTTCATGCATTCACTTTTTTGTGAGGTGGGTGGCGGTATTATTATTCAGTGGTTTGAATCGTAAGGTCGCAATGATTAAAGCACGGATTCATCACTGAACTACTCAGGTTCGTTTGTTAAATCCTTAAAAAAAATAAATGCAAATACATTTTACAAAATTGAATTAATATTTTTTACTGTTTGCTTTTATTTTGAGATAAATGTTTTTAAATATTTTGACAAAAACTACAAAACATTTTATGTGTTAATTCATAATCTTAAATGTTATATCTGAAGTTGTTTTATCTACAACAAGAAATCAGTAACTTAACTATACCTTGAATAAAGGTTGTTAAGAAAAAATATAGTGATGTAACTTAATAACTAATTTTACTAAATTTATGTATATAAGATATATTAGTCAGGCACTTAGGCTCTTAAGTATGTATTAGCAAAATAGCTTTTTATATTTAGTAAGTTCTAAATACATTAAGTGCTTCTAAATATTAAGTTATATTAAAAATCTTTCCCGGTGACTATACAAATTGGTAGCTATATAATAATGACAAACTATTGGTTTCATTAGCACTAGTGATTATTTTTGTTTATAGTTGAAACACCTCTATGTCTGATAGCTATTTTTTAATTGAGTTCACCACATTACCTATTCCAGCACTTATTACTTAATACAAAAATTATATGTATTTACTTATAAGAATACCCAAATGAATTTTAAAAGTTGTGTGTTCGTCATTTCTTAAAATTTAACTAAGACTTGACTTAAGCTTGCTATTGACGTAATAAATTTTTTAATAAGTATTTTATATTTCTTATTAGTTGGGCTACTCCACATCAAGCATGGAAAGTAACCAATACTGAGCCTGGCTCTAGTAAAGTTGTCCATGATTATTTACTTAATACTTATGAAAGAAATATACAGGTACTAAATATAAATTTTTATTACATATATGTACAGTGTCCATGTATTATTTTTAATTTTATAACTGTCATTGAATATCAATGTTTGGGAAATCAAACCTAATTTTGGGTTCAGTGGTAGGCGGAACATGGGTTGGAATCTCTTTTCCGTCAGGCTAACTGTTTGCACGTAATCAGAAAATTTGTTTATCTAAAAATAATTCCATACAAAAAAAATTTTAATAACTATTTTGTATTTTGATTTTTTTCCTTGTGAAAAATTAAGGATGTTAACGGTGGTGAATTTTAATCTTCTACCGTTGTTAAAATATAGAGTTGATCGTGGGTATGATAATAAAAACTTGTTACTTATAAAATGTCATTAAAGGTTTCAAAAATCTAACTCAAAGTCAATGGATAGCAAGGACGCACAATAAGCCCACTCTGCTGCTCTGTACAGTGCACCATTGAAACATTTTTGCATGTAATCGTAAAATTTGTTTATCTGAAAATAATTCCATGCAAAAAATTTAATAATTATTTTGTTATTTTATTTTATAATAGTCAAACAAATTTTGAATTGTAAGGTATATGATGTTTACATAATCTTAAAACGCAAAGTACAAAATTTGAGCCAAATGGGCCAAAATGTTCCTGATCGATTCTGAAAAATTTAATTTTTAAACTAGATTTCCTATGCACAATATCACTCAAATTTTGTATTTTGCCGTGTAAAATTAAATTCTTTAAAAAATTGTATACAATTAAATATTTTTTTGACTTATATTAAAAATTATTTTTTGAAAGAAATTATCTTTTATTAACAAATATTATAATTGCGTGCAAAAATTTATCGATTTGCTTAAAAAGTTTTTGAGATATGGCGAAGGGAAAAAATTAAGTATTTTGGGGGTCAGAAATTTGAATCCAATAAGTTTATTCAGAGAAAGTACGTTAGAATTCTAGAACGTGAAGTTCAGATTATTTGTGGATAAGTTATTCAGGGTGGTACCCCTTTTTTTTGCTCACTGTACATTTTATAGTTTTGTTTGATAGGTTGTTTTTTTAAATTTCTGGAAAAAAAATAAGTGCCAATAAATGTTTTCCAAAGTACTCTGAGTAATTAAGAGAATGGCATCATGTAGTTGAAAAAACTTTTCAAACATCTTTTGTTCACAATATTGACTGTATACTTTAGTGAAAACTGATTTATTTTTGTTACATATTTACAATTTTTTTCTCTTGTTTCATTCAGATTGATGAACTGCCTTGTTACTGTGCTCCATTATTTTTTGAAGTAATCCAAAGAGCTTTGCCAGCTGGAATATCTGTCAGCATCCATCCTCATGAACCACAACATAGTGAAATTCGTTATATTCCAGATTTTGAACTACTGGCACTAAAAGAACAGTTAACAGAATCAAATACAGAATTAAATAAAAAATAATGATATTTCTGAGGCATATATGTTTTACGAATGCTTTGTATTAGATGAACAAATACTAGAAAAAAAATTTCTTTCTTCAAACATATTATTACCTGTTCTCTAACTCTTTATGGTCACCAAAAAGCTCACCACCAATCTTTATTTAGTATTAACAAAATATGACCACAAAGGGTTAAAAATAAAGACATTTTTAATTTACAAAAAATCAGTTAAATATTTCTAATTTATTTAAACATAGTCATTTAAGTATTTCTTTACTAGTGTTTTACAAATGTGAATCGTAGCCATAGAAAATTACATCTGAATGTAAAAAGTGAAGAACCAAGAAATACTTCATGTAGAGCTCTAACTTAAAATAATAAATAATCCAATCTTACAATTTTTAAAACAATGCAGAGTGTAAATGTAGAATTTCTAAATCTATATACAAAATTTTAAACTCAACATTCGTAATACAATTTCAGAGTAATGAAAATATTTTTAATAAATATAATATAGCTTTCGCCTTTTAATGATATGTGGCATTCTCCTTAGCCATAAATTAAGACTTTCTGTAGAAAATGGATATCTAATCTCTTATCCTGGACACTTGCCAAAATTTTGTAGTAAAATTTAAGAGAAAAACTTCCAAGCTGGATTTACATACACGAGTTTAAATTTTATACCATTGATTGTCCTTCTTTTCTGGTTCACTATTCAAATATATGGGCTGATTATATGGCATATGTGGACGTAAATAATGTCCATGTTTAAAAAAAAAAACTCCTTTTGCTTTCATTACACAAATTGATTTCATTTTTAACAAGAGTCTAAGATTAAAAGGTAATGATTTGAAAACACTGCTTAGGTGTTACTACATAACAACGCTAGTCAAACATATGCCTAAAAAGCAAAAATAGAACAGAGTTAATTTAATGGTTCTGATAAATTACACATTTAGTTGCGTAATTCAGACACCTATTATAGCCAGTTCAGGGGGGGGGGGGAGCTAATACTTTGATTCTCCACATATGCGCTATCTATGATACACTTGAATCCTGTTATAAAGACAACGTGTGGGATGGCAAAACAGTCAAAATAATGAATAAATAAAGATACAAAATTAAAAGAGAAAGATATAGAATATTTAAGGTCATCAAATATAACAATAGAAAGAAACCACTACAATAAAACGTAAAGTATATAATTTTGACTAGACAACACATTTAAAAAATAAAGCTTATCAAAAGAATGATATAGAATCCTTAAGGTCATCTATAACAATAGGAAGTATCCACTACAACAAGATTCAATGTATAAGATTTCGGCCACACATATCAATTACAATATAATGTTTTGAATAAAAATGGAATCCCATTTGTACTATTCCTCAAAATACAACAAACATACCTTTGTTTTGCCCTATTGGAGATATCTGGGCATAGTTCAATCAGTCTGTTTAAAAGAAAGCCAGGAAAGCTAAAAGTAAGCAAAGTTTTAAACAAGATTCCGGCTATTGCATTTAAAATACGTAAACAGAAGCTGCTGTCTGGGGGCCTTTTGGAAGTCTTATAAAAAACAATATTTGATTTGCTGCTGAAACAAAATATTTCACTTTCAAATTTTTTTTCCAACTAGTTAATTGATAAAGTTGTCACTTTTGCTAAAACTAATTTCAATGAGACTAATACAGCAAGCAAGCATTATTTCAAAATTAACCCTTAACCATAAAGGTGCATAAGTAAATTTTGTAACAAAATTTTCCTGCCTAGTAGTTCAATGTATAGCATGGTTAAAAATAAAAAAAAACGCCATAAAGTAGGAATAAGCTTTAGCTAAACGGTTAAACTAGAATTTTGAAAGAAATACCAAACAAAAAAATAAGCATGATAAGGTTTATGGGAGATCAGTTGAATTATAATAAGCATGTGATATTAATAATTTAAAATAATTAACCTTGTGAGCAAAAGCCTTAAATATATATATACGTTAATAATTGTAATTGAAGAGCTTAGTGGAACAATATTTTGAGTGACAGAAGAACACGAGGCTTTTGAATTGAGATTGCAGGAAGTGGACAGAAAAATATCTTTTTTTTTAATTAAAAACAATTTTACTTAAGGATTTGTAAAAATAAATACCTGTTAATTTTAAACTGTTATTATAAAGTTTTTAAATCTAAAATTTTAATTTTACTTTTTAGTGTGTCACTTTCGTTCCAGTAACTTCTTCAATTCCGAACAAAATAGTTTTAAGTGCAGTTTGCAGGTAGGGATGGGGGGAGGAAACAGATTTTTAGAAATGCAGACAGCAAGAGAATAAAATAATCACTTCAACACTTAAAGGAGAAATGTATTAAGAGGAAACATATATCTTTCACTTATAGGAAAAAACATGCATCAAACATCAAAAAGGTATCCTTCACTGGAAGTCATTCGTCAGAAAGAACTGTTAGGCATTTCGTCAAGTTGTTAGTAAAGCCTAAAAATCCTCAGGGACATGTGAGTTGAATAGTTGGTAAAGAACCGGCTATTCAATAAATTGTCAACTCGCATGTCAAACGAAACATTAAAAGAAATTATTTTAATATTTCAAATTATTGTTCTTTAATTGTATAAGATTAATTGAATAAAAGAACAATAATTTGAAATGTTAAATTTTTTGCAAAAAATGAGAAGTGCATATTTTTCACTTCTATGCAAATGTGTCAAGAAGAATTGGAAATTTAAACCAATTTACATCACATAATTTAAGGAAATATGATTTTTAATGTGTGTCAGCAGAAAGTGAATGCTTACTTTAATATTTTTTCTCCTTTAAAGTTTAACATGTTAAATTTTATACACTTTAATTGTTATAATTATTATAGCAATATATTATTATAATTGTTATGCCTAACCTGACTCCAAGTTTAGGATCTTTTACTTACAAAAGAAGATTACATGCACATAATTTAAAAAAATAATTAAATTTGTTGCCAATATTTTTTAAAGAAATGCTCTTATAATTATAGAACTTTTGTGCTTGGATTTTGCCAATATGGCGAGATTATATTCTCATGCAATAATTGATGTAATGTAGGTTAGACTTAGAGGTTGGGCAGCCCTAAAGATTGACCAGAGGTCTATTGTACCCAAACCCTAAATCATGATTAACAAGAAAGCTTTATACCTGAAATAAAGTTCAGCAAACATCTGACAGGAATATCGTACAGTTCCCAGGCTTTAATGCAATGTTGCTCTAAATGCTCAAATCTTTGAGCAGAATAGACCTCGCAATCACAAAGTATATGTCGTGAAATCTCCTCCTCAAGATGATCGACAAAGAGAATCAGATTCATTACTCTTTATGTATAGGTGTCTCTTGAGGGTGCAGTGTCCTGTGAGAAAACCAATAATCCTCCTCAAACTGTTCCTGTTTAACTTAAGAAGCTCTTTTTGACACACACTAGGACAGTCACGATTTAGATCTTTAGCTTGACTCTAACCATCCGAGTTGCGCCATTGTTCATGGACAATTTTGCCATAGAGCTTAAATATAAATGCCTTGAATGATGTTGGAGAGATTCTCAAAGCTGCACTCAGAAAATCGCACTGGAGCAACACCTCCTAAAAAGAGTAGGCCTCAGCACGGGTTACCATAAATATCCTTTAGTAGTCCAAACGTAATGACATATTTCATATTTTCAACCACTGCGCAGCTTCGTACACCGAACGTAATGACATCTTTCTTATTTTTCATCTACTGCGCAGTTAACTTCGCCACATCGGACTACTAAATTGATCCGTGCTAAGGCCTTCCTTCGTCTAGGAGGTGTTGACTGGAGCCAGCCCATGCTGCTTCGCCAGTCAACTCATTTCCAAGAATGCCCATATGTCCAGGTACCCAAATTAGGTATACCTTGTTATGAGTAGAAAGGTCACAGAGAACCGAGAAGCACTCCGACACTATTGAAGAGGTGAATTTATACCTTGATAGTGATAGGAGAGCAGCCTGGCTGTCAGAACAGATGTGGATAGGTATATTTAGATATCCCCTGTCAAAGCATAGACTTCAGCCTGAAAAAACAGTGGCATAACTACCTAGAGGAAAGTAGAGTTTGGTACCATTGTTGGAGCAGTAAATTCCTGCCCCTGATTTAAGACCAAGCCTAGAACCATTGATATACCATACTAGACATTTGCCTTTAAGCCATTTATCTCTAGAATGAAAAGTATATCTTAGTGACATATAATCACTATGCATAATAAAAAAGGGAATATCCAACACCTGCGAAACAAGGTGGCTCCATGACAAGTGCTTGGAATATTTCTTCCTTAAGCCAAGGTACGTAAGACGTTTAATATCAGTCTGAGCTTCAATTCAACGGGAGAAGCCCGGGTAAGCTCTCAAGCTACACAGACCATTCTTTGATTCAATGTAAAATGTAGGTTACCATTCATTATTGCTCAGGTAAAAAAGTTGAATATAAAGGAAAATTTGACCTTGCACTGGTGTTAAAAATTTCAGTGAGGCAAAAAAAAAAATCTGGTTTGAGCGATAGTGAACAAGGGGTGGAGCCTTCTAGAGTATGCGAATTAAGAAATGCAGTTCCGCAGTTTTGGGCCATGTGAAATTTCAGGATTGACAAGTTTCAATTAAGCATTCCATTCAAACTTAGAATTAAATTAATAAGATGTAACTGACAACAGAGAGAAGTATGAAAAAACAAAGAGTTTATATTTATTTTTTGTAAAGTCAACACCTTACTTACTTAGGATCAATTATTGATAACAGAATGTCTCCTGAAATAAAAAACCAACTCTATTTGGTAAATAAGGCAGTCTATGGGCTGAGAAAGTTTATTAAATCTAGGTTTCTTTCTAGAAAAACAAAAGTTCTTAATTTACAAAACTCTTGTCAGGCCAACCTTGACATATGAAGTTTGGACAATGACAAAACTAGTGGAAAATTCTATCTCAATATTTGAGAGAAAGATTTTGTGGTATATACTTAGTGGTGTAAATGAAAACAATAACTGGAGATAAAGCTTTGAACTGTACAAGATTTATAAACAACCTGGCATTATTAAATACATAAAAATAGAATGAATAAGATGGCCAAAGTGATTTGAATGAGCGATGACAATAGAATAAAAAAGATATTGCTTTTTAGACCCACTGGAACAAGAAATCTGGGAAGGCTGCAGTTGAGATGGGCTGATTTGGTGTAGTCTGATTTTCTTGCAATTCGTGAAAAGAATTGTTGTCAAAGATAAATCGAAAGTCGTTAAGGAGAAATCTTCAGAGGAAGACATTGCCCACTTAGGGCTGTCTGGCCAACTATGATAATGATAAAGTCAATACCAAGAGAATTATGAAAATTATTGTCTCGAAATCGTATTTACAATTAATAATTCACGAAAAATTTATTTTTCAACATTCCTTATTTTTCATTCTTCTCAAATAAGAATCGAAAAATTACGAACATTTCTTTCCCCTCCGATGCGCGAATGTAATCTTTTAAATGTAATTTTAGAGAAGAAAAAAAATTTCCGATTATTTTTTCAGAAAAGAAAACCAAAATATTTTACTTCCTAAAGAAAATTTTTTCTGCAAGAACTCTGTAACATTCTGCGACAATGTCGCCAAGTCACAGCGATTCTGCCACAGGGAAGAGAAGAAGGAGTTAAAAAGGAATGGAAAAGTACAAAAAATATATAATTTTCCAGAAGAAAAAAACAGACCTCTTCAGTAAAACACACCTCTTTACCCTTAAAAAGTCTTTAATTGAAGCATCTTTGAAAGTTTTGCACACTTGTATAAAGCATCAGATACAGTAAACACAAGTTTACAAATAAAAACATTTGTGCTACTAATGTACACAGCCTTGTATTTAAAATCTATTTACACTAATATACATGAGTCAAGCATGTTTCTCATTTGATAAACGAGAAACGTTTGAAAATGCTAAAACCATTTTATTAAATGGTGAGTTCAATATACTGTCAATTTAAAAAATAATTTATAATTTAATTTATATTAATTCAGAAGTACACAATTTTTTCAACAAATATTTTTAGACAATATTTACATATGCACAATGATATTTTTTAACCGTATATCTTTTCTGTTTGAACAAATGAGATTATTTGCAATACAAAGTGAAAAGAAAATTAAACTAATTTTTAAAATTCATTCTTGAAATAATATATGCAAGTTTTATTTAAAGAAAAAGCAATTTTTTTGGTATTAACACATGACCAAAAGCAAAAACACATTTTTTTAATTTTTTTTTTCCTCTAAATTCATATCCATGTTTACATAGAATTCAAGTTTTTTAACTAAAGATTTCATTAAATATATTACAAATTCAATTATAGTTTGCATGTGGTAACTTAAATGAGCAATTTTATTTCAATACACAACCAGTGTACCAAAAACCTATTTGTGAAAATTTTGTGAAAAAACAATGTAAACTCATGTCTAAAACTTAAAACTGTGAAAAATATTCTTTAGAAGTAAATCAACAAATTTTGTGGACAATATATTTAATTAATATATTATGCATAGTTTTTTTGATTTGAAGTTATATTTAAGTAATATTTATTAATATTTATAATAAAATACAAAAAAAATATATATTTACATTGGTATACTATCATACAAAAGTGAGGAATGAGGAAAAACATGCCATGATAACAAATAAGGAAGGAAATGAAATTTGTTAAACTGAATTTTACCAAGTCTCAAAGCCAAACATTTATTTAATTTCTTTGCAATTCATTTCTTAGAGTGACAATTTTAAATTTTAGGTTAATCACTAAAATTAATGATTTCTGTAATTAGTGATGTAGTTTTGGGTTGGAAAACCCCCTCCGAAATTAAACGTTACTTGATTAATGAACTATTGCATGTTAAGAAGGATCTAAAACAGCTTTTCTTATTCATTTTCTGTAATTTAAGCGTTTAGAATATAAATATATATTAGATATATTAGGATATAACCGATAACCCCATGAACATTTATGAAAACTATGCTACTGTCTGCAATTACTACTATATGATAGACATCTGATAAGATTTTTCACAAAAATAGATTTGAAAATATTTAGTTCAATTTTGATTTGAAAAAAAAAAAAGTTCTATTGAACCATTTTACTGATTTCAAATTACATATTTTTTAACTGTTTATTTAGCTACTTATCACCATTAATATATTGCAATTAAAAATACAATTCTAAAACATAAAAATTTTTGTTCATATAATTATTGAGTATAATGAACACTAACGAAGAGGAGGAAAAATGATGGGGTTATAGTTTCACCATTACCTTTACAAATCAAAAATCTTTTGACACTTATTGCTTCTATCTTAAGAACATGTACTAGATTTGAATCCAACAATAGACAACCATGGATTTTCCATTAAAAGTTTTTGAGTTGCAGTTTAAAACTGAAGTAAACACAAAATTTCTTTAAACAGGTTTAGATTATCTTAGTTAGCTGAAGTAAAAAACATTATATAATTTAATGAGCAACACATTAATTCATGGCCTACTAGTTTATCTTAATAAAATTTAAAATTTATTAGACATGATGATTGATGTTTTGAAATAAAACTGATTTCATAAATATATATACTATATATATATATAAATAAACAATCTTCACATCTGAAACAAACTATTAATAATAAAAAATAATTGCAGATGATTTAAAATTATAATTTAACAGAAAAGATAACAGTTCCAAATCATTAATTGTCTTACAGTATAAGACTATATACTTTGGCATCAAAAGGACCAATTTTCTATACAAAACACTTGGACTTATGTTCTTTTAGCAGTAGAGTACATATATACAATTTATCTATTGATAGATAATAAAAAATATGTTTAAAGTAATTAAACTTAAATAATCTATCTACATATACTCTTCAGATCCAAGAATACTGTTGAATTTGTCAATCAATTACAATGTAAAAAGTCTAGAACACAAAAAAGAGATTTGATCAAAATGCCAGAAGAGTTTCTCGGCATAGCTTCTTTCTGGTGTTATAAAAACGAAATCACAGAAATAGGTCCATATTTTTACAAAACAATATGATGCAACTTTTATCTTAAGACTCTTTCATGGCCTTCCACCTGCAAAAAAGGAGTCCCTATTACCACCCTCAATTTATTTTGAAAAGAAAAAAAATTTATTCATGCAAATTTTATAGAATAGGAATTCGAACGGTTTTTATATTAAATTTCTAATCAAAAAACTAAAAGTTTGCTTTTTAAACAAATTTAACGATTTTTTTCTTCTGAAATCTGGTATTTAATTAGCTATCATAAGTCAAAAAAATTAAATCTAAAGCGAATGTCGATTATATTATCTATTTTACAATAAAAATAAGGGTGCACAACCTGCAGCCCACCCGCTAATAAAGTCCAACCCACCACAGCACCTGAATATAAAGAAAAGATTATTATAATTATTTTTTCTTTTTGAAACATAAAGAAAAGTTTGAAATTTATTGCCCATTCAAGTTATCAGTTATAAACAAGCTCAAATGCACAACGCAAATGAGACGGAGCCACTAAACTATTTACGTTTGCCTCATAAGTAAGGTGATCTTCAAAGCAAGGAAAGAGGTTCAACCAGTTCCGTTTCGCAGTGAAGCTATGCTTTGTGTTTGTTTGAGAAAGGGAAAACCTCTTTGCACGTTTCAGAACCGGTTTTTGTTTATATTCAGAGCAAAAAAAAGAACTTTATGACTACGCTTTGCCTTTTACTTAGCCACGTCACAAAATGAAAATTTGACTAACAAAGTTCCACTGCACAGTTCCATTGTAAATCTGTATTTTTTCTATCGGGTTTTTGGTGATTATTGTTACAGATTTCCAAGTGGTTTTAAACATCTTATCCTTATTAATGCAATATTATGAATTTTCAAATGCAGTTAATACTTTTTGGCATGCTTTATTTGTATCTATTTCATCGTTAATATAAGGGACATTTCGATTGTGTTTTCGGCAATTGTCAGATTTCCAGGTATTGATTCACTCTGAAAAAATACTTTTTAACACGTGCTTTTTTTTCTCTTCTAATTTTAACTTTTTTTTATCAATCATCATTTATAAGTTCTTCCACTATTTTTTAAACATGACTAATTCAGTAAGTGTGAGTTTTAAATATACTGCATGTAAGGCAAAACATAAATCTTAATTATTTTCTACATAATTTATTTTATATTAATAAGTAATTTATTTTCTACATAAAATTCTGATATATATATGGAAAGAAAAGAAGGAAAAAGTTTTACAATCCTTTTGTTGTTCATGATGACTAACTATAAATTTGCATAGTAAAAAATTTATTTATTTTTATTAAATATTCTGATATTTTTTTTAAAAAATTGAGAGTATTGAATCATTTTTCATTCAAAATAATTAAAATTCAAAAAAGGAGCAAAATGGATTAGAATGTTGAATTTAAGTTTCAATGACAAAAGAGCTATATTTTGCAAATCATAAACAGCATCTTGCAGGAAGATCAAACAATATTCAGAACTAAGTTTGACTTAAAAAAAAAATATGGGGTACCATGGATCCAGAAAAGGCTACATCTAAGTGATGATAATATGAACACTAGCATATAAAAAAAAAAAAACATTCCTATAACAGCCCGTTGTAGGCTATAGAGGTTAAGACTCTTCAATTTCAAGACCAATGGTATGATTGTGGCAATGAGGTCAGCACTGCGCACAGACCGCCTTTACTTCCCAAACAAGCTGGTACCCATTGATCTAAAGCTGGGTGGGCTTCAAACCGCCACCGGGGATCGAACCCCAGTTCTTCACAATGACAATTCGGTGCCTTAATAGCTGAGCCATCGTGGCTCACACAAGCAACAAAATGAAAAAAAAAAGAGACACTACTCTTCTTATTAAACTTATTTTTAATTATCCCAATGTTAAATGTCTGTAAGTAAACTGAAAAAGAAAGAAGCAATTAAATTTGTAAAAAATAATGATGCATCTGCTATTCAAAAGTGAAATAGCTTTTAACCATTGAACAAATATAATTCAGCAAAGATAAATAATGTAATATGAAGATGAAATAAAACTCATCATAATCATTACCTGTTCACTTATGCAATTAAGTGACATACATATTGGAGTCGGCTGACATAGTAGAAGAGTCGGAAACCTTTCAGGAGTAGTATGGGAAATATGGCAACTATTATCATGAAGAAGTATGCAAAATTCTATATATCTGAGTAAATTATTTTGCCACTATAATGGGCCAAAAGTTGTAAAAATTTTATTAAAAATTCAAAAAAATCGAAGATGATTTTTTGATGGGTTTGCAGTAATGCTTAAAAATTACCATTTGTTAAAAACAATAGTGACTAAAAGATTTAAGATGTTTTGACTTTTTCAGACTACTCTAATATAAGAAATTTTGTTATGCCACTAATATTGTGTTTTACAAAATATTAGTGGCATAATTAATCTATTAACATTAAAACATCAAACAAACAAAATGTAATAGTATGCTATAAGCCGTACAAGTGTAATTTTTTGAAGACTGTTTAAAACTTTTTCTTTCTTTGTTTTGACTTTTTCAGACTACTCTAATATAAGAAATTTTGTTATGCCACTAATATTGTGTTTTACAAAATATTAGTGGCATAATTAATCTATTAACATTAAAACATCAAACAAACAAAATGTATTAGTATGCTATAAGCCGTACAAGTGTAATTTTTTGAAGACTGTTTAAAACTTTTTCTTTCTTCTCATTCTTGAAATAATATATGCAAGTTTTATTTAAAGAAAAAGCAATTTTTTTGGTATTAACACATGACCAAAAGCAAAAACACATTTTTTTAATTTTTTTTTTCCTCTAAATTCATATCCATGTTTACATAGAATTCAAGTTTTTTAACTAAAGATTTCATTAAATATATTACAAATTCAATTATAGTTTGCATGTGGTAACTTAAATGAGCAATTTTATTTCAATACACAACCAGTGTACCAAAAACCTATTTGTGAAAATTTTGTGAAAAAACAATGTAAACTCATGTCTAAAACTTAAAACTGTGAAAAATATTCTTTAGAAGTAAATCAACAAATTTTGTGGACAATATATTTAATTAATATATTATGCATAGTTTTTTTGATTTGAAGTTATATTTAAGTAATATTTATTAATATTTATAATAAAATACAAAAAAAATATATATTTACATTGGTATACTATCATACAAAAGTGAGGAATGAGGAAAAACATGCCATGATAACAAATAAGGAAGGAAATGAAATTTGTTAAACTGAATTTTACCAAGTCTCAAAGCCAAACATTTATTTAATTTCTTTGCAATTCATTTCTTAGAGTGACAATTTTAAATTTTAGGTTAATCACTAAAATTAATGATTTCTGTAATTAGTGATGTAGTTTTGGGTTGGAAAACCCCCTCCGAAATTAAACGTTACTTGATTAATGAACTATTGCATGTTAAGAAGGATCTAAAACAGCTTTTCTTATTCATTTTCTGTAATTTAAGCGTTTAGAATATAAATATATATTAGATATATTAGGATATAACCGATAACCCCATGAACATTTATGAAAACTATGCTACTGTCTGCAATTACTACTATATGATAGACATCTGATAAGATTTTTCACAAAAATAGATTTGAAAATATTTAGTTCAATTTTGATTTGAAAAAAAAAAAAGTTCTATTGAACCATTTTACTGATTTCAAATTACATATTTTTTAACTGTTTATTTAGCTACTTATCACCATTAATATATTGCAATTAAAAATACAATTCTAAAACATAAAAATTTTTGTTCATATAATTATTGAGTATAATGAACACTAACGAAGAGGAGGAAAAATGATGGGGTTATAGTTTCACCATTACCTTTACAAATCAAAAATCTTTTGACACTTATTGCTTCTATCTTAAGAACATGTACTAGATTTGAATCCAACAATAGACAACCATGGATTTTCCATTAAAAGTTTTTGAGTTGCAGTTTAAAACTGAAGTAAACACAAAATTTCTTTAAACAGGTTTAGATTATCTTAGTTAGCTGAAGTAAAAAACATTATATAATTTAATGAGCAACACATTAATTCATGGCCTACTAGTTTATCTTAATAAAATTTAAAATTTATTAGACATGATGATTGATGTTTTGAAATAAAACTGATTTCATAAATATATATACTATATATATATATAAATAAACAATCTTCACATCTGAAACAAACTATTAATAATAAAAAATAATTGCAGATGATTTAAAATTATAATTTAACAGAAAAGATAACAGTTCCAAATCATTAATTGTCTTACAGTATAAGACTATATACTTTGGCATCAAAAGGACCAATTTTCTATACAAAACACTTGGACTTATGTTCTTTTAGCAGTAGAGTACATATATACAATTTATCTATTGATAGATAATAAAAAATATGTTTAAAGTAATTAAACTTAAATAATCTATCTACATATACTCTTCAGATCCAAGAATACTGTTGAATTTGTCAATCAATTACAATGTAAAAAGTCTAGAACACAAAAAAGAGATTTGATCAAAATGCCAGAAGAGTTTCTCGGCATAGCTTCTTTCTGGTGTTATAAAAACGAAATCACAGAAATAGGTCCATATTTTTACAAAACAATATGATGCAACTTTTATCTTAAGACTCTTTCATGGCCTTCCACCTGCAAAAAAGGAGTCCCTATTACCACCCTCAATTTATTTTGAAAAGAAAAAAAATTTATTCATGCAAATTTTATAGAATAGGAATTCGAACGGTTTTTATATTAAATTTCTAATCAAAAAACTAAAAGTTTGCTTTTTAAACAAATTTAACGATTTTTTTCTTCTGAAATCTGGTATTTAATTAGCTATCATAAGTCAAAAAAATTAAATCTAAAGCGAATGTCGATTATATTATCTATTTTACAATAAAAATAAGGGTGCACAACCTGCAGCCCACCCGCTAATAAAGTCCAACCCACCACAGCACCTGAATATAAAGAAAAGATTATTATAATTATTTTTTCTTTTTGAAACATAAAGAAAAGTTTGAAATTTATTGCCCATTCAAGTTATCAGTTATAAACAAGCTCAAATGCACAACGCAAATGAGACGGAGCCACTAAACTATTTACGTTTGCCTCATAAGTAAGGTGATCTTCAAAGCAAGGAAAGAGGTTCAACCAGTTCCGTTTCGCAGTGAAGCTATGCTTTGTGTTTGTTTGAGAAAGGGAAAACCTCTTTGCACGTTTCAGAACCGGTTTTTGTTTATATTCAGAGCAAAAAAAAGAACTTTATGACTACGCTTTGCCTTTTACTTAGCCACGTCACAAAATGAAAATTTGACTAACAAAGTTCCACTGCACAGTTCCATTGTAAATCTGTATTTTTTCTATCGGGTTTTTGGTGATTATTGTTACAGATTTCCAAGTGGTTTTAAACATCTTATCCTTATTAATGCAATATTATGAATTTTCAAATGCAGTTAATACTTTTTGGCATGCTTTATTTGTATCTATTTCATCGTTAATATAAGGGACATTTCGATTGTGTTTTCGGCAATTGTCAGATTTCCAGGTATTGATTCACTCTGAAAAAATACTTTTTAACACGTGCTTTTTTTTCTCTTCTAATTTTAACTTTTTTTTATCAATCATCATTTATAAGTTCTTCCACTATTTTTTAAACATGACTAATTCAGTAAGTGTGAGTTTTAAATATACTGCATGTAAGGCAAAACATAAATCTTAATTATTTTCTACATAATTTATTTTATATTAATAAGTAATTTATTTTCTACATAAAATTCTGATATATATATGGAAAGAAAAGAAGGAAAAAGTTTTACAATCCTTTTGTTGTTCATGATGACTAACTATAAATTTGCATAGTAAAAAATTTCTTTATTTTTATTAAATATTCTGATATTTTTTTTAAAAAATTGAGAGTATTGAATCATTTTTCATTCAAAATAATTAAAATTCAAAAAAGGAGCAAAATGGATTAGAATGTTGAATTTAAGTTTCAATGACAAAAGAGCTATATTTTGCAAATCATAAACAGCATCTTGCAGGAAGATCAAACAATATTCAGAACTAAGTTTGACTTAAAAAAAAAATATGGGGTACCATGGATCCAGAAAAGGCTACATCTAAGTGATGATAATATGAACACTAGCATATAAAAAAAAAAAAACATTCCTATAACAGCCCGTTGTAGGCTATAGAGGTTAAGACTCTTCAATTTCAAGACCAATGGTATGATTGTGGCAATGAGGTCAGCACTGCGCACAGACCGCCTTTACTTCCCAAACAAGCTGGTACCCATTGATCTAAAGCTGGGTGGGCTTCAAACCGCCACCGGGGATCGAACCCCAGTTCTTCACAATGACAATTCGGTGCCTTAATAGCTGAGCCATCGTGGCTCACACAAGCAACAAAATGAAAAAAAAAAGAGACACTACTCTTCTTATTAAACTTATTTTTAATTATCCCAATGTTAAATGTCTGTAAGTAAACTGAAAAAGAAAGAAGCAATTAAATTTGTAAAAAATAATGATGCATCTGCTATTCAAAAGTGAAATAGCTTTTAACCATTGAACAAATATAATTCAGCAAAGATAAATAATGTAATATGAAGATGAAATAAAACTCATCATAATCATTACCTGTTCACTTATGCAATTAAGTGACATACATATTGGAGTCGGCTGACATAGTAGAAGAGTCGGAAACCTTTCAGGAGTAGTATGGGAAATATGGCAACTATTATCATGAAGAAGTATGCAAAATTCTATATATCTGAGTAAATTATTTTGCCACTATAATGGGCCAAAAGTTGTAAAAATTTTATTAAAAATTCAAAAAAATCGAAGATGATTTTTTGATGGGTTTGCAGTAATGCTTAAAAATTACCATTTGTTAAAAACAATAGTGACTAAAAGATTTAAGATGTTTTGACTTTTTCAGACTACTCTAATATAAGAAATTTTGTTATGCCACTAATATTGTGTTTTACAAAATATTAGTGGCATAATTAATCTATTAACATTAAAACATCAAACAAACAAAATGTAATAGTATGCTATAAGCCGTACAAGTGTAATTTTTTGAAGACTGTTTAAAACTTTTTCTTTCTTTGTTTTGACTTTTTCAGACTACTCTAATATAAGAAATTTTGTTATGCCACTAATATTGTGTTTTACAAAATATTAGTGGCATAATTAATCTATTAACATTAAAACATCAAACAAACAAAATGTATTAGTATGCTATAAGCCGTACAAGTGTAATTTTTTGAAGACTGTTTAAAACTTTTTCTTTCTTCTCATTCTTGAAATAATATATGCAAGTTTTATTTAAAGAAAAAGCAATTTTTTTGGTATTAACACATGACCAAAAGCAAAAACACATTTTTTTAATTTTTTTTTTCCTCTAAATTCATATCCATGTTTACATAGAATTCAAGTTTTTTAACTAAAGATTTCATTAAATATATTACAAATTCAATTATAGTTTGCATGTGGTAACTTAAATGAGCAATTTTATTTCAATACACAACCAGTGTACCAAAAACCTATTTGTGAAAATTTTGTGAAAAAACAATGTAAACTCATGTCTAAAACTTAAAACTGTGAAAAATATTCTTTAGAAGTAAATCAACAAATTTTGTGGACAATATATTTAATTAATATATTATGCATAGTTTTTTTGATTTGAAGTTATATTTAAGTAATATTTATTAATATTTATAATAAAATACAAAAAAAATATATATTTACATTGGTATACTATCATACAAAAGTGAGGAATGAGGAAAAACATGCCATGATAACAAATAAGGAAGGAAATGAAATTTGTTAAACTGAATTTTACCAAGTCTCAAAGCCAAACATTTATTTAATTTCTTTGCAATTCATTTCTTAGAGTGACAATTTTAAATTTTAGGTTAATCACTAAAATTAATGATTTCTGTAATTAGTGATGTAGTTTTGGGTTGGAAAACCCCCTCCGAAATTAAACGTTACTTGATTAATGAACTATTGCATGTTAAGAAGGATCTAAAACAGCTTTTCTTATTCATTTTCTGTAATTTAAGCGTTTAGAATATAAATATATATTAGATATATTAGGATATAACCGATAACCCCATGAACATTTATGAAAACTATGCTACTGTCTGCAATTACTACTATATGATAGACATCTGATAAGATTTTTCACAAAAATAGATTTGAAAATATTTAGTTCAATTTTGATTTGAAAAAAAAAAAAGTTCTATTGAACCATTTTACTGATTTCAAATTACATATTTTTTAACTGTTTATTTAGCTACTTATCACCATTAATATATTGCAATTAAAAATACAATTCTAAAACATAAAAATTTTTGTTCATATAATTATTGAGTATAATGAACACTAACGAAGAGGAGGAAAAATGATGGGGTTATAGTTTCACCATTACCTTTACAAATCAAAAATCTTTTGACACTTATTGCTTCTATCTTAAGAACATGTACTAGATTTGAATCCAACAATAGACAACCATGGATTTTCCATTAAAAGTTTTTGAGTTGCAGTTTAAAACTGAAGTAAACACAAAATTTCTTTAAACAGGTTTAGATTATCTTAGTTAGCTGAAGTAAAAAACATTATATAATTTAATGAGCAACACATTAATTCATGGCCTACTAGTTTATCTTAATAAAATTTAAAATTTATTAGACATGATGATTGATGTTTTGAAATAAAACTGATTTCATAAATATATATACTATATATATATATAAATAAACAATCTTCACATCTGAAACAAACTATTAATAATAAAAAATAATTGCAGATGATTTAAAATTATAATTTAACAGAAAAGATAACAGTTCCAAATCATTAATTGTCTTACAGTATAAGACTATATACTTTGGCATCAAAAGGACCAATTTTCTATACAAAACACTTGGACTTATGTTCTTTTAGCAGTAGAGTACATATATACAATTTATCTATTGATAGATAATAAAAAATATGTTTAAAGTAATTAAACTTAAATAATCTATCTACATATACTCTTCAGATCCAAGAATACTGTTGAATTTGTCAATCAATTACAATGTAAAAAGTCTAGAACACAAAAAAGAGATTTGATCAAAATGCCAGAAGAGTTTCTCGGCATAGCTTCTTTCTGGTGTTATAAAAACGAAATCACAGAAATAGGTCCATATTTTTACAAAACAATATGATGCAACTTTTATCTTAAGACTCTTTCATGGCCTTCCACCTGCAAAAAAGGAGTCCCTATTACCACCCTCAATTTATTTTGAAAAGAAAAAAAATTTATTCATGCAAATTTTATAGAATAGGAATTCGAACGGTTTTTATATTAAATTTCTAATCAAAAAACTAAAAGTTTGCTTTTTAAACAAATTTAACGATTTTTTTCTTCTGAAATCTGGTATTTAATTAGCTATCATAAGTCAAAAAAATTAAATCTAAAGCGAATGTCGATTATATTATCTATTTTACAATAAAAATAAGGGTGCACAACCTGCAGCCCACCCGCTAATAAAGTCCAACCCACCACAGCACCTGAATATAAAGAAAAGATTATTATAATTATTTTTTCTTTTTGAAACATAAAGAAAAGTTTGAAATTTATTGCCCATTCAAGTTATCAGTTATAAACAAGCTCAAATGCACAACGCAAATGAGACGGAGCCACTAAACTATTTACGTTTGCCTCATAAGTAAGGTGATCTTCAAAGCAAGGAAAGAGGTTCAACCAGTTCCGTTTCGCAGTGAAGCTATGCTTTGTGTTTGTTTGAGAAAGGGAAAACCTCTTTGCACGTTTCAGAACCGGTTTTTGTTTATATTCAGAGCAAAAAAAAGAACTTTATGACTACGCTTTGCCTTTTACTTAGCCACGTCACAAAATGAAAATTTGACTAACAAAGTTCCACTGCACAGTTCCATTGTAAATCTGTATTTTTTCTATCGGGTTTTTGGTGATTATTGTTACAGATTTCCAAGTGGTTTTAAACATCTTATCCTTATTAATGCAATATTATGAATTTTCAAATGCAGTTAATACTTTTTGGCATGCTTTATTTGTATCTATTTCATCGTTAATATAAGGGACATTTCGATTGTGTTTTCGGCAATTGTCAGATTTCCAGGTATTGATTCACTCTGAAAAAATACTTTTTAACACGTGCTTTTTTTTCTCTTCTAATTTTAACTTTTTTTTATCAATCATCATTTATAAGTTCTTCCACTATTTTTTAAACATGACTAATTCAGTAAGTGTGAGTTTTAAATATACTGCATGTAAGGCAAAACATAAATCTTAATTATTTTCTACATAATTTATTTTATATTAATAAGTAATTTATTTTCTACATAAAATTCTGATATATATATGGAAAGAAAAGAAGGAAAAAGTTTTACAATCCTTTTGTTGTTCATGATGACTAACTATAAATTTGCATAGTAAAAAATTTCTTTATTTTTATTAAATATTCTGATATTTTTTTTAAAAAATTGAGAGTATTGAATCATTTTTCATTCAAAATAATTAAAATTCAAAAAAGGAGCAAAATGGATTAGAATGTTGAATTTAAGTTTCAATGACAAAAGAGCTATATTTTGCAAATCATAAACAGCATCTTGCAGGAAGATCAAACAATATTCAGAACTAAGTTTGACTTAAAAAAAAAATATGGGGTACCATGGATCCAGAAAAGGCTACATCTAAGTGATGATAATATGAACACTAGCATATAAAAAAAAAAAAACATTCCTATAACAGCCCGTTGTAGGCTATAGAGGTTAAGACTCTTCAATTTCAAGACCAATGGTATGATTGTGGCAATGAGGTCAGCACTGCGCACAGACCGCCTTTACTTCCCAAACAAGCTGGTACCCATTGATCTAAAGCTGGGTGGGCTTCAAACCGCCACCGGGGATCGAACCCCAGTTCTTCACAATGACAATTCGGTGCCTTAATAGCTGAGCCATCGTGGCTCACACAAGCAACAAAATGAAAAAAAAAAGAGACACTACTCTTCTTATTAAACTTATTTTTAATTATCCCAATGTTAAATGTCTGTAAGTAAACTGAAAAAGAAAGAAGCAATTAAATTTGTAAAAAATAATGATGCATCTGCTATTCAAAAGTGAAATAGCTTTTAACCATTGAACAAATATAATTCAGCAAAGATAAATAATGTAATATGAAGATGAAATAAAACTCATCATAATCATTACCTGTTCACTTATGCAATTAAGTGACATACATATTGGAGTCGGCTGACATAGTAGAAGAGTCGGAAACCTTTCAGGAGTAGTATGGGAAATATGGCAACTATTATCATGAAGAAGTATGCAAAATTCTATATATCTGAGTAAATTATTTTGCCACTATAATGGGCCAAAAGTTGTAAAAATTTTATTAAAAATTCAAAAAAATCGAAGATGATTTTTTGATGGGTTTGCAGTAATGCTTAAAAATTACCATTTGTTAAAAACAATAGTGACTAAAAGATTTAAGATGTTTTGACTTTTTCAGACTACTCTAATATAAGAAATTTTGTTATGCCACTAATATTGTGTTTTACAAAATATTAGTGGCATAATTAATCTATTAACATTAAAACATCAAACAAACAAAATGTAATAGTATGCTATAAGCCGTACAAGTGTAATTTTTTGAAGACTGTTTAAAACTTTTTCTTTCTTTGTTTTGACTTTTTCAGACTACTCTAATATAAGAAATTTTGTTATGCCACTAATATTGTGTTTTACAAAATATTAGTGGCATAATTAATCTATTAACATTAAAACATCAAACAAACAAAATGTATTAGTATGCTATAAGCCGTACAAGTGTAATTTTTTGAAGACTGTTTAAAACTTTTTCTTTCTCCCCCCCCCCTGTTACAATAGGAATAGTGATTCTAATATTCTTGTCGTAAAAGTTTATTTTAAACTGCAGTATTCAATTCAAAAGTTAATACTTGAATTATTATTATTACATTGTTTTTTAGTTATATTTTTTAACATAATAAAACTAAGTAATGCGCTATTGCACTATTTTTAATTTCACAAATGGCTAAATATTTAAAATTTAAATTTGTTACATTAACTCGACAAACTAAAAGTAAAAAATATCATAATAGGTATTAAATGCATTAATTATTGCATAATTAATTATATTATCTCACCTTGAGTTTTCTGAATATTCTACAGCACGTCGTTTAACACTTTTTGGATAGCCATCATCATCTCGATCTTGAATAGGACGAGGAGGATTACTCATATCTGAAAAGAATATTAATTAATAATGTATTAAAATAAACTAAGTAAGATCAGTTAAGAGTGAATAAAAAATATTTGTCAAAATGAATTTTAATCTTGATTTTATACAAAGTTTCACGAAAACAAAAACATCATATTGGATGGTAAATTATCTAACATTCACTATTACACTTTTATTTTAAGAATTATGATTTTAATTCAAAGTACTTGTTCATTTGTATCTTAATTATGCTAAAAAATACAGTCCTATCTATAACTTAATAAATCATCAACATAATTGCTGTAAAATTGCAGTTAACATGCCTGATAGTAGGTTTAATTTCCATTCTGATAAAAATCTAATCAATTATTTACTCCTTCAGAGATTGATAAAATGAGTACAAGATCACTTGAGAATATATTTGACAATATAAAGTCATATAACAAATAGCAATTAAAAAACTGTCTACCAATTACTGCTTGTTTTGTTGATAATCATCCGTGTGCACTATATATATATTTTTTTGCTAATTATTTTATGCTTGCTTCTTCAAACTTTTCTTTATTTTAGAGTGTAATCTTGTAATGTTTACCATATTTGGAGAAATGTTTTAAAATAAATGCCTCATGATGTTAACATCAATCATTTTTTAAATTGTTTAAAATTTTGAAAAAATGGCCATTGTTCAAAATGCTTACAACTGGGATGTGGACAGTAGCAAATTTATTAATTTCGCTCTATAACCAGGGCACCACAGACCGTCACTAGAAAAAGATTAAGGCAGGAATAAGCATTGACATTCTCACCCACATTAAAATGTTATGTTATTCCAGACCACATTAGGAGTAAGCAATGTCACCCAAGACCAACAGTTTTACAGAAACGGAGATGTGCACAGCTTTGACTAGGACAGACTTTAATTAATCAGCATATTTACTTACACTTACAACTTTTACTTGCATGATATGATTATAAAAATAATGCAAGAACAAGCAATATTTTTATCAACGGTTGTATAGAATTGCATTAGAGATGGGTTAGTGTGTTCTCACCCACATATAGGTATAAATCTTCTTCTTCTTCTTCTCATTGGCACGACAGCCCAGGATGGGCCTTGGCCTTCTCAACAAGCCTATGCCAAGACATTCTTCCCTTAGCCAAGGTTCTCCAGTTTCTTATCTTTAAAATTTGTAGGTCCTTTTCAGGGCAGTCTAAAAATCTTAGGTTTAGCCGTCCTCTTTTTCTTGTAGCTGTTGGCCTGGCACTGAAAACTTTTTTAGTTGTCCTGCTATCCTCCATTCTTACTATGTGGCCTGCCCATTTAATCCTTTGAATTTTGATAAATTTAATGACATCAGGCTCTCTATATGATTTGTAAAGTTCCGTGTTTGATCTTCTAAACCAGGTACCGTTTTTATTTATTCCACCAAAAATGCTTCGCAGTATTTTTCTCTTAAATCTAGCTATTATATTTTCACCTCCACGGGTCATTGTCCAGGTCTCACATGCGTATGTAAGCACTGATCGTATGAGACATTTATAGAGTAGCACTTTTGTTTTTCTTTTTATTAGGCGCATATAGGTATAAATAGTGACGTACAAATATCGCTGGGAATGCATAAATAGTTCAGAAAAAATATTTGATTTTAGAAAAACGTTTTGTTTTTATTTAATAATATAATAGAACTATCTTTTTAAACTCATACACAAACCATCAATTGCTTTAAGCTAATTATAAAATTAAATAATTTACTAACAAATGATTTCATGGTTCAAAATAAGAACAAAAATACTTTCCGTAATCTTTAAAAATGCACATAAATTCTTCTTATGAAGAAAAACTTGCAAATTTTTAACTTCCTGTAAACTTCACAAGATTTTATTGTGCAAGATTTTCATTATATTCTTCATTACAGATTGTTAGAGATATATATTTATGTACCAATACACTCGATGACAAATGAACGGCAAACATTATCTGAAGAAGACAAAATAAAACAACAAAAAATCCCTAAATCAAAATTGACTATTACCTATTAAAAGGAAACTTTTTTTTTTATAGGTAATATTAAATGCATTTATATTACATATAACAATATTGCATTTGGTTAATTTTTTTAATTAAGTCTTTCATATTATAAAGCTTTAACTTCTTTCTTAATTTAGAAAATCAATTTTAATCCTAATTCAATTTTATTTATCAACAAACAAGCTTTAAAACTATTCAAGGAAATTTATTAGTTAAAACAATTTTAAAATTGTTTAATTATTTGTCACATCAATTTTTTTACAGACATATTTTTGCTTTATAAATGAAAACTAGAAAGTATAGTTTTGTTTAAAAGATGTACATTTTACATTACAAAATAATACTAAATTTAAAAATATAAGGAATTATTTTTTAATTTTAAGAATGAAAAAGTTTTTGTAGTTAAAAAGGAGAGAGAGAACACAACACCACTTACTAGCACCCCGGTAATGGCTCAGTTGCTGATAAACTTGCTTCATCCTTTCTAAATTAATATGACTAACATCCTGATGATTGACTATTGGCATAGGATAATCTTTACCAATAACACATTTGGCAGCAATTTGAACTTTTTCTGGAGCAACCCATGGTTCATGAATAAATTTTGTAGGGAAATTTTTTAAAACAGGCAAATACCTCCTATTACACAGAGAGAAAAAAATTAATACAAGAAATAAAGCATAAGCTCAGCATTAAGTTATTAGTGTCCTGAATAAATGGGGAACATTGAAACCTAGAAAAATAAAATTGGGAAAAGTAATTAGCAAAAAACGAGTTTAAGAAATTGGTAATAAATAAATAAAAACTGGATAAATTTAAAAATAATTATGTCCTGAATTGAAGTACAGTACATCTGTCACTCAAGTATAATTTGAAATAAAAAATTCCCTTAAAACAGTTAAATAAAAATAAAACAGTCGTTCCATTGATTGAATAACCAATAGCTTCTCTATATTTTCTGAGAAAAAATAGAACTCTATTATTTTTTTTCCTAAGAAGTAGAAGAAAGTATTCAGCTTCTCCTCTTGCACAAGCACATTTCAATTTTCATTTCCATGGGGGGTTAAAATTGACATGTTCAAAACTGAATTGTCTTGTGGTAAGGGCAGGAAATCCACAATTATAGAATATTTGCTTCAAAGAACAGAAAAGAAACTATTGTAAAATAGACACACAAAAAAGTATTATATTTTTAATATCGTAATTAAAGGAAATTTTTTTAGTTGCTTCACTAATCAAACTCTAGAATTTTTTTTTAAGAGGGCCCTCAATGATAGTTTCGTAACTTTAAGTGACCCCACACCAGAAAACTGCTTTAATAGAATTTGAAAATAAAATAGAATGACATACATTAAACCAGTTGTTTACTTTTGAATTATAGATTTTTTTTAAACATGTGATTTCACATTTCTAGGCACAAGATATAAGAGACACAGACTAGAAAAATTAAATGTTGTAAAAATATTGATAATAAAATAATTAAATAACAAATTTAAGCTATTAAATTTTTTTAATAGTTGAAAGTGAGTGAAAGGATGAGTCCGGGTATGCCGATTTTAGCAAAATTTCTGCATTTTAGTTAACGAACTATGAATTACATTCTACTAGGTAAAAAGAAGTTGCTACATTCGTGTGCTTTAAATTCATGGCATCTGTGTAAATAAGTTCTTTTTTCAGTGTTAATTCTCTAATGTTCTTTTGGTTTTAAACTATCCTTAATTATTGGTTATTAAAGTTACAAAAACTCTTTTCAGCCGAGCTTATTACATATTTACTAAGGACAAACAATAAAGATTGAGTCCAGTAATAGCACGATTCTGTTTTGTTTCAATAACCTCTGCTCTAAGGGTAAGATTATGTTATGATTTATATCTGGCATCATCTGCTAACTGTATCTTATTCATTTCATTTTTACATCATTTTTTTCGTTACTTTTAACATCAAGTCGAATGCGAGCTGATAAAATTATGATCTCTAGAGAGATAAATTGTGTTTTATTGTGAGATAAATTGACAATGATGTATAAATAGTCACGAAAAAACTATAATCGCTTTCGAAAAAATTAGAATTTTGAAACAAAAACTTGTGTCAAGTTTGTAACTAAAAATGGCCCTTTCAACATGTCAAATTTCAACTGTGTAAACAAATCCAACATACTTTTTTTTTTACTTCAAATTTAACAGTTGATAATTGAGATAATTATCAAATCTTATATGTTTCATTTTATTGAATTTAGTTTTAAGTTTTACAGATTTTGCATTGCTAAGTAAAATGTAACATAAAACAAAGAAATGAAAAAAATTTGCAAAGAAACAACAACTAAAAAGTGCAATAACTTTTAAACAAAATTGGCCTGCCTTTTTTTTTCTTGCAAGTTTAAGAGCTAAAAATTCTTGAGCTGGTTGTTGAATGCTAAATTTTTATTCCATTGTACTCCATGTACATTTTTCTATACACCTTTCTAATTTCAAGTTTTAAGTCTTACTAAATGAAAAATATTTTAGGATAAAATTCAGTTTAATTGCTAATTAGAGAATCATATAATAATAAAAAAAAACCTACCTTATGTAATCTCCATTAGGATCAGCTTTTCTCCCAAACCTAATAGGACAATATAGATGAAAGAACTGCTGAAAAAATGAGCTGCAAGAAAGCCACATCCAAGAGCCTGCATTGACACTCCAATCAGCATCCAGCAGCAACTCATCGAATACCTTCAAGTATTAACACAATTTTAAGGTACACTCTTATCTCCAGTATTTTCAGATTTATGGTATACTAGCGTGCGAGTTAAAATAAACAGTAAATAATCAATGATTCAACACCAAGCAATCATGCACAAAACTGAAAGGCTAAAAAATTCCAATATCCTTTAATAATTATTTAGATTTAAAATTGATTTCTTGGGCACTATTCACCTTCAATTTTGCAATAAAAAATTAGATTCTTTATAATGATGCAAAAATTTGCATAATTTACAATTAAAAATTTTTTTTTGCCTAAAATATAAAAAATTATTAACAATTATAACAATAAAAACAACGCCTAAAAATATAAATAATTATTAACAATTATTTTTTGCATGTATCTTTGGATAAACGAATTTTACAATTGATTGCAAAAATCTTTTTAAATTTACTTAAAAAATTTTTAAAATAAGGTTAAATAAGAAAAAAGTAAAATTAACACGAGGGGGTCCTCTTAGGGGAGTCAATAGGGCATATATTAATAATGCTGAAACTGACCTTTTTGATGTACCTTTTCTAAGAAACTACTATGATGTCGCTTTCAATTGTTTTGGGGATATTTGAGATTATATCAGTTGTATGCTGTGATAATTTTTTAGTGTTAACAGGAATACTTTTTGAGTTATGAAAGATTTTTGATATAAATTTTTTAAAAATATAAAGTTTTCAATTCATAATTTAAAAAAAAAATTTTTTTTTGGCCAAAGATATGTATAGAAAGTTATCACGGTTGAAACATGTATATGTAAATATTCTGTCGAAAAACATTGAAGCGCTATTTTGTTTAGATGTTAAAGAAAAGGTAAGCATCGAAAAAGATCAGTTTTAGCATTATTGGTATATGCCCTACCGACTCCCTTTAACCAAACTATTGAGACCCTATTTCCTAGATTGTGAATATTTTTGGGATCAAAAATCATAATCCAACAAAAATGCTACTTTTATTCAGAGAAAGAACTTTTTTGTGCCTGATTTCGTAACTTAAAATATTGTTTGAACTAATTAATTAGCATATTGGAGTTCACTTTTTTGAACCATAAAATTGTGCACTGTTAATTAACTAAGTCTTCCTTAACTGTTTTTTTTTCTTCTTCTTTTTTCTTTCTATTTTCTGAAGCTTTTGCTTTTTTAACATTTTATAAAAAGAAAAAATTAACCAGTTGGTTTCACTATCTGTTTTGTTCTCATATTTTGTTATTGCATTACAGGAAGATGTTAATAAAATTTCAAAAATATGAATAAACAAAAAGTAGTAAAATGTAAATGCTAAAAACACAATTATGAAAAGGGCGCAAATTATAAAAATAATGACCTTCATGCCCTCTTCCCATGATATCCACAAATCTCCTCTTGTTAAAAAACATGCAACCGCATGTCTAGCTACATGATGAATCCAACCTTCTTCTCGCAGCTGAGTCATGATTGCATCAATCCAAGGAAACCCTGTTTGTCCCTGCAAAAATTATTTATATTTTAATAATAAACACCTACATATGAGCATTAAAGCATAATTGACAAAATAAATTCTTACACTTGTCCACTTAGCTAGTGCATCGGAGTTAACATCCCATGGAATTTGAACACACATCGGATTTCCAACCATATGATCAAATTTTGGATTGTTGGTGGCAGCACAGTAAAAGAACTCTCGCCATAAAATTTGCCCGTGCAAAGAAAGAGGAGGATTTACTTTTTTGATCTATTAAATAAATAAAAAGAGAATAATAAGTAAGAGATGTATAGATTAAATATTGACTCTCATAAATTCACTTCAATAACAACTTAATAGCACTATCCGACTGTCATTTTTACTTCCAATAATAATTTCTATTAATAAGTACATAAATTTTATACATATTAATAGGTGACATTTAAACTTCCAAAATAATGAATTTAGCTTCCATTTACATCTTATAGCTTTCTGATAACTTTTACTTTTCTTAAAACTTTCGTACATATTTTTTTCATTGAAATACATAAAGTAAAAATGTTAACAACACATTTATTTTTAAAGAAGAAAAAGTTAAAATGTGATAAATTTTTTTAGATGATATAAAACTACAACAAAAAAATGAGAAACTTAGAAATGCACATTATGATACAAATTATTATAAATTTAAGTAAATAGATAAATTAATTAATAAATAACACATTGAACTGCTTTATATACATATATAAATCAAAATTTGTGAGGCACATCAATATAAAGTGATAGTAAAATTTTTTTGAAATCAAAACTAATTCCTTGTGTACACAAGTTATTGTTTAGATATTCCCTATAACTTCCAAATGACAAAATTGAAGAAAAAATATATATTCTTAATGTTAAGTAAATATTTACACACAAATTTAGGCTTATCAAATCAGTTCATAACCACAAAAAAATACTTAACTATAACAAATATATACACTTACCTTACGATAAAGTTCTGCAAGTTCAAGATAGAAAAGTCTAGCAGAGAGACATCCAAACCTCAAATAAGGACTCAGACCTGTTTGACTTGGTAATAGTGACTGCGGGGTCATTTTCGGTCTTCCAAAACTTGCAACCCAAGCCTAAACAAATAACAGCAAAAAATAAACATGTAAGAAATTGTAAAATGAACAAACTAAATAGATAATAAAATACAACACAGTAAGATTTTCAAAGTTTTAATGCAATATTAAATATTTAGGTATTAAACCTATTGATAAACAAATTAAAAAAAAAAAAAATAATAAAAAAATAAAAAGATTATTAAAGTTAAGTGACTATATAGATTATTGTTAGATTGCACTCAATTTTTTTAACAGATAATTTATGTTTTCAAGAGTGTACTAGTTAACATTTTTAATTAACTCTGTTGAGAAAAAAAAACTTTTAAAAAATTATCCTGAAAAAACAATACATAATAAAAAATTTTGCCTAAAGAAAAAGAGACTTAAATAATTCAGCTACATTAAACGCACATGTTAATTTTAAAGTGGATAACATTCATATAACACATGAAAATAAAATTTGAAAGCTTTTTAGATCAAGGCAGTAACTAACATTAAATTAAATTTGACCACAAAAAAAAAATCTTTTTATTTTGAAAAAAAAAAAAAAAAAATATTAAAAAAAAAGATTTATAAATAAGAAATGGAAAAAGATACTTAAGTATTACACATTTTTCTGAGATTTCAAAGTATCATTTATCAGCATTGCTCTCACTTTCTACTTTTTTGAAAAATAATTTTTCATAAAATAAAAGTGAGAGAGAAAAGAAAAGAAATTTATGTTATAAATTACAATGATTAAACAAGAAATTATAGTTCAGAAAAATTTTAATTTCTTAGGCATATAATCTGCATAAATTCTGCTCAAGGCCTAATTTATTGCTATTTCTTACTTAGTTATTTTATTTACTTATTTATTTACTTTTGTCAAAATATACATTTAAAATATATTCAGTTTACATTAATAAAAAAATACACAATCAATCATAATCGTACTTTTCTTTCCAGGTGTCTTTCTAAACGACTTAATGCTTCTGTTTCTCCACCAATCCAAACAGGAGGCTTTAAATTTTCCGTATCAAAACCTACAAGAAACATGCATTATAATATATTAATCAATCTACAATAAATGCAGGATGTAAAACTATTTCGTAAAATTATATTTTTTAAACTGCATTTATTAATAATAAAATTGCTAATAAATTAAACATATATATTTTTTAAGTTTCTGTTTTAAATCTACAACTAATATAAACTTTCAATAAACCAATCTTTTATCTTTCCAATCTATAGATTTCACAAAAAATATAACTCTCTAAAAGCTATATATATTATATATAAATGTGACTTCTGTGTGAGAAAACCAACAAAGATAAATAAATGCCGCTCCCTCCGTAATTAAACTGTTAGAACTATTTCAATGTAAAGGAAGAGTCAGTTGGAGTTCGAAATGTATAAGAAAACCTGTGTGGATCAAAATTGGGTCTGTGTGACTCGTAAGTCTGTGTGAAAGCTTTTTCTTAAATATTAAAGGATAAGTATCATCCTTATTGGTTTTTCCATTTGTCTTAGTTAATGGTCATCCTAAATTTATACATATATATATATAATAATACATACATAAAAGTACATTTTATCTTAATAAGCATGTAATTTAAATTTATTTTAATAATTTATCTTTTATCTCAATAAGCATTTAATTGAATAATAAGTTTTTAAATCAAAAGAATTTAATCAAAATCAAAATAAAATAAAAACAATTACATAATTTTTTGTAAAAATTTACATCAAATCTAATTTGTACCATAAAAGCAACCTAGAAAAGAATTTAGAGCAATACATGACTATTTAATTCAACAAAATACACACCTAATTCTTCTAGAGTAGGAACACCATATTTTTCATCATGATCTTCAGATAAAGGTGTATAGCAATTACTTAAGTCATCAAATGTTATTCGAGGCAATGGTAAAGGTGGCTGCTCCATATTTGCCAAAATATTTTGGAACTGTTTATACGTCAACGGAGATTTACTGCCATTTTTTTCTATGATTCTAGAGATAAATTAAAAATTTAAAATAGGTTGAAGATTTACAACTGTTCAATACTATAACTAAATTTGTACATACCTGCAGCATACAAAATATGAAAATCAGAATATAATTCTAAAATAAAAACTCCAAACTTTTTAAAAAGAATACATAATAATAAAACAAAATTATAAATTGTTTTTATTGTGAGATTTATAACAAATTAACTCATTCAGGACCCGTGAAAGGATAAAATGCTTCTCCTTGACGGTAAACTACGAGAGTATAGGTACTAAGAGTATGCATGTGTTACTAAAGATATATCAGTTTGATATACCAGATGTAATATGAAACTACCAAATTGAACTTTGTGATCATGTATTTTACAGTGGGCCATGAAAAAGAGAATTGCATAATCAGAAATATATGATCATGATCCTGAACGGGTTAAGCAAATAAATTATCATTAGTAAACAGGTACAGGATACAGACTAAAGTGAAAAACATTAATAAAGCACAAATGAAACTACATAAATGAACATATTATAGTTTCAGTTTTATAACAGGAACCTTTCTTAGTGTCTGGACAGCAAATGATGGTTGAGAAAGTAAGGATATAAACTATGTTGCACATGTTTGTGTTCACATTAGAAATAACAGAGAAAGCAAAGAAACAAACACGTGTTAAGAAATGTATCTATTTATTTTCTTTACTATCATTTAGTGTTTAGACGCTGAGGAAAGTTTTTGTTTATAGAACTGAAACTATAGTAGTTCATTAATGTATTTTCATTTATTCTTTATTCACGTTGTTTTTTGTTTTAGTCTACATTGCACAAATTATACCCTATCCTTTGTTAGATATCATAATGTTAGTTGAAATAAAAATTATGTGAATAGTATCATCTTAAGTAAAAATATGTTATTAACATACTTTTCTAAGTCGTACAATGTATGAGATGTGCGTGTTATGACAGTAACACCATTTTCTTGTGCCATGGTGGTGATGTTGAGATCTCGAATACGGCCATATGGCTCTGGATCTTTTTCGAATGTTAGGTGAGTGGTTTTCCATAACTGAAATAATGAAGATTTATTAATTTAAAAAAGTTATGAAGTTTTAAAACTAAAGCATTTTAACATTATAATTTGTAGAAGAAAAAATAATTTTTTAACTATAGTAATTCAGTGACCCAAAACATATAGATAACATGGATCTATTAATTCATTAGTAGAAATATTCCTCAAAATAGTTCGTTTTTAGTTAAAACTGTAGCAAAGTTGTCAAAAAGATTTAAAAGCATAAAATAATGATACAATTAAGTAAAACGAAACTACAAAGCAAAAAATTTACAAGCCAAAAAATTTTTTAATGAGCAGAAACAAGAGACATAGTATCTTTAAATTTAAAAAAAAAAAAAATTCATTTAACTGCAAAAAATAGCATTAAAAAAATTAAATAAAACAAAACTACAAAGATACAAATTAACAAAGATACAAATTAACAAAGATAACAATTAAAACTTATATTTTGTTGCAAAAATTAGCAAATATAAAGCTTGATTCTAGCTCTTTACATTAAGATAAAAATAATTTAAAAATCCCTAGTGATTGCAAGAAATTAAAAGGAAAACAATCAGATCAGTTTTAACTTGTTAAGAATTTATAATAAGGTTATATTGTCTAGCAGTTGAAATCGCAAATGGTTTTCATTTCTCTTGAGACATTTATATTTAAAAAAAATTTCTGTAGAAACATAATGATGTATCTTTGGCAACATCAGATCGCTTTTTCTTATTTCTTTAACCAATTTTTTGCTACTTTTGACACAAACTCCAGCATGAGCTAATAAAAGTATGAAGAGAGATAAATTTTTTATAACAATGGATAAATATAATCATTATTTAGAGTAAAAAAAGTAAAAGCGACAAAAAATTCGTGAAAAAAGCACTTAAAATTGGAATGAATTTCAAAACAAATTGGAATTTCATAAAGATAAGAAGAAAAGAAAAACTTGCATTAAAATTATAATTCAAAATGGACCTTTCAACACGTCAAATAACTCTGTGGGTGCATTTCAGTAAGCAACAGAACAACCAAGATAGTTTATTTTTGCTTCAAGTATAACAGTTGATAATAATTCTTGATTTAAAAATCGAACCTTACTTTTTTAAAAATTTTATTACATCTAGTTTCTTATACATTGATTTCGAATACATTGAACTACATATGTTCATAACTTTAAGTTGTAAAATTGCAATAACTTTCATACAAATTTGAATTTTAAAAAATAGCTCATTTAAAGTTCAAAAACAATCTGGGCCCTTTCAGCATGTTAAATTTCAACTTTGTAGTAGCCTGTATAGCTGCCGGAATGGTGTTTTTTTCTAAGAGTTTAACAGTTAATAATTTTCAAACTACTTATCATATGTACTATGTGTGTCTTAGAGTTTTCACACAACGGACCTAACGTTAAGTTGAACACCCAAAACAGAGGCAGTGGCCCTTGGAATTTTTTAATATAGAAAGAAGCTACTAATTTATGTTTTATTTAATTTATGTTTTTAACATTTAAATTTTGAAATATATATTAAAAAAAATAATTAACATGCTTAAATATGGTATGAACATAAAAGAAAATCAATGTGTTCCAGTGCTCTATAATTAAATTTTCAATCAAATATTTCTCTCCACTATATTCTTCAGCTTAAAACAGTAGCAGATTTATAAAAATCTAAGTAGATAACATTAAAAATTTTTTTGTATGAATTGGGGTGTAACAAGCGTTATTTATTGGTACTTAATAATGACAGGAAAAAAATTAATAAATAGCATGTAACAGAAAAAATTTACTTTTCTATGTATTGAATTTCTAAGGGGTTGCAAGTGCACTTTCCTGACAACCCTTGCGGACACTCATAATACCATTGGTAAAAAGTTCAAAAGGTTCAATTGGTTCGAATTAAAAATTTGAAGAAAAAAAATTAAATTACCACTTTTTTAAAGTACTAAGTTTTTTTGAGAAAAAATAGAAATTCAATTATAAAAAAAAGTTATTTATCACATACTTTTTCTTTATTTTTCTTTTACATTTATAACTGTATTTTTATTTAATTCTTAATTATGTTTTAAAATTAGCAGCATAAATACTAAAAAAAAATCTAATCAGTAGGGAAAACTTCAGAATCCTCTATTGTTGTTTTAAGTTTTTATTTATAATGGTAAAAAAAAAAATGCAGAATTGAATACTTAAGAACAATAAAATAGTATGAAACTTCTTTGCATAGCAACAAAAACTGTATAATTACCTTAAAGAGACGAGGAAAAACATCAGCTGGTTGACCTCTTATCACAAAAAGACGGGAATTCAATTTCCTGAGATTGTTGTCTAAATTCTCTAGACATTGTAAAAGAAACCTGTAACAGAAATACCATCTAGTCAAAGTTTTTTAATTAGTTTTTCTAATTAGATAATTCAAATGCAAAACCTGATACTACTTGTGTTTTTGACAATGAGAGATGTCATGACAAATAGTATTACAAAGCATATTAATATTAAAGTTAAGAAAAAACTTGATATGATGATTTAATGTTTCTCCTACCTCTAATAAAGCAGTCAGTAGGTTTTGCAACTGGAATGAGTAGAATTGAAACAAATTAAGTAGAATGATTTATGAATAATATTTTAATTGTCAAGTTTTAGTTCTTATTATAAAAAGTTTAAAAAAGAAATTTCTAAAATGATTCAATTATTTTTTTTTTTTAATTTAACAAAATGGCTACTAATATTTTTCAGAAAATTTTAATAGATACACTTACTGACAATTGCAAAAAAAATATTTAAATTTTTTTCTGTTTTTCTATATGTAAACTGAAACAGATCATGATGCATACAAACGACTATAAATCAAAGTGATAGTAAAAGCCTGATATGAGTATTTTTTATTGTGGATTAGAATATAAACTTGCTATAATAGCTTTGAGAAAGTTCTAAAAAACACTCACAACCTTAAAAATTATATATTTGGAGACTAGGTTCTATAAATTGCATTTTAATTAATAAAAATGAAGTAATAATTACAAAATTAAAAAGTTATTTGACATTTATCTGCAACTTTAACATGAGTTTTTATTTCTTTTACATGAGCAATTTTTTGATCATTTTCAATGTAACATACATAATTTGAATATGGAAAATGCCTTAACAGGTGTAGATTTTAAAGCTGAAACCTTCACCTCTAAATGGCATTAATAAGAAGAAACATTATTAACAAAAAATTAAAGATGTCACTGTCACTTGCCGCCAATACATAACAGCTATTTTGGCACAGTTACTGATACAGAGATTCTCCGGGGGATATTTCCGTATACATACCTGTTAGCACCAACTACAATCACCAAGGCAATAAGGATATTTTAAACTTGCAAACATTTTTAAAAAAAATCTGTAAAGCTTTGCCTAGAATCTCTTTAAGTTGGTCCCCTGTGATGTTTTTTTTTTTTTTTTTCTTCTTCCTAATTTCTCGCAGGCTTTTGTCCAAAAGAAACCATTATGTTATTATTTTGGTGCAGGTCCTGATATGAAAATCTTTCCATTCTCTCAAAGGCAATCTGAATTTTTTGATAAATTTTTTCGTGATTTTAGCTATTTCACTAAAAAACTTAACTTAGCAACAACACTGTATGTCAATGTAAAACATTATAGTAACTACAAAGTGTAAATCATTGTAAAAGTCAATATTTAATTCTTAGAATAATAACGTTAAAATTAGGACAAGGCAGAACTCCATTGGCATAACTAAGACATTTTAGTAGCATGGCCTTAATTCCTTAGTCATTCAAAAAAATATAAATATCCTATACCTCAGTGTTAAAATCGACCCCCTATTTCGGATTATAAGAAAGCAAAATTTCTAGTATGTCAAATGTATATGTTGACTGATGAAAAAATAAAACCTTCTTAAAATTTTTGTAATTAAGGAAACAAAATTTTTTAAAGTTAAAAATATTTTACATTGTTCTCTCCCGACATGATGCATTTTCTCTCAAATAAAGATGCACAATGTTATTGAATCCGACATAAAGGTTGTTCTGGAATCTTTAAATTTTTAGCTTTGTGGTATGTTTTAAAAGTTTTCATCATAATATATATTTTGAAATACTCTTGAATAATTATCTTAACTTTTCTTAATTTTTTTAATGTCATTTAAAGTGTTTCTAAAAAAATACATTTATATTTAAAGAAAATATGTTGATAGAAAATGCAAAATTAATTGTATTTATATAACATATTATATTAGTTTTTGAAAGGGGTAAACTGATACCTCATTGCTAAGAAATTTATATTTCACGATCAACGAATGTTGACTCTATTACTGGTGTATAAGGCCGAGAACAACCTCACAACTAACAGCTTTTTCGTCCCTCAATGAAATAGATATGCCACAAAAACAAATTGAAAGAAATGTTATATTTCTCAAGAACAAATTGTTAAGATAAGGCGTTCTGCATTCTAATACCTCATAAATCTATCACTCCTTATCTCCCCCTCTGCTGACCAGACGAGTGGTCTCTCGCCATTCAAGCCCCCATCCTCTAGCGTCCACCACGTAAAAGGGGGCAACCACAAACGATTTGCAGCTTAAAAATTATCAATTTGTTTTTGTGGGATATCTGTTTCATTGAGGGACGAAGAAGCTGCTAGTTGTGAGGTCGAACTCGGCCTAAGTAAGAACTCGGATTTGCGTAAAATTTTGGGTGTATGAAAAGTTGACTTATAGACACAGTACTATTTATGTAATGATTTTTCCCTATTAATTACTTAAAACTGAAATGAATGAAAAGGAATACTTCTAAGAAGGTAAATCAAATTTCTAGAGTAGGTCAGGCTCTACTTAGTTACATCAATGCAGAACTTGAATGGTTCACACAGAAAATTGACTTTTCTCTTAGCAAATATAACTTCAACTTTTAGAATTTAATCATGTGTTATAAGCTGTTGTACTTAAAATGTAATTGATATCTGCACTAAATTTTGGCAACAACTGGGCAGTAGCAATGATAAACTCAACAAAACATCACCAACTGCAACAAACTTGAAGAATACAGCTTGTAGCCGAGCAAAGCATAATTTTTAAAAAAAAATTTTTAAAGAAACAAATTTTAGCGATTGCAGGTAATATCCCTTCAGTAAACATTATATGAATTTCATTATGAACACGAAAATCTTTTTTTCTTACAAATAAAATATATGAATAAAGAAATAGTAATGTTCAAAAAGTGACCTAAATTATATAGTAGCAATATCAATAAAAACTGACAAAAGCAAAAACCATAAATACATTTTTTTCAAGAAGAGGAAATGCATAAAAAAAGTTGGAACTTAAAAGCAGCATTTATATACCTGAGAAGTTGAACTTTAAGAAGATTTCCGAATCGTGATCTGCGCCAGAATAATTGGCAAGTCTAAGGTATTCCCGAGCAGCCGCCCACGAAAAACTATTAAAAATACATTACAGAAAGCGACCAAGTCATAGGGTATAATTAAAAAAAGAATTCACAATTTTAAAAGCTATTAAAAATAATAATACTTCCCACGGAAAAATGCGCAAAGCAGCAGTTAATCCGAAAGGAATTGAAACAAGCGAAACATTGGAATATGAAAACAATATTGGATAAATATGAGAACCGAAGCTGACGTCTTCAGGGGGTACCAGCTCCAGAAGTAATAAAAGCAAAACCTTTTCTATCCAGAGCTAAGGCTAAAAATAAAGCAAAAATAAAGGCTAAAAATAAAGCAAATACAGAAGAATACTCAGGGGTTATTCTTCTGCATTTGCTTTATGTATTTTATATTATGTAATATATTCTTGTCTTGGACTCTGGCAAAATCTTTGGGGTATAGAGAGAACAATTTTAGACTTTTTGTCGTGTTCTCTCAATAGAAAAGGATTTGCTTTTATGACTTCTAGAGCTGGTACCCCCTGAAGACGTCAGCTTGGGTTGTCATATTTATCCAATTTTTTTCATATTTCAATGTTTCTCTCATAGGGTATAACTCATAGCAACCTCCAAGGCAAACATCTACATGTTTTTTTTAAAATTTGAAAGTTTAAAATCTATTTGTCACTTTGGCAATTGTAGTTGGCATAACAGATCACGATACGGAAATATCCTCTGAACTTTTCTCACATTCATGTAAAATCTTCTGAACAAAAATTATTTCTAAATCCTTTACATTTTACCTCTTTCAGATGGAGGAATTACAAATCAAAAATATAAATGCTATTCTATTATTGTTCTGAAAAAAGAACACTTGCTGCATGTATATTAATTTTAAAAAAATGCACAATATCTTATGAAAATTTTAAAAAAAACATATGCAAACAAATATCAATTAAACACTTCCTATGACAAAAGTCAAAATCTCTCAGATTGTAGAATTATAAGCCAAAATAGCAGTAACTTATACGCAATGTTTACTTTAATCTCTATAGAGTTTAATTCCCTTATTATCCTCCTGAATATGAACTGATAAGAATACATAAATATCAATAAACATTAATAAACAACTTGAAAGGAAATTAGACAGGATTGCCTCTTAAATAAAATCCAAGTTTATCAGTGGAGAATTTTTTAAAAATTATAACTAGGCATATCTCCTGTACCGTAGCTAATAATTTTATACACAGTATTTCTATCAAAAATCACATTACACAGACTAAAAAAACATAGTACATATGATCATTACAAATTTGGTGAACAACAGGTATCGTGCATCAAGTCCCTTCTAGTAGTATCTACTGAATGCGCATTATCAAAAGAATATGTTTGAAAGTTTAAAATATTACCTCCATTTATTAATTCCAACGTTTGACGAGCCAGCAAACCATGGGTCTAGTATAAATACACAACGCCAAGTACTGGCGCCTTGTAATCCTTCCTTCAGCGCTGGTTGATCATGTAATCGTAGACCTTTACGAAACCAATGAATTACATTTTTTTGCTTGAGGTGACTCATAATTAAGTAATCATATTAGATTGGGAAACATGCATTATTTTACGAACAACTGAGCAATGAAAATATTTAATTAAAAAGATCAAATGGTATTCACACTTCAGTTTCGTTATTAAACCAAACATCCATGCGACAAAGCAATAGAAAGATATAGACCAATCACACGCGAGGTTGAAATATCTAGAAACTACGGAACTTCTACGGAAGAAGCTAGTTTTAACTAAAATTGAAATTTTAATGAAATTTGAAGAACAAGAAAAAAAGGTTTTCGTTCGTAAAAGCAATAAATAATCATACACATTTTTACTTTTGTAACTGAATATGGTTTGAAATGTATTTGAAAGGAAATTGATATTTAGCATTCATTATGGAAAGGCCTCTGTACATTCATCATTTCTAGCATGCTGTTTGCAACGTGACTTAGACGAAAAGTAAAAAGAACAGCGACCATGATGCATCAAATGAAGTCACGTTGCAGAAAAGCGTTACACGCTTCCATTAATTACTTTTGGTTTTTCAGGTGGGGTGTATCCGGTACCAGTTATAAAAAATAATTTTCTTTTAAAAAGAATTTCATAAACAAAAAATTCCGTTAATACAAAAGATGCCAGATTTTTATGCAAAAGGAATTTCTTTTCCTTTTATTCATTTACTTTTTCATTTTGTTTACAAGAATTATCTGTGTAAGAAAACTGCTAAGGAGAAAGTGAGATAAAATTAATTGTAAATTTAAAACTTAATTTTCACCTTTATTATTCAGATTTAGAATTTATTTTTTACATTTTTATAATTATTAATATTAATAAAAGTAAAATTATTCATAAAATAATCTGAGTAAGAAAAATAATTAAAAATTAAATATAAATTTTAAAAAATATGTCTTTATATATATGATTTGAAAACAAAATTTATTTAATTTTTAAAAATATTTACATTTTCTTTAAAACAATGAAGCCGGTATATTTATTGTTGTTATTATTATTTATAAAAAAAACTTGAGAAGGCCAAGGCCCACCCTGGGCTGTCGAGCCATTGATGATGATGATGATGATTATTATTATTATTATTATACACATGTGTGTATATATATATATATGTGTGTGTGTGTTCATTAAATAATGTATATATTTAATCGATATTATTTATATTTATTTACTGTGTAATAATTGTTTATTATTAATAAAAGTAAAATTATTCATAAAATAATCTGAGTAAGAAAAATAATTAAAAATTAAATATAAATTTTTAAAAAAATTATGATTTGAAAACAAAAATTATTTATTTTTAAATAAAATTAACATTATCTTTAAAACAATGAAGCCAATATATTTATTGTTGCAATTATTATACATGAAAACTTCTTGAGATGGCCAAGGCCCAACCTGGGCTGTCGAGCCATTGATGATGATGAGGATTATTATACATATATATATTATTTGTATATGTATTCATTAAATAATGTATATATTATAATCGATATTATTTATAGTTATTTAATATATAATAATTGTTTATTATTAATAAAAGTAAAATTATTCATAAAATCATCTGAGTAAGAAAAATAATTAAATATAAATTTTAAAAAAAATAATAAATTTTTATAAAATAATAAATTTAAAAAAAAAAAATTTTTGATTTGAAAACAAAAATTATTTATTTTTTAATAAAATTAACATTATCTTTAAAACAACGAAGCCGGTATACTTATTGTCGTTATTATTATACATACCAGCGGGTTACCGAGCTCGGCTCGGAGAAAACAGTAGCTGAAAATACCGCGAGTTGGTGCGAGTTGTAAATATGAATGTTGAAAATGTAGCTTGAAATCTGATGAATGTTGAAATGTCGGACTTTGTTGACGGTGATTTGAAATCGAAATCAGTTCCTTAAATGCTTTTTTGGAAATTCGAATATTTGGAAATTGGAATTTTGAACGAATCAAAAAGAACGAATCTTTTTAGTTAACGAACGAGCGCTAAATTCAAAATTTCATTAACAAATTTCCCTTAATAAAAAACAGTGGAATTAGAATCGTACTTTTTCAAAAGAAAATTTAGTAAAAATATCAAAGTTATCCTTATTTTTTTCTTTTATATTTGTTTTACCTGATTTAAAAATAATCGTGTGGTCATCAAACTTTATTAGTTCGCCATATTGGCTATAGATGACAGCACGTTACCGCTTGAAACTTATTAGGCAATAGACAAAGAAAATTTTAAGAATTTAAATCGTGGAAAGACTTATTATAACAATTATGAACAACGACAGCTAAGCGTTCTATTTACGTATCTAATATGTCGCCACATTTTTAATACAAAAGTTAAACATTTCTCCACTTTGATAAATGTAAACTAATGCGAACCTTACAATTAAATTATTAATTCCTTCGTATATTATTGGTTTAAGTTGTCGAAAATTAATATTTAAATTGTAAGGTTCGCATTAGCATACATTTATAAGAGATATGTATTTTTTTAATAAGTTTTTTGAATACGGCACTTGGAAGACGAAAAAGTATAGATTTTCTTACAAAATGACTGATAACTAAAAAATTAATCCAAATTTTTGAAAAAGAAAAAAAATACTTCTTCATTATGTCAAAACACAATTATGTGCCGAGTTTCGTGCCTGGGCGAGGCTTCTGGGGCGATATATTGTGATTACAAACAGACTAATACAGAACTAATAAAGTTTGAAAATATCCTATCTGTATCTCCGAACTGCTCGACCGTAGCGCTTCAAAACCGGCGCCAATCGATTCCTCGTGGCCAAAAACCCCAGACCCCCAAGTTTACCGGAGTTTATTAATTCTGGGGCGATTTTCGACTTGGCAACCATTCCTCGTATTATAGTATAAGATATATATTTTTTATGAATGTATTCATTAAATAATGTATATATTATAATCGATATTATTTATAGTTATTTAATGTATAATAATTGCGTTTTTTTTTTTTTTTTTTTTAGTTTTTTGTTTGTTTTTTTAAACATTTAAGCATTGTTTGACATTTTTGAAACTTTCATTGGAATAAATTAATGATATAAATTAATAAAAATTGCCAATTAGCGATGTTATAAGTGCTCGCACGAGTTCAAGATTTTAAACTAGCTTAGAGATAGTTTAAATTAGTTTAAAAGAAAGAAAAAAATATAATTGCAATTTTACTTCAGACAATTTTCTTACTTTTAATTTTTCTTTTAAATTAGAAAAAAAATACGAAGGGTTTATGTTGATTAAACGAAATAAAATCTTACAATTGAACACAGACTTATAAAAATATACCTGATAACAAAATATTATAAATTATTATGATGTGTATTATTTAGTTAGTGTTGTGTATTAATGTCATGGAGCCAATTAAAATTTTTTTCGAAAAAAATACGATGTTTATACCAAATTCGTGAGAAAAAAAATCGGAGCTGTTTAAATTTATTTATTTATTTATCATTATTATTACTTATTTATCTTTATTATTTTTATTTTTTTATTAATTTATTTAGCTTAATTATTCTAGTTTTATCAACTGCATGAAAACACATATTTGAGAGAAAGAGACTGAATTGTTGAAAATTAATGTAAAATTTAAATAAAAATTCGAAGTGAATATTTACTGAGTTTCGTAGATTCTATGTAAAATCTTAGAATCTATGTAATCTGAGAAAGATTCTATGTAAAATCTTAGAATCTATGTAATCTGAGAGAGATTCTATGTAAAATCTTAGAATCTATGTAATCTGAGAAAGATTCTATGTAAAATCTTAGAATCTATGTAATCTGAGAAAGATTCTATGTAAAATCTTAGAATCTATGTAATCTGAGAAAGATTCATGTAAAATCTTAGAATCTATGTAATGTGAGAAAGATTCTATGTAAAATCTTAGAATCTATGTAATCTGAGAAAGATTCTATGTAGAATCTGTAATCTGAGAAAGATTCTATGTAAAATCTTAGAATCTATGTAATCTGAGAAAGATTCTATGTAAAATCTTAATTATAAGTTGATATTATATAGCTTTATTGTTTTTACGCGACTGAAACTGATTTGCACTTGTTTACGTTCTTATATCAATTGGTTAGCATTGCAATGCACTACGTTAAAAATAAAAACAAATCGAAAGTATATAAAAAAATCTCTTGAATAAAAACCTGTTACATGTAAGTTTAAATATAAAAGTATTGCTTATAAACTCGTGCAAAACATGTAATTATTAAAACACTACAGCGCGTCTGATAATTTGATCTAGTTATTATAACATACTAATATAATACCGGATATAATAAATATTCTATATTTATATAATATATCGTCTAATTCATCCACTCGTCGAATTTATATTATATCTCGCCTAATTTAACCAATATATATACACGAACGTAAACAGGTGCAAACCGGTTTCAGTCCCGTAAAAACAATAACGCTGCATAATATCAACTGATAATTAAGATTTTACATAGAATTTTATAGTGCGAATAATAATTTGGCCAGGGACTGTATATATAACCGAAGCGTTTTTTACAACGTTTATACGTTAGATATAAATCGATTTTTTTTGAAAATCGCAAATTAAGGTTAGAAACAATGGGCCATTGTCATTTTCAACATTGAAAGTTACTTAGCAGTTATTCAAATTTCTCAAGGTTTTTCATTACAAAGCAGGGGCGGATTACCCATTAGGCCAGACTAGGCTATGGCCTGAATGATTAGGGGCCCCCTTAAAAAAAAATTTTTGAAAATAAATTTTAAAAAATTAGGAAAAACAATGATTTTTTAAAAGAAAAATCAATTTAAAATATATATTAATAAAATACGATAATTTTTTTAGTTCTAATTTAACAAAATAAAGTAAAATTCAGTTTATTATTATTTATTTTTATTTTTAATATGCTTTCTTAAATGAAAAGATATATAAATACTTTTATATTTGAATAAATAAAAAATATACGAGAAAAAAATTTCATCTATAGGGTCCCAAAAATTTTTATGGCCTAGGGCCCCGCTTACGCTTAATCCGCCCCTGTTTAAAAGAGTACCCCGAATATACTTGACCCTAGAGTGCTCTACTTGACCCTTTGACCCCAATGCTGATCCAGGGAGGTATTTCTTTCCTTCCCTTTCTTGTTGTTTTTCATGTAAATATTCTTCAATTTTTATTTCATTTGTAATATAATAAGGATTAAATTATTTAATATAAATTTTGGAATAGTAACTTTGATAAAGACTAGAAAACTGAAAAGAGTAAAGTTCAATTAGTAAATGAATACGTGTGGAGGAGAATATCAAAGAACTTTGGGAATAACGTTTTCAATCTCTTAGGAGATGGTTAGTTTGAGCGTAAAACTGTCGCTGTAGATTTAAAAAAATATATATATAAAATCTTTTTATTTTATATATTTCCAATATTGCATAATTCAATTGTATTTTTCAATTCCTACTATTAGTTCACACTCTCCCTATATACTTTCATATATCTTGTTCAATCGTTAATAAAATACTTTTTATTCATCCACTCAAGTTCAAATACATTTCTTTTAAACTTGCAGTGGATGACACATATTAAAACAGTTTTTTCAATATTAATTCCTTAATTAAATTTAATTAGTAAATTATTTTTTTTGTTTGTTGACCTAAGTAGGAATTGATTTTGATTTATATATATATATATATATATATATATATATATATATATATATATTACTTGTTTCATTGAAAGTTGAGAAATAAGAAAGACATTTTTTTTCCCCTTCAATTTTGACAATCTTTTTCTTTCCTTTTTTTTTTTTAAAAAAATTTAAGCAACTTTTTTTTTTTTCCTTGATTCTTCAATTTCGCATTTGCGATATATTTTTAGTCTTTAGTATTATAAACTCATTCGAGAAAAATTTTCTTTTTGTGTAAACCGAAGCTCATATTTAATGAAAAAAATACAGCGGACTGACATTGGCAAACATATGAATATGAATCATTCGTAAATATCACAAACTTTGAATAGCGATTCCTGAAAACGATGTTTTTCGAACTCGCGAAGTCGACATACTGAGTGTTTCAAACGGAATTATTGATGTATGTATTTTTAAGGTCCTTAAAAATATTCTTTAAGGTTCACATATTATTATTAAAGAAAGAAAAAACGAAAACGCTATCAATCGAAATCTAACAAAACTCTTCTTAGGAAGTTGGGACTAAAAACACATGTTTGATTATCGGAGTAAAAATGGAAGAGGTGAAAGGTGATAATTAGAAACAACTCCAAGTTTCCTCAGGCAATCAAAATGGTTTTAATGTTTTTCAACCCGCCTTCAACCAACTTCACGAGAGATTGAACAGATTTCGACAGCAATAATAACGAAATACAATTACTCTTTGTAAAAAAATATTAAGTATAAAAATTACAAATCGTTTTCTTTTTTTTTTTTTTCAAACAAGACAAATCATTTTTAAATTTTGGTTTTAAAAAGCTAATCCGATAGAATAAAAAATACGTACGGTTGATTAAGGTATATCAAATTCAAAAATACTGAAAAAAAAACGACGGTAAAAAAATAAAAAATTTGATTTTTTATTTTTATTTTACAGATGTTTTTTTTTTTTTTTTTTTTTTTTTTGTGACTTTAGTTGATTGTTTATGTCAATAAAATATAAAATCCGAGCCATAAATTTATGAGATTAGCATTCAGTATTGTCATAGGTTTTTATATTTAAGCAAATGATTGTAGTTACTAACAATTAGTTTTATTCTACTTGGTACTATAATTTACAGAGGAAATATTTTACTCAATCCCTTTTAAAAGAATTATTTCAAATCGTTCTCTTTTAGATATTTTCTTCTCATAAAATTGCGCACCACTTTAAAATAAATGTTCCCATCAGCTTGTGGTTAGTTTTATTCGATTGGGTGTAAAAAATGCATAAAAATTGGTACCTCACTTTAAAATTTTATGATATGAAACGATTGTTGATTCTTGATTACATTGATTAAAATATTAAAAGAACTATTTTTTTTTGCGAAACTCTGATGTGATTGACAATAACGAAAGTCCTTTTCAGAACCAGCGTCAAAAATTGATTAAAAAATTATTAATTTTATGAAATCTGACAAAAAGTTTAAAACTATAGACTAGATTTGAGGAATTTATGTGAATATTTGCAATAAAAAGAAAAGAAAATCTAATTATCAAACTTAAAAGTACAGAAATAAAAGATGTAGGTTCAATTATGGAAAAATGAAAAGTGTTTAAATTTCCTAATAAGATTGGAATTATATATTTGAATTTCTTTAAAGGTTGTTAATGCATTTTATTTTGTGGCAGAGGTACCTGCCACGCTTTTATCTACGAGGTACGAGGATTAAATAGAAATGACAGAAGTGGAATGACATTTATCTGGGGAAAAAATTAATTTCATCTAGTTAATTTAAATCATGAAAAAGAAAAAAAGAATTTCTAATATTTTAAAATCTGCCTCTATTATTGTAAACATGACTTTCTTACAAATTCATATTTAACGGATAGTTAATTCGTAAGAAAAAAACAATTTCTAATATTTTAAAACCTGCCTCTATTATTGTAAACCTGACAAATTCATATTGTAACGGATAGTTAATTCGTAGCAACAGATGGCGCTACCTCTCTATCTGCACAAACAAAAACAATCGTCTTGATGACGCAAGAAGAGCCACCCGAACCTTTTCTGGTTCCCGTTTCACTCCAATCAGTTAGGGTAAAACTTTAAGTTACTTTCTATTTTAATCAATGTTATGTTGTTACTCATTATTGTAAAATGGATGGGCGAATGTATAATTAAAATACTGAGTTCTTCTTGGTGGTGTTTCCTTCCATCCTCTTGTGTCCTTACAATATATTTTTTTTTCTTTTCAGTTCCAATACTTCCAGGTTTCAACAGGAAGACAGAATCAATATTTAAAATAATTTTGTTGGTTTGTTAAAAAAATTAAATTTTAGTTTTGAATTAAAAGTTTTTTTAATGTCAGCTAAATAGTTATTTAAATTTGCCGTTTTATAGCTTTAATAATTCAAGCACCTTAGAAATGTGAGTTCCCACAAATAATATTTTTTTAACTGCGTAATTCAGATAAGTGTCATTTCAAGATAATTTAATTGAATCTATTAAAATTACAGAAGAATTATTTATTTGCAACTTTTTTTAATTTCTAAACACAGGAAGAAATTACAGCCGAAAGTGTAATATTAAAAACTTCATAAATGAAGATCTCTACTAGTGAAAAAAATATGTAAACATATACACTATTCTTTATATTATATAAATAATGGTGAGGTTAAAAAGTAATAAATTAGGTGGACCGAATAACACCTCACGTTTAAGAATTATTACCTTCGTAAATAATAAAAAATAAATAAATAAAAAAAACTTTAGGTTGAGTTATAAAAGCCTGAAGTGTAAATGTCAGATAAAACGATTTTTACATAAATATAATATTATTATAATGTCTCTCTAAAATGTATTTATGGAGATTTCATACTATAAGAATATATTTTAGTATAAAAAACAAAAATAAATTTTTTTTTATCAAAGTTCGTAAATTGAAACAATCGGGAAAAATTTAAAATTGGTATTTTGTCATTTAAAGTATGTCACGAATAAAAATTTCATGTTCACTATTTTTTCTTGCTTTTTTAGGGTGTAAAAAAGAAGAAAATTCATGTAGAAATAGCGTGCCCCCCCCCCCCCCCATTTTTAAAAAATTTATTTACTTTTTTTTTTTTTTATTTACTTTTTTTTTTTTTTTTTTTGGCCGCCTAATTGGCGTTTATTTGTAGAATTTGTAGAACATTAAACACCTCACGTTAGTAAAAAATTACCTTCACAACTGTCAAAAAATACACTTGAGGTAGATCCAAAATAACCTGAAGTGTTTAATGAAACACTTTTTAAGTTTTGTATAAATACTTCCACAGGTGTAAGAAAATATAATGCAGGTTGATAAGTAATAATCTGAGGTTGAAAACGAAACAACTTAAAGTAGTAAATATCTACCTCTCCACAGATGTAAGATGAAACACCTCAGGTTGATACATATACTATATCTCTTGAGGTATATTTGAGGTATTCATTTGTACCCTTTTCAACCTAACAACGTATTTAAATAACAATCTCATTTATACCTCAAAAATATCTCAATTTTTCGTAAGGGTACATATTAATAGGTATAGAAGCTCGAGCCCATGGCTAATCCCTTATAGTAGGCAAAATTTTAAAAATCTCATCCACCTTTCCGCCAAAAAATAGCCTTATAAAGCAATTAAATTTTTGTTAATAAAGGTGGTGACTTAAATTAAATAAACAACCAATTACTTTTTCCCATCGCTTTTCAAAAAAAAATCGTTATAAATACATCAATGTAGAAAGATATTCTGGAAAACATAATTTTCATTAAAATGTTTATTCAAAATTTTGACCTTTCAGAATCCATCAATTTGTGGTGGAAAGATTCATTTGGAAGAAGAGTTCACACATATTTCAAAATAGTAAAGTAAAAAAATTTTTTTCCACCCCAAATATTTTTATATGAACTTCTTTAAAGTCAGAATGCTTGACTAAATTTTGTCATATATTTATATTATTTTTATTGTTGAATTAACTTTTTATAGCCGTAGATTATTTCTAACACATAAGTTTTTTTAAAAATAAAATTTAATCCAAGCTAAAAAAAAAAAAAGTTTGCAAAAAGTGGCTATTAAATGAAAAGGACTTAACGATATCGGTCACCGACTCATTGTAAGTTTGAAGAAAAAGTGGCTACTAAGTCATTAGAGTCCACTGGCCACTGGCTAAACTTAAAACTTAAAAAATTCAATTTTTTTGGTCTTATTGCTAGAAAATTACAGGTCTCCTATAAAAGGCTAATTTTACTACCTTTGAAATTTCTCTTTCAATTAAAAGTAATGAATGAAATCAAACGTGATCGAACATGTGCTATATACAACTGGCAGGACAAGATTCTTCCAGTCTTTTTCTCTGATCTCGAGCACTCACAAATTTTACCGGTTTTAATAATGTACCTTTCCATCTCATCTAATCTCAATTTATACTTACGAGGCGAAATTTATTCTTATTTAGCGTAGCCTTCAATTTATTTTTTATCAGCTTAATGACTTAAACAAAAATTTACAATTAGCAAAATGGCAGTATCGTGGACCATTCGATTAGATTGTTATTAAACAACTTTGATATATTTCTTAAAAATGTTTAAGTGCTACCGCTAACTTTAAAAACTATTCTCTCTAATTGTTTTACTGGAATCGGCACTATGAAGTATTTTTAAACTATTAGGCAATACCCAAGATTAAGCAGCCTCCATTAAAAACATTTAAATTGCAAATTTTTTTTTATCATTGCAAATCCAGTTTAGCTATTAAAACACCTTAACTACATTGCTATAGAGATAAGGCTAGTTTTATCCTCTGCAAATTAATGTATACCTTTCATAATATTCACTTGTCACATAGTAAATATATGGCAATAGTGACCGAAAATTTTAAAGTTCGGTTAAAAATTAATTTAACTTACTTAATTTGAACTAACGATTGTTAGAAATAAATTATTTTTCGATAAACGATGCAAATCTCGATGTACATGTACTTTAATTAGAAAAAAAGATCTTTAAACACAAAAGTCACAAATATTCGCCAATTTTCTAGCATTTCATGAATTAAATATTCAATGTTAAGAGATAGACATAAAAAGTTGTAGGTTAGAAAGAAAAAAATCATATCAATCTCGAATTACTTTTTTTTTTTTTTTTTTTTTTTTTTTTTGGCTTTGAACATGAGTGTAAATTTAATCTCCCAGCAAAATTCGTCTATTAAAAGAAGTTAAGAAGAAACTACATTTTGACATTTTTCGCCCACATGTGCATTTCGTTTTACATTTTATAAACTAAGTAGTTTAAATTTAAGTCTTTGTAAATTGAATAGGCATCTCAAGGATACGTAATTTCTCCACTCTCCCTACTTTTCCCCTCTGGGCATATCCTACCGCAGTCTCTGCCAATCTTACTGTTTTTCCCAAGACAGTATATTTCGATCACCTCTCTTTCTCTCTCTCTATATATGAGATAAAAAAGAAATCATAACTGTTTCTCAAATAATTTATTTTATTTTTACAAAATCAAATTTTTGCATAAATCAATGAGAAGGAAGTGCTTAATATTAATGCGCCCTAACTTTAACTTTTGACAGCTTTCCTGAGAAAAATATTTGATTTAGGACCCTATTTCCCCCATTGCGGCCACATCTTGAAGTTCAAGAATCCAAATCTATCTGAAAACAGGAATAGGTTTATTCAGAGAAAGTAGGTTTTGGTGTAGGATTTTGTAATTTAAAATATAATGTGACTAATTAATTAGCATATTTAAGTTCAATCCATTAAGATCGGATCTTAGTACATAAATTATAATCGAAAGTTATTACTGTTTTCGAATTTACATCCTACGTCATTGCAAAAAAAAAAAAAAAAAAAAAAAAAAGAAAAAAAAATAAAAATATATTAATAATAATAATAATAATAATAATATTAATTAAAAACCTTAAATGCAAGTTTACAATTTTATTAATCAAAATATCAAGGCATAAACACGATTCACACATCGTCATCGGAAAGACATATAGTTCAGTTAGGAAAATTTATCTTTACCTTTTCTTTCTTCATTTTTCATTATCATTCCTATTCACAAATAATAATGTTAATAGTCATCAATTTTTTTTAAATCCATTTATAATACTTCAAATAATTTTAAAAAAGTAATGAAAATTTAATAATTATAAAAAGTTTTAAAATAAGATATTTTTGTTCGAAATTACTTAGGTACATTTAAACTTTTGACGCAGTCTTAAAATAATTTTTAAAATCAAAATCCAAGACTTGATTGAATTCAATTCAATAATTTCCGAGGAATGGAATAAAAATCTAAAGAAATAATTTCCTTTTCAACTTTTATTCGTTTGCCAAAGATCTAAAAATCTTAAATTTCAACCGCTCTTCTGAATTGTGAGGACCATATCTTTTGTATGGGGATTACGTAAGTGGAAGGTAAAAATCTAAAGGTCCCTTAAAGGTAAAAATCTAAGGCCTTAAGAAAAAAAGGAAAATAATAAAAAAAACACCGTTTATGCATCTGATTTGCGATCCGAGTAAGTAAATTTGTGAGGCGGACTTAAGTCCAGATTTATCATAAGGCATGATAGGCCCGGATCTAAGACCTTTACATGGCTGGCGGGCCTAAATGTTACAAATATTTTTTGTGTGTTTTTCCTTAAGAATTGTCCATTAGAATTATGAGTTTTAAAAAAATCGAAATCAACATGGCACAATTTTACTAATATATCATAATTTGCTCATGCTATAAAAAGTTTAAAAGCATTTTGTTCTTGTATAAATTTGAGAACAAATTAGGCCCCCAACGCTTCTGTGCCTTGTGCCCCCGTATTTCTAAATCAGCTATTTCTCGGCAAATAATAGAAAACGCGCATTTTTTTTTTATAATAAAGAAGTTCAAAAATATATTCGTAAGATGTGCTTAAGAAGTAAAATTTTTTTTCTTCTAAGTACTAAAGAAAAGGGGGAGGGGGGAAATTGATTTAAGGTAAATTTAAAACATATAATAACTTTTCTCAAAGCGTGCTTCTCAGTAAATTTTACTACATTTAATGACAATAACTTATGACAAAGGCCGGGATAGCCTGGTCGGTAAGGCGCTAGGCCCATGTCCTAGAGGTCGTGGGTTCGATCCTTGCCACGTTAAGTCTGCTGAGTCCTCCAACTTCCCATAACAATTATTTTCCTCTGGGGGTGCTGATCCAGGAATTTCCATGTCTTTTGAATTTCACCAAAATTACAAGGCTACGGACTTGAACTTTAGTAGTCATAAACCCATGAAATTGAGTCGGCTGTTAAACGACGGTTATAAAATAAAATAAATAATTAATGACAGTTAGCAACAGTTTAACAGTAAATAATTCCTGTAGTACTAATTGAATATTAAAACGTGTTACATCATGCTAAGACTGTTTTTCCACACAAAGCAACATTATTTGTAATGGTATCATAGTTCTCGCGAAACACCTAAAACCTCTCTAAACTGATCGTTTTATAACAAAATTATACAAAATGACACACTTCAAGCAGTGCAGGAGCACTGAAAATCTAAACTCATTTTAAAAAACGTGACACATTTTGCTAAATAAGCTTCAAAATGATCACGTTCGATCTTTTTACTTTAAAAAAAAAAAAAAAAAAAAAAAAAAGTTGATCGAAACCTTGAAATAGAAAAAAACACTCAGAGATTTTTAAGTGATGTTTATATTTTGTAAAAAATTGAGATGCAAGGGAAAAATCAAAATGCAACAGAGGACGATAGTTTACTTTATAATTTTTATTCTTATTAACCTTTTTTTTAAATTTTTTTTTTTTAATTTTTTTTTTTTTTTAAATTTTTATATTCAAGGAAAAAATTCGTTAATAATGAAATCTAAAAAAATATTCTTAAAATAATTCGAAATATTTAGCTAGTAAAATATATACGAATCTCACATGTAAAGTTAACATCGGCCACTCGAAGATTAAATATTAAAAATGGCGATTAGAAAATTTTCTCGCAGTCGCCACACAATCGCCACTTTTTATTAGAAATGCACTTCATGTTTTCATTGTATTATGCAAGTATTTTCTTAGTAAATATTGAATTATTATAAGTATTCTGCAATATTCAGAAAGTTACCATATTTGTCAGTTGTTTTTTAAAATTATTTTTCGTTTTATAATTTTAATTTTGTAATTTTTTTTAAACCTGATTCAAACGAAATACCTTGCATTACTGATAATATATATATATATATATATACTAGGGGGCTAAGCCCCCTGTTCGCTGCCGCTCACCAACCCCGATGATTGCTTCGCAATAATTGTCTTTTCTTGGCAGAAAACACTTTTTTTACATAAGTTAAAATAATTCGCTTAACATATATGTACTAAAAGGAATTCTGTTTGCTTACTCTTGTGCCTCTACTTCCCACGTCCAAATATTACTATTTATTAGTATTATAAACATTTGGATCTCTAGGTGAACGGAAGTGATTTTTCGAAGTAATCATTTTTTAAAATAACATTTATATTATAACATTATATTGTTCAAACAAATTTGATGAGTTCACAACCATAATTTAATATTCTCGCTAATAATAGCAGTACTGGAAAATAAGTTTAAATTAGGGATACAAAAATTTCTAAAGAAAAACAATATCTTTAAGACTTATTGTTAATTTTATGCTGATGACAACCAAAACAATATGGAAATGAATGAGGGTAAACTGGATCCTACCACGTGATTTTCCGGCCAATAGAAATGCGCGACAACCATGGAAAACTGCGACACCATCAATTGATTTTTATATATAGTAAGATATATATACATATATATATATATATATATATATATATATATATATATATATATATATATATATATATATATATATATATATATATATATATATATATATATATATATATATATATATATATATATATATATATATATATATAATGATAAAGAGGGAAAATTTTAGGAATTTCTCTATTCATTGATGACCGATTTTTTTTTTTTTTGTTCCATTTCATAATATTTCTTATTCATCAATTATTTTTTCTAAATTTATATATTAAAAATCGAAAATTCATAGATAAAATTTTCTAAATTTATAGATTAAATTATAGATCAGTGTAAGAGTTAAAATCTATTACACTTAGACTTAGAGGTATTTATTTATTTTTGATAATAATTTTTTATTATTTTTATTTTATTATTTTGATTATATTTATTTAAATCTATTTTCGAAAGCTTTTCGGTCTCTCTCTCCTTTTTTTTTTCTTTCTTTAAATTATTATTATTATTGCGCTTTTAGGATTTTAACACCCGTTGAATATTTTTTTTTTCTTTTATAGTGATTCTTTAGAAAATTTTATTGTCTTGATAATTCACCCAGACTCCTCTCCAATTTTACTTGCTGCTACAATAATTAATTTGCCTATTCTTGCGTTTCGATGTGATGCTTTTATTTTCTATTTGCAATTATATTCGAAATTAAATTTGATATCATGAATTTTGTCATTGAGCAAAGAGAAATGGAGAATCCGTGAAGAAAATTAAACTAAAAGTCGAAGTCGATTTTTTTCCCTAACTTTAATCAGTTTTTTTTTTCTTTTTTCGTCTACTATTAACTATTCGTCTATTTTGTCTAATATTACTCATTAACTATTTTTAAATTAAATATGTTTAAGAAAAATGTATTTCTATTAATAAAAAGAAAGCTGCTTTAAAAGAAAAAATGTTTGTGACATAACAACAATTATATTCTGTACAGCCAGAAATCAATATTTTAAAAACGCTCACAGCAGTGTTTTGGCGCCATCTACTGTAATTTTTATTAAATGATTTGTATCAAAATAAGAGTTTAATGTAATTTCAATAGTATTTCGATTACTACTCTAATAATTACGTAATATATTAAATTTTTTTTCTAATGTAGGCATGATATCTTTTACAAGGTTAGTTTTCAAAAATTATTTGAAAATAATAATAAATAAGGAAAACTTGTTATAATTATATTTAAAAAATTCAGATGGCTTACTTTCGATAAGTAATTATAAAATAACTTATTTCATGTAAGTTATAAGAGCAATAAAAATTAATTAATGTAAGTAATTATTTGAAAGATTATAAATTTTTCTATTAATCATAAAAATTATTTTTAAAAAATTGCAAATTAATAAAAATAAATTTTTTGCTGAATTTCATATCTTTTGCGTTTATCTGTAATTTCTTTTAGCCTAAAAAGTTACAATTTATTAAAAATCGAGCATAGCTTGATAAAATTTCATACAAAATTATATAATTCAAATTAATAATAATTATTCAATAGTTAAAATTTATAATAATAAATGCAATACCTATGAAGTAATAATAAAATTTTTAAAAAAAAATTGAATATAATTATAATAAACTATTAATTGTTAACTAAAATAATTATTAGAATTGATGAAATTAGTATAGGGATATGAAGAACAAAATCATTCGCCGCTGACCTTAAATTATTAATTTTTAATAATTTTACTTTTTATTAAAAAAAATATATGAAATCCTTTAGTAGGGTTCGAACTCGCTCCAGAATTTTCCACTATATTTACTATTAAATATTTAATTCTGACATCTGTCAGATTTTTTAAGTATTAAAAGCACTTTTAAAAAAATTTCACTCAGTCAAATCGAAAATTTTTCTATAAATTTCTGGTAAAAAATTGGAAGCAAAAATGTACGAAATATTTTAATTAATGATAAAATTCTCAGAAAAAGAAAGACGAATAATTAAAACGCAATTTTAAATAATAAAATCATGTTTCAGCCACTATCTTCAATTTCAGAAAGGTAAAAATTAAAAAAATTTTTCTTGCTGTGTTGATGAATTTTCTATTTATTTAAATACACGAAAAAAATTTTTATAACGAAATATTATTATTTTATCTTTGAAACATTACTTTTTTGAACTTAAATATTTATTTAATATGAAACTAGTAGAGTCACAACTTATCTTTTAACTAAAAAATCTTATATATAAATATTGCCGAGATATATGTGAAGATTATGAACATTAAGTTCTATGTGTATTACCAGCATGTTAAAGCTTCGCCCTGAGCATTTATAATCAAATCATTTATATGGGAATTTATTTTATTTATTTATTTATTTTTTAACTATAAGAATAACAGACTCAGCATTAAATATATAGTGATTTTTTAGCTGAGAGTTTCGATAAGGGGCCATTCAAATATTACGTAAGTATATATTTGGCAATTTCAAAGTCCCCTTCCTTTTTCTCTGCAAAAATAAGAAAAATCACAAACCTTTTCCATTCTTTCTTTAAAAAGATCACTACTACACTTCCCCCCTTTCTTTGGTTTTAACTTTGACTTCTACATTTGAAATCTAATTTTAAGGATTATATTTAAATAACAGATATAATTTTTTACGAAATAAAGTTTTCATTTTAAATTATTTAATAAAAATAAAAAATAATTAATTTTATAAAATTCAAAATATTTCGAATCATTTCATAAAACTAAGAATTTTTTGTGCTCTCCTTTTACATTCAAAACTCTTAAGAATTTTTTTTTTAAACTATCTCGAATTTAACTTTTGTTTTATTCTAAACCTGAAATTTTCCCCCGAGTAATGAATTTTTTGTTACATTTCTCATTTTTCTTTTAAAAATATTTTGAAATTTTAAATAAAAATGAGCACATCAAGAAGCCCTTCTCCCTTTTAGTGCTTACGTAATAATTTGAAAAGTCCTTTACAATAAATAAACAAAAGCAATAAATTTTATACGTTGATTACAAGAGGAAAAAATACACACAATTTTTTTAGAAGAATTTGAAAATTAGTGATGTATCTTAATTATAGCTTATTAATTATTTTTAATTTAATTTAATATATATATATATATATATATATATATATATATATATATATATATATATATATATATATATATATATATATATATATATATATATATATACCACTTATTATTTTAAAGAGTCTATAGAGCTATTTTTTGAAATATATATTTTTGCTGAATTTCCATTTGTAAAATATTTAATTTTTCATGGTGGGCTTTAGCATAAAGATGACTATTGCATCTGGATATGCCAGTATACAATTGCAACCTTTGTATTCACCCACCCTTACACTTGAATGAAAAAGATACACAATTCTTCCTTGGAAATAGGACTTCGGTCAGAAAGAAAAATGCTGATCCAAATTCAGCTGTTAAACTATGTATTTGAAATTAAAAGTGTAAAGAAAATTCTGCAGAAGAAAAGATCAAAAAATCTTGTCAATAAGAGTAGTGTGATAGCTTTCTATATTTAATGATCAAATTTTCACGCACTACTTAATGGTTCGAAAGGTTGGCTTTAAATATGTTTAATAATTCAAGGCTATATATAAAATATGTAAGTTTCAGACTATTTATTCTGAATTGACGCACTTTTTTTTAATTTATTTTTATTTGAAAACTACACTTCTTGGGCCAACGAAGGATGGGGTTCGCCGCAATCTGGAAGGTTAAAATAAAAAAACAAAAACAAAAAAAAGATCAGGAGAGAAGCCGAAAGTTTATCCCCCCCCTCTAATGTCAATTTTACTTTTTTCGTTCTTTGGAAAAATCTTAGAATTATTTAAACGCTTCAAAAAGTTTTTTCCACGCTTATTGTATTTTATTAAATTATAGCGCATGTAAAATGTGTATTGTATTAAAAATTCTATTCTCCACACACATATCAACTCTGTTTATTATTTTAAAATTTTTTAATTTAATATTTATAAAAAACGAATTGATCAAATCACAAAATTTTACACTATTTGTAATCTCAAATTCAAAAATTTTGAATTTTTCTAGCAGCATAATTTTTTAAAAATTTTACTTTTGAGTTTTCATTTTTGGTTCTATTTGACAGATTTTGTTCAATTTTTGGATTTTGTCATTTCGAAGTACATAGTTTAAGGTTGTATAAAAAATATGCATACCTCACGATTTAAAAATATTTTTATAATTCATTAATAACAAATAAAATTTATTTATTTAATTGCGAGAAATCATGTTTTGAAAATTAATTTTTATAATTTTGTGCAAAAAGATCTTCATTCATCTGAACAGATCTATTTCATTGGTCAAAATTCAGAATTCATCGAAGTAAAAGGTACTTTTATTTAGAGAAAAATGTTTTTATTAAGTAATTCTTCGATTGCACAATCACAGCAGTATTTAGCAGGTCCTGCTGGCTTCCTTGTTCTAACACTTTTTTCACCGTCTACTGCCCGCGACTATACATTTCTTATTTTTAATTTTTAAAGTTTTCAAATCTCTTTTGACGTGGCTGCACTAATTTTTCGACATATTAAGGTCACCTATTCGAACCATAAAGAGGCTTCACCTCACTCTATCTTGGGTTTCGGTTTTTAGATATTGGTTTTCTCGATGTTTTGCTGTACTTAGTTTTAAATAATAGAGCATCATTCATCAGCACTATACCTTTTAAAAAATTCAATATATAAGCTTCGTTTTATTAGATTATGAGAAAAAATACACATTAATTTTTATAACTTTTCTGGATTTTTTTCAAAAATGAAAAATAATAAAATTATGGGGTTAGTCTTTTGAATAGTTAATTGAGTAGGGGTGAGTGGGGTCAATTGTAACATTTTTTACTTAACTATTTTCAACTAACAAAAAATCCAATATATCATTAGTATTAATTGACAGACGAGTAAAGTAGACTATCCTCTACTAGAAAAAAATAATAAATACCTTATTTTAAATTTTATTATATTAGTTATTAACAACTTTTGACAGTCGTGCACTTGTTACAATTGTCCCCACTTACGGGGTCAATTGAAACAGTTCATAAATTCAACTAAAACATAGTTAATTATACATATTATCATAGTTGTGATATATTTTTTTATTGATCAAAATAGTAGTGATATTTTAGGAGTAAAAATAATAATGAGCAGAGACCTAAAGGGTTAAACTTTAAGGGGTTAAAAATTTCAATTTATGCTGTGAAAGGTGACAAATAAAATAATGCACATGCAACATAATATAAATGATATAGGAAACTATTGGTGGTTCTTAAAGAGTTAAGTAATGGTTTGTAAACATAAGATTATTTATTTTCAGCTGTTACATTCGTCCCTTTACTTATTGTTACAATTGTCCCCAAGACGCCATTTCAGCTTCATTTGTTAAAAACAATGCTAGTTAATTAACAAAACTAATCTTTTTTTTGAAATGTTAATTAAGGTGTCCACTTATATATTCGGTTAATAATTTTTATTTTTTTAAACAAAATTACTTTTTGCTACAATATAATATTCTAATACCAAAAAAAGTAACGTAGCGTGAAAATATCTTTTGTGATGTAACTCTTTCAAAAGTACATAAAAATGGTTGCCAGCAGGGGTATACATGTAGATTTATTAAATACACCTTGTGCGCCACCTAGGAACCAAATCTAGAACCCGACAGTCGAAATTTTTGCTCTGTTACAATCGTACCCTGTTACAATTGACCCCACTCTCCCCTACATTTCTTATTTTTAATTTTTAAAGTTTTGAAATCTCTTTTGACGTGGCTGCACTAATTTTTCAACATGTTAAGGGCACCTATTCGAAATATAAAGAGGCTTCACCTCACTCTATCTTGGGTTTTGGTTTTCAGATATTGGTTTTCTCGATGTTTTGCTGTACTTAGTTTTAAATAATAGAGCATCATTCTTCAGCACTATACCTTTTAAAAAATTCAATATATAGGCTTCGTTTTATTAGATTATGAGAAAAAATGCACAATCATTTTTATAACTTTTCTGGATTTTTCTCAAAAATGTAAAATAATAAAATTATGGGGTTAGTGATTTTGAATAGGTAATTGAGTACTTTGTTGAGTAGTATTGAGTAAATTGAATAGTTTATTGAGTTTGAGACTTTTTTTTAAAAAAATATTTCTTTTATTTATTATATTTATTTATAAAAATTATATTTTTCCTTATTTAAAACTTATATTTTAATAAATTATAAAATATTTTAAAATTTGCTTTTCGTTTTAGGTTTAAACTGCTAAAAGCCGATTTGGAAGATGCTTAACCCTTAAAAGCAAAAATTTTATTAAACATACTTTTCACACTTTTTTTTTATTATTTTGTATTAATTTAGGTCCAAATAAGTGAAAAATATTATATTTAGTAGTATTTTAATAATTTATGGTTACGAAATACAAGCATAAAACATCGGTGTCTTTTTCCTGCTTCAAAGGTAAAATCTTCCGAATATTGATCATAACCAAACAAAAAAATTTCAAATTTGCACTTATTTGAAGTTATTTCGATGTAAGAGAAACAATTATTCATCATTGAAATTTCTTTAATTTTCAAAATTAATTATTAAGAAATTTTTTTTCAAACTAATCTTTTTAGGATTTTATACTTTAAACCAAATATAATTCTTATAATCTAACAGATTTTTTTAGTAACTAATAAACTGTTTTTTATAATTAAAAAAAAAACCCAAAAAATATTTTTTTTTGTGATAAGAGTGTCAGAAAAAAAAAAAAATAGGTTTAAGGGACACCGGTGTCCCATCTGCGCTAGAGGCTGAACTACCTTTCAAAAAATACAGAAAATGGAATCTAAAATATCACGCTTTATACTTCTTTAAGTCGAATTGCGTATTGACATTGTATCTTACTTGTTTCGAAGATACAGTCGAGTAAAATAAATATCTAACATCAGTTTATTTGCAAAAATTAAACAAAGACATTGAAAATGCACATTTTGAATTCCCCCTCCGACTTCCTTTTGACAACTGACTCCTTTTTGACACCGACTCTGACACCTTTTTGATAACTGAGTTCGGTCGGGAAAGAAGAACATGCTAGCACGTGAAAATACGATTAATAAATCAAAAGTTGTCCTAGTAAGCTTAATCCACAAAATAAGTAGACACAAAGATGAAAATTTTAAGTTCCTTAAATATGTTTGAAATTTTAAATATTATTTAAAATTTCAAACATATTTAAGTAAGTAAAAGTGTATGCCGTTTCATATTTTAATGAAAAGAACCCGTTCAAATATTGCTTAACAATATGAACATGCATGCATGTTTTTGGCAATTTTTAAATCCCTCATCGTTTCAAATTGAACTCAACTGTAATTTAAACAAACTATTTAGCAAATTTGAAAATATATATTATGGGGATCGGAAAGTAATGTCGTTTCGGCTCATTAAATACTCGTTAATCTTAAAAACCAATTCATTTTTTTCGATTCATTTTCGATCCGGCATTGAAAGGTTGTTGTTAACGAGGGTGAATACATTATTGATCAAAAATAAAATATTGATAACAAATATCAAATGCACCAAAACGACATTACTTTCAGGTCCCCCTCATAATATGCTGGTAAATATACAATTGGCAACAGTAGCTATACCCTTTGATTTAGTTGTGTGAACCCCAGTTAATCAAAATTAGCCTCATTTGAGCATGTGTACAATTGTTTATTAACTCAGTTTGGTTAGATAAAGTTGCTGCTTCTCAGGAAAATAGTTTTGTAAATGATATGGGATTTAGGAAAAAAACAATTAAAATGTAAAAATTCTATTAATATAAAATAAATATAAATGCACAATTTTGTTATTTTATAGCATCTTTTTATTTTTTAAAATAAATATAATATTAGGAACAGATTCCTTGTCTATTTTTATTTTAAATTAGCCTGAATAGCAGAAATAAGGAGAAAAGAATAATTGAAACAGTCATTATAAATGTTTATGAAGTTGTAGATACTGAGTTTGAAATTAAACAATTAACTTTTTCTAAGATAAAAAAATTTAAATCATTCCAATTAAAAAATTTTTTAACATTTATTAAATAAATATTTTTGTTACATATGCATTTATATATTAATTTCTTTTTCAGAAAAAGGAATAGCACATGGCTATCACAAAATTCTCTGGAAAAGATTAGATAACCCCCCTGAAATATACAGAATATCTACAAAAGAGAAGAGAGAAACAAAAAGGGGAAAAAATAAGAAGTTGAAGCAATTAGAGCGGAATGAGAGGCAAAGAAAATTAATAACAGTCGTTTCCACTTAATCGCATATCGGATAATCGAATAACCCTCTTATAAGAATAAAATTTAATGGAACCAATTCATTTTATATGAAACTAATGTTAAACTTCCCCGTTTAAACGGTTATTTGTTGTTTTTGCCCCCGTCTAATTGCATAAAAAAGAGATACTGAAATGAAAAAAATATGTTTATTTTTGAGAAATGTTTCACCAGCTAAAATTGAATTTCCGTTTTTCAATTAAGGTAAGGAAACAATAGGTGATCACTTCAATAGGAACTTCATTAGTTGGTGTAGAGAGGCGTTAGGGGGTAAAGTTGAAAAATTAATCAAATCTTGCTGCTTGTTATACATTGAAGTACCCCTTTTTAACTTACTTCACTCATTTAGAATATAAAAAAAGGGACAAAATGTTTTGTGTTTTTTTTTTTTTTTTTTTTTTTTATTTTTTTTTTTTTAATATTTTAAATGATGACAAAATGTTAAAATCTCTAACTATTTTAAAATAGCGCATTAATTTGGAATTTCCCAATTTTCGAGAATTGGAAAAAATAAATAAGTAAAAGCAAAAAACAAAAATTCTAAATATATTTGAAACGAATACGCAAGTCATAAAGGTCTTAGTAGAAACTGAAAGGGAAAATCAAATTTTGATTAATTGACGAATTAAACGGGTATAAAAACTATAAAACGGATAAAAAAAACAGTCCCTACTCTTTCAGAAGGGATCAAATAATATTTTAGTACCTATATTTTACTATTCACATAGATTTATTTTTGTGTAACTTTAAATGACATTTATATTTTATGATACACACCCAGACAGTTTTAATTATAATTGTTTATTGAACATAAAACTGAGTTTATTTGATCCAAACGCAGTACTATACAAGTAGTTGGATAAAGGGGCTTCTGCGCCAGGGATTTCGGGGATTTTCGAGGATTCTTCTGGTGTACTCTTGAAGGGGGTTGGGGTGATCCATCAAATGTGACAGCTACTCAGAAAATTCTATATATTTTTCTGAAACTTTTTTTTTTTTTTGTATCTTATAAAATAGAAAATTTTGTTAAAAAAAATTTAAATATTTTTATAAAACTAGCAAATTTTTTTAACAAAGTTGAAATATTTTCTTAAAAGAGAAATTTTTTTTGTAAAAATATAAATATTTTCTTAAAAGATAGAAAATTTTTAACAAAAAGTAAAAATATTTTCTTGAAAGAGAAATTTTTTTGTAAAAACATAAATATTTTATTAAAATATTTTTGCTTTTACAAAAAAAATTTCTCTTTAAAGAAAATATTTTTACTTTTTGTTAAAATAGCAAATTTTATTTTTGAAAATTGACTAGTTAAATTTTGAATAACTTTAAATTACTTGTTAAATATTTACGTGTCGAGGATTTTTGAAAACTTATGATGATTTCAATATGCGTATATAGTTAAAATTGTTACTGTTTGTGATATAAAATTGCTTTTTGAAAGAAAGATCATGTATTTATTTATTTTGTTGTAAGTAATAATAGAGAACAAAGGAAAAAATCGTTATTAACTTGTTTACATCAACATATGGAAATGTTTACAGCAGCATATAATCCTTTGAGAGCAAGCAGTTACCTACCTAAGGGGGTGATCCATCAAATGTGACAACTACTATAGTTGAGGGTGTTTTTTTTTCATAATTATTTTTTTAATCTTTATTTTGTAATTAAATCTTTTTAATTATTACTTTTTATTAATTTTTTTTTAAATATTACTTCGTAATTTAATTTTTGATTATTACTTTTTATCATTTTTTTAAATCTTTGGGATTTTCGGAAATTCCACTGGAGTACTCTTGAAGGGAGTTGGGGTGATCCATCAAATGTGACAGCTTTATAGTTGAGGGTGTTTTTTTTTTCATAATTATTTTTTTAATCTTTATTTTATAATTAAATCTTTTTAATTATTACTTTTTATTAAATTTTTTTTAATTATTACTTTTTATTAATTTTTTTTTAAATATTACCTCGTAATTTAATTTTTGATTATTACTTTTTATCATTTTTTTAAATCTTTATTTTGCAATTATTTTTCTAATCTTTATTTTATAATTAAATCTCTTTAAATTATAACTTTTCATTTAATGTTTTAATTATTATTTTTCATTACATTTTTTATTCTTACTTCTTAATTTAATTTTTAATTATTACTTTTTAATTACATTTTTTAATCTTTATATTTAAATTATTTTTTAAAATCAGTTTTTCAATTGATTTTTTAGATTTTGTTATTATTTTTTAATCTGTACTTTTAATTATTGTTTTTAATTAGTTGGCATGTTGCTTTACCAGCCTCTACGTCATACATGCATGTTATAGCAGGTAGATTCAAGATGAATCAAGAATTATTCGGCAATGTTTTTCTCCGCTAGAGGCGCTGCATTTTTATTTAGTTTCAAAATTTACCACTATAGTCTCTGTGATCAACCAATCAGAAATGAGTATTTTACATCACTATTTTTCAACCAATGAGCGTATGACGTTCAAGAACCATTTTTAAAAAATTATATATAAATAAATAAATGATATCATACACATCCTTTTACTCTAATGGAGTCATCTATACTTAAAATGTTAGAATGAGAATATATTAATAACTCTTCATTTTAGTTATTTTTAATATAAATATAGTTTATATAAATGACTGTAATTATTATTAACCTAATCAATATTAATTAAAACATTTTTAAATAAATTGATTCAATATTAAAATAAAAATTTTATTCATTAGGTCTGTCTATTGTGATTTTTAAAAGTATTAGAATTAAAGGTTTATTAATTTTAAATCAATAATATTATTTTATAAGATTAGATAATTAACAATTGTTGATTTTATTTTATCACCTCGTTCGGGATGTATGGCTATCTAAGTAGTCTTATCATTTTTGAACCCAGAAGACAAGAGAACTCCTAGATCTTGAGACAATACGTGTATTTGAAGATGATTTTGTGAGTACCCATGAAGAGGAAAACCACGTAAACCTCCTACGGTTAGTCCTACGGTACAAATTATGGACTTGGTTTCATAAGCCAGTATCCTGTGAATGTACAGAGATCAGAGGAAAACTTAAGGTTTAATAAAATAAATGTTATCATTATATATATATATATATATATATATATATATATATATATATATATATATATATATATATATATATATATATATACCTAAAATGTTAGAAGGAGAATATATTAATAATTCTTCATTTTAGTTATTTTTAATATAAATATAGTTTATATAAATGACTGTAATTATTATTAACCTAATCAATATTAATTAAAACATTTTTAAATAAATTGATTCAATATTAAAATAAAAATTTTATTCATTAGGTCTGTCTATTGTGATTTTTAAAAGTATTAGAATTAAAGGTTTATTAATTTTAAATCAATAATATTATTTTATAAGATTAGATAATTAACAATTGTTGATTTTATTTTATCACCTCGTTCGGGATGTATGGCTATCTAAGTAGTCTTATCATTTTTGAACCCAGAAGACAAGAGAACTCCTAGATCTTGAGACAATACGTGTATTTGAAGATGATTTTGTGAGTACCCATGAAGAGGAAAACCACGTAAACCTCCTACGGTTAGTCCTACGGTACAAATTATGGACTTGGTTTCATAAGCCAGTATCCTGTGAATGTACAGAGATCAGAGGAAAACTTAAGGTTTAATAAAATAAATGTTATCATTATATATATATATATATATATATATATATATATATATATATATATATATATATATATATATATATATATATATATATATATATATATATATATATATATATATACCTAAAATGTTAGAAGGAGAATATATTAATAATTCTTCATTTTAGTTATTTTTTGATATAAGTATAGTTGATATAAATGACTGTAATTATTATTAACCTATTCAATAAAAAATACACCCTTTAATAATTAATACAAAAAAAAAGTTTCAGAAAAATATATAGAATTTTCTGGAAAAAAAAAGAAATTATTACAAAAATATTAGATTTTTTCTGAAAAACTAGAAAATTTTTACAAAAGCCAAAAAATATTTTACTAAAAGATAGAAAATTTTTATAAAAATAAAAATTATTTTCTGAAATGTTAGAAATTTTTTATAAAAATAAAACATATATGAAATATTAGAAAATTTCCCTCAATAATAAAAATATGTTCTGAAAACTAGAAAATGTGGTGAAAAAGTTTGAAATATTTTTACAAAACTAGGGTATTTTTTATAAAAAGGAAAAATATTTTACTAAAAGATAGAAAATTTTCATAAAAATAAAAAAATATTTTCCGAAATGTTAGAAATTTTCATAAAAATAAAACATATTTGGAAAATGTTGTTAAAAAGTTTGAAATATTTTTACAAAGCTAGGATATTTTTTATAAAAAGGAAAAATATTTTACTAAAAGAAAGAAAATTTTCATAAAAATAAAAAAATATTTTCCGAAATGTTAGAAATTTTGTTATAAAAATAAAAATATTTTCTTAAAAGAAAAATTTTGTTACAAAAATCTGGATAGTTACTGGATTTCGAATGAATTATTTTAAATCTAAGAAACATATAATGGGGTTTTTTTACCGCTTTATATTCAAAACATATTCATTTTGTTATTTAATATTATAATAAAGCAAATAAGTTACTTGATGTTTTAGGCTCGAGTGGGGATCGAACCTACGCGAATTAAAATTATCCATGAGCAGTTGTTGGTAATCTAATCTAAACCATATGTAAGGGGATGTACCGTATCTGTCATGACGTCAAAGCGGATACTACAAGACCAAGGTGGACAAGATTAAACAAGGGAAGGCTCGATCTCTGACGCATGCGAATTGAATTAAACTATCTTCACTCAAGTGATAGTACTTCACTTGCTCGCATGCATTTCGGTGAATGGCGTGTCTTCTAAATCTGGTAAGTTTTAAAAATTATTAAGTTTATAGTTAAATTTTCTTACTTCACAGTTTTCTATTTTTACTAAATCGTTAGTTCCTTTTGATTCTTCTCTTCGTTATGGATGGAAACGCAATACTAAAGCGAAAGCATGATGATATTCAAGTAAGTACTAATTTTTTATTAAAATTTTATAACTATGTTATTTTATTATATGGATGATAAATAGTATATTGAAAATGTTAAATAGTGTTATTTATAAAGCTGCTGAGCTGTGTTAATCTTTAATTTACCAAGAGAAAGTAAATTGTTTTGTTCATTTTAATTTTTTATTTTTATTTTGTTAATAATAATAAAAATTATTCATCTTCTTAGTTACAAATTAGGAATAGTTATTTTTTTTCATGACGAAATCTAAATAAAGCTAATATTTGTTAAATTAACTTTCTATTTGTTAAAGGAACGTTTCATATTTGCTTTTGTAAAAAAGTTTACTTTAGACAGAACTCAGGGGGTGAAGTCTTTTACTTTGCAAATAAATTCTTAATCGTAGTAATCGAATGGAGTTATGAACATTATCATAAACATTTTAACTGTGTGTTGTTAATTATTTTTCTTGGTGACTCAAAATTTTCTCTTTTTTTTTTATTGTAGGAAGGAAACCGAAAAGGATTGTCAGCTGTAGTCATTGATTTTGAAGATTTCCAACTTTCATCAGGGTGCTACATTGTCAAAGAACTTGCTTTTCATGCCGTGAAAGGTAATCCCATTACCGGAGTGTGTACATTCCAACCACCTTTCCCGTTCGAAGAACTTCCAACACAGCAGAAAATGCAATATTCTTGGATAAAAAGAAATATTCATCGAATAGATTGGAACCAAGGAGAATTACCCTGCAGTAAATTTCATACAATGTTGACTTTTTTGTGTGTTATGTATTCACATATCTATGTGAAAGGACTCGAGAAACGGAAATTTTTAGAAATTCTAACCGGCAGAGTGTGTTACAGTTTAGAAGATTTTGGCTGTCCTAAAGTAGATGAACTGTTACCAACTTTTTCTTTGTGCACTGTACATCCACCAGATTTTAAACATTGTGCTCTCGTTAAGGCGAAAGCATTTGGACGATTTCTACAAGACCTATAAATAGGATAAGCGCTCGGAATTCAAGATAAAACTGTTCCTGGAAGTAATATAGTAGATCTTATAAATGACTTTTTGCGAATAGAAAATCAGCTCCAGTGGGGGAGGAATGTATTTTTAAAACATTTACCAGCACATTTAGATGTAAATAAAAAAATTTATAATTAAAAATAAAATTCTTAAGAAACCTGTGATGTATGCTTGCAGAAGTGTTTGGGTGAAACTTTGAAAAATTATTACAAAATAAAAATATCTTCAGAAAAAACTAGAAACTTTTGTTACAAATATAAATATTTTTACAAAACTAGCAAATTTTTAACAAAAAGTTCAAATATTTTTTAAAAAAAAATTTTTTTTTAAAAGATAGAACATTTTGTTAAAAAGTTTGAAATATTTTTATAAAACTAGCAAATTTTTAACAAAAAAAGTAAAAATATTTTCTTATAAGAGAAATTTTTTTGTAAAAAACATAAATATTTTCTTAAAGAATAGAAAATTTTTAACAAAAAGTAAAAATATTTTTATAAAAGAGAGAATTTTTGTTGTAAAAACATGAATATATTCTTATAAAAAAAAAATTGAAATATTTTTATAAAACTAGCAAATTTTTTTAACAAAGTTGAAATATTTTCTTAAAAGAGAAATTTTTTTTGTAAAAAATATAAATATTTTCTTAAAAGATAGAAAATTTTTAACAAAAAGTAAAAAAAATTTCTTAAAAGAGAAATTTTTTTGTAAAAACATAAATATTTTTATAAAACTAGCAAATTTTTAACAAAATTTTCTATCTTTTAATAAAATATTTATGTTTTTACAAAAAAAATTCTCTTTTAAGAAAATTCCCCCTTCAAGAGTACACCAGAAGAATCCTCGAAAATCCCCGAAATCCCTGGCGCAGAAGCCCCTTTATCCAACTACTTATAGATTAAATACCATTAAAAAGTACAATTTCGCAAAAATTTAGAATTTTAGATTGAATATTGCACTCCCCTTTTAATCGAATAACCCAATTAATTGCATAGATTTGACTGAAACCGATGATATTCCTTTAAGCGGGGTTGACGTATTACCTTTTTATATCATTACTGTATCATTTATTAATATATTAATTTTTAAAAAAAATCTGCTTTAAAAAAATATTTGTGTGTGTCATTATTTCACTTGATCACAAGTCTCACACATGCAAAAACTTTGAACATTTCCTGCAAGCAAGAAATTTAATTATATTTGCGATAATTTATTACGATTAATTTATATATTTACGATTTTGTTTAAATGGAGGAATCATATGATGACATGACAAAATACCTTTTTTCAAACGATCGTGACATACAAATTAATAATTTAACATTAAAATATAATTCTGGGTTGAAATAAAACTGGCAGTATAATCGTAACTGATAACTTAATCCAAATTTTCTATTACTGCCGCGCATAACTTCGTTCTCCGCGGGAGACTCAGGGGCGGTTTCTGGAAGAACCAATGAGAATCATCCAAATACCGTTTTTCCCTAAAGGGATTTCTCATGATTTGAAAGAAAACTTCAAGAACTATAAATGCGATATATATTTGTTTTCGTAAACAATTATCTAATTATTTTAAAAATCAAAATGATAAGTATGCGGATCGGTTTTTAAATTTGCCAACATCTTTTTAAATTAAACCAAATAGTTAATTTTACTATTCATATAAATAACTTATAATAAATAAATAATTCCTTAGAATTTTGTTGTTGTCTGATGTTTATATATGCAATGTAATTATTCTTCATAAAAAATTCTTTTAAAGCCCCAATATAATTTATTTGTTTTTATCAATTGAGTAAATTCTTAACTTTGAAAAAAATTAGTCGTTCTGATTCGCCGTTAAAAAGTTGATAGTCATTAAGAGTGAAAAAATTATGAAGGTCAAACATGAAGCAAATTTGTCATTCATAACGATTCCATTTATAATCCTACATTCTAGAGCTTTGATAATTTTATTTTATTGCTATTTTTTAACCATTATGTCAACAAACACTTTTTTCGACGTTTTTAATGAATCACAGGAAATAGTATTTTAAGAAATGGGAGTTATTAACGTAATAGTAAAATAATTTTTTTAAAAATTTCGAAACTATCATTTACGGATGAATAGCGAAATATGTATAAACTTAATGACCCACTGCAATATTAATCACAGAATTTACCACATTTTATGCTAATCATTGATTTGACGCATTAATAGTTTACTTATTTTATGGTAACCCAGAAAATAAAAGCTTAAATCTTACATTTATAAAACAGCCAACACTTTAATTTTCAGAGAAAATTACTAGGTATAAAAATAAAAAAACAATTGTGTTCATAAAGCAAGCATTAAAAGAATACTTTTTAGTTTGTTAAATTTATTGAAGTATTTATTCTTAAAAGTTAAAAGGGAGAAAAAGGAAACAATAAATTTAACACAGTTACGAAAGGAATTATTCCAATTAGATCTGGGCATGCCAAAATTTTAATAAAATCACTTTTGCTTAAACTGTTAAAAATTTCTAGGCATCAAGATGTTGAAACACTTGAACGGTACAAGGTCCAATTCAATACATTATAAAAATTGAGACAAATTCTCCGGCTATCAAAGGTGCCGATATTATGGTTCAAAGATCCAATTCTTTGTGGAGAAGTATAATATACATAAGTAGACAAAATATTGCCTCTTTAAAAAGTAAGTAGAAAAAAAAAATTTAAAATCTTAATTTCGTCAATTATTATATAAAATAATTTCATATAAACCCATCTATTTATTTATTTATTTTTTCAAAATTGATTTCATTCTTTCTGTTCCGTTGACAATTTGCTTGCAAGTATAAGTTTATTGAAATATCCCAGTCAAAAGTTATGAAGTTACTAAAAAAAATCTACTCCGGCCTTGCAGAAGTAGAAGTGGTATTGTAAAGTTAACTACTTCTTTGTGCCATTTTGTTGCGGTTTTAGAAATTCATAGAAAAGCTGAATGGCTGTGGATGATAAGCAGTAATATCACTATTGAATGACATGTAAATAGCCTATACTTCCATTCACGTGCAAGGGCTAAGTCAAGAAATCGGCAACTTCAACGAGCTGGTGCAAGACTAGCTAGAGGCACCAACCAGTACCTGCCATCCTTGTTATCTAGTCTATAGTCTTACCCTGAATAAATATCGTATAATTATAGGCTATGGTGACAGAGACAAAGCCGTAGAGAGGGAATCCTATTTTGGGGGGATAGATCCTCAGGTGCTGAAGAATGACATCTTTGAAAGAAAAATTGCAGTGCCAGAGTTCAGAAGGGGGGATATATTTGTGCTGCTTTCAATGCTTTGACCTTTGGCTCATTTCCTGCTGTGGAACGGTGGACGTTGGCTATTGTGTGAATGGAAAATAAAGGAAAGGGAGGTTTTATAGAACACCTGGGTTTTCTTTCCCCCCTTCCACAGGTAAAGCACTCCTACAACCTTGGGAAAACTAATAGGTTCTTTTAGATCTGTCCAACATGATAAGACAAATGCCTTCAGCTACTGGATTTACCTGCCAGTTTTTTAAAAGCTTTAAAGAATGCTTGGAATTGTCTTAAAAAGGAAGGGGGGTTCTAAATTGCTTTTTTTTTTATGAAAACAAATTGCAGTCTTATTTAAGAATTGTTTTTCGATGCTTATAGTTAAAATTAAAACTGCTGAAAGTAACAATGCAATTTATACTAAAGCGATGGCATATTGCGATTGAGAAAGGTTTTAATTTTAAAGCTCGATTATTAACGGGGGATTCGATATCATTGTTCTTACTCGGCTTCTTATAAAAGGGGGGGGGGAGAAGTTTCTAGGATTGCATTTAATAAGTTTATTTTAACATACGGATAATTTATGTGAACAAAGATTTCGAACAAATATTTTTGTCACATTGATAAAACAAAGAAAAAACAACAACAAAAATAATAACATAGATAGAAGAAACGTTAACAGTAATCACTTAATTTTTTTTCTTCAAATTATTTGATTTTTATAAACTTTTAATACATTATGATGTTAATATATATAATTGACAAAATATCAATTAGAATTACAAAAAAAAAGTCAAGTTTTAATCTCATAATTTTTAAGATTTATATAGCAAATGAAAACATATACTTCATTTTTTTCTTCTTGCACATGTTTTTAACAAAATTTATATAAGTTAGTAAAATAAATTACAATAAAATGCTTGTAAGACGAATAAAATAATATTGAGATTTTGCCTTATTTAAAACTCGTCAGTTATGATAATTTCTTCAATTTTCATCTGATTTGCTTCTTTACTTAATATTGATTTAATGACTTTAATCCTTGGCTTAAATAGTATTAATAAAGTTTCGTTGCGCGTAATCGTTTTATAAAATTTTTGAATCTAAAGAAGAATGTCTTACTTGATATTTTATTGTTAAAAAAATCACAATAAATTAAATCCAATGATTTTTAAGGGTCTGCATGATCTTTGAGCTTCATGATTTTTATCTAGATCTCGTGAAATAGGCATTTTTTTTTTTTTTTTTTTTCATGTTCAATAACATTTGAAATTTTCAAATAGTTAATAGGTCTTAAAGTCCATTGAGACATTATCTTTACTAGGTTAGAAGTCTTGCTTACTGGGCTAGAAGTTAAGCGTTAGAAAACTGCGAAGAAGTTGGCGAAAAGGTTTCGAAACTGCAGGGCAGCCATGACACTCAGAGAAAAAATTCCCTGATTTTTTCCAAAATAAATTTATCGAATTTTCTTGATTTTTATAATCGATATCATTTTATAAGTAATTTTTCAATTCCACATACCTTCTACTTTAATGTATAAAATTTATTACAAAACAGCACTTATATTTACTATTTGAATTGCATTAATTTAAAAAAAGATTATTGCAAAAAAATTTTTAGGAAAAAATCTCGGACTTTAATATACAGTGCCCAAAAAAGAAAGTAATAATAATAAATAAATAAATAAACAGACCACCCTAAATAACTTTTGATCTAAGGATCGGATCTTCACTTTCTGGGACTCAATCTTACTGGTTCGATGGATTATTCTATAATATGCTAATTAATAACTGCGGACGATATTTTAAGTTACGAAATCTGACACAAAAACGTAATTTCTCGGGATAAACATACTTCTTTTTTGAAGGATTCAGATTTCTGACCCTAAAAAAATATGATCCCCATAGTTTGGTCAGGAGAGCGCCGCGAATTTCAATCTAGCTGGAGAACTTTTTAAGCGAATTGAAATTTCTTTATACACAATCATAAAATTCGTTTATCCAAAGAAAATTCCAGGCAAAAAAATAACTTTTAATAAATGTTTATTATTTTGTTCAAGATTGGTAAATTTTTTTTGGATTGTGAAGTATTTAATTTTTTTTACATCATTTTAAAAAATTTAGTTTCTCATGAATAAATACAACATTTAAGCGAAACCAGTCGAATAGTTCTTGAGAAGTCTGATATTAAAATAGTTATTGGATATTTCAATCTTAAATTAATTCATTTTCCCTGATTTTTAGGCTATTTTAATAAAACTCCCAGATTTTTTTTCCGGTAGAACAAATTTCCCGACTTTTCCATATTTTCCCTGTTTTGTGACTCCTAAATACATCTTTAACGACTTATGAAATAAAAGAAGGGGAAAATAAGCTTTCTCAAAATCTCTCACCTACTTTCGCTCTTAAATATTTTTATCAATATTATTTAATTTTATTTATTTACCATTATCATTTGCCCTTCTCGTCTTAGCGTTTCAATTTTAATTTTTCACGCTTATTTTAACAAACATTGTTACTGGTCCGCCGAAAAGATTTCTTGGCCCGATAGCTTAAAAAAATTATTCAAACGACCTTGACAGTGAGGAATAGAGGTTCCAACAAGGTGACCATTAAAGGAAGAGTTCCGCATTTCCGCATTTACCTGTCACTGTCTTCCCATTAAAGGATCTGACCACCTACTTTCAAAAAGCTGCTTCCTAGAAGAGCCATCACTTAATCTTAGTAATAGATAGGGGGTTTGTTCTGGCACCAAATTGGTTAAGAAGAAAAATGGAGAAAAGAAAAAAAGGGGGGAAAGTCAATAAATCATTCCCTTGGCTGACTTTAAGAAGAGGCTATAACATGAGAGAAACTCATAGTGAAATATGCTTCACCATCATTAGTATTTTATAATTTAAAGTATATGTGACATCCGGTCACGTGGATTATATTTTGCAATCTTAACTAAATAATAATTAATTTAATAATAACTAATTTAATAATAAATTGTTGTAATAATTTGTTTCTATTTTTTTATTTACTTATCCACAGTTTAAAAATTCAATTAATTAATTTCTTTCACTAATTTATTTTCCCCATTTCCTTTATATTTTTTCTAGCGCAATATAAAAAACTGTGACCAGGTAGACCTTCAGGTAGACCTAGTGCATACCATGAAGTTTCAAATCCTGGAAAAATGTTTCGAAATATCAAGATGCGAACAAATTATGGTAAGATTATTCCCGTCCTAAATTGTTTGCATTATGGTACTCAGAATTATAAAAAAAAATTTCAACATTTGAAACTTTATATTTTACTTTAGTGTACTTGAACACACAGTTTCCTTGACTTTAAATTTTAAATTAACCAATGGAGGTGAAACAAAATTTACAATGAAGGATTCCTTCCTAATATAGGTAAAAATGATCCCGGTAAAAAAAAGGTCCGGAAAAAATAGGTTCCGGTAAAAATGGTCAATGGAAAAAAAGGTCCGGAAAAAATAGGTTCCGGTAAAAATGGTCAATGGAAAAAAAGGTCCCGTTAGAAAACGGTACAAGTACAAGTACTTTTACTGTTTTATTTAAGGTTGAGTTTCTGCTGTTGCACTGACTCAATCTGTAATTTTTTTCTAATTCTATGTTTCTTATTTATGACATTTATTCATTAAAAATTTATTAAAGTTGAATGTGAAAAAATAGTCATAAAAAGTTGTTTTTATAATTTAAAAATTACATTTTAATATTAAAAATTTTTAATAAAAAATGTCATATTTTTAATAAAAAAAAAAACTTTTAAATAATACCTTTCCTCAGTAAACAAAGAAAAAAATTAATATCCACCACTCAAAAGTCTCTTTCCTTACCTCAACAAAGTCTCTTTCCTGACCATCTTTACCTCAATTAGTCAATCTAAATATCAACCCATTTTATGAAAAAATTATTTAAAATAAGAAATAATATGTCTTCTTTAAAAAAAATTTAAATAAACCCTCCATAAAAAAAAAGAAAAAAATACACCCCCATAGTCCCTAGAAGTGCTCTAAAGCCGTTCCTTTTCCTACACATTTTTCCCGTTGAGGTACCGTTTACACTTTTTACTGGTACTTTTTTTCCTCAGGATACTTTTTAAAGTGTACCTTTCTCCCACGGTACAGCATCCTCAGCAGCATGATAACAGAAAGTATATCGTATGGAATATACACAGTTAAATCGAATGATAGGAATAGAAAATTAAGTCTAATATATTAATCTGAGTATATATTATGTATATATAATGATAGTATGAGAAGAATATTTCTGTTATATTAAGTGCTGATATCATTTTAAAAAAATTTAAAGTTATGTACAGATTTCCCCAAAAAACTTTTTCAGTTACATGCAGAAAAAAAAAAAAAAAAACAATCCTAGTAAAAAATATTAAAAAAAAGAAAAAAAAAGTCGTGTTGAAAGAGTTTCTGAAAAAAAACGTCCTGGTAAAAAAAAGGAATTTTTGAATCAGATATTTTATTCAAGATTAAGTGGTATTTGTTTGGCTGCATTGACTCGAGGTGATGTTCATATTATTTTTTAGTTTTTCTTCTAAAAGCATTTATTTGTTAAAACTTGAATTTAAAAAAAAAAAAAAAATCATGATGAAAACTGTCTGCATGTTAGAAATAACAAAATTAAAAAGAATTAATTTATATTTTACAAATTTTTTTTTTTTTAAAATAATAAATAACAAACATTTTATAGAAAACATTAAAAATAACATTAAAAATTTGAAAAATATACTGTAAATAAGCGCTTTCCACTCAAAAGATTCCCTCTCTTTGCCTTAAACCGCGGAACGTGCCTGGATAACTGTTAAAATAGCAAATAGAGCTTTAATGATAAAGTTGACTGTTAAAATAGCATTAAAAGCTCCAATGATGATTTTTTTTAAAAAAAAATTTTTTGTACAGTCAGTTTACAATTTTTATAATAATCAAACAAAAGCCTTTCTTACAATTTTCTAAATATTTATAAAAAATGTATAAATAATAAAATTTAGAAAAATATAAATAAATGAATAAATAATAATGATAATAATAAATCTGGGAGGTTACAGTCCACCAGGAATCATAATACTAGGATGTAAGTTAGTAGTAAAATGATAATAATCAATAAAATAAAGAATAAAAATATCTGAATAGATAAAGTATTTAAAAATTCTTTTTTTAATCCTCTCTATTGGGATTATAAGAATGTTCAAGAAAATGTCTAAATCAATTCATTTTTAATTCTACTTCTGATTCTCTACTGCTTCCTTGTGTACTTTTCTTATAAACTGGTGAACAAAAAATGAATGTTTTAGAACAAAAATGTGCACATTTTTTGAAAAAGAAATGAGATAACAAACCTTTTTCGAACAATCTTATGTGCAACTCTCAAATAACTAAATGATATGAACAGTTAGTTGAATCAGAACCCTCTGATATGAACCCTGTTGAATTTTTAATTTACATATGTTTGCTTCTTTCAGCAAAAGATTCTATCAAAATAATCATCAAGGAAGATTCATTGTATTTGATGGTAAAAACTTCATTGGCTTTAAAAAATATGAAGAAAACAAACGCCCATTCTTAACTCGCATGACGTGGATGAAGAAAAGAAAGTGTTGTAAAATAGAAATGGAAAGTTGCAAAGAGAAAACATAAATAAAAGTGGAAAATAAGACTAGAAAAACCGCAGTACCCCAGAGGTGAAATAGAAAATAAAAAAATTAAATAAAAACAAAACTAGAAAAACCGTAATAGCCGGGAAAGCCAAATCAGGGCAAAAGATATTTCCACTTTCCCTGGAGATATGATGTGAAACTAATAAAGTTAACTAATAAAGCTAAGAGAATTGTCATTCATATGAACAAAACAAAATTCCCGGGTATCAAGTAGAGCTGAGGTGGCAGAGATGCTTAGAATTTGGACATAATCGAGATTAAATTTATCCCCCAGATGCAAAGAATATGCAGCAATATATTTCTCGTATTCTTGAAAAAGGACTTGTCTACCCTGTTCCTATAGTCTAAATGAGTCCTCTTGTTTTTTGAGCTCGTTAAACATTTGCTTCAAACGTTGCCATTCTCAGGGCCCGAAACATATCGAGTGCTCAAAACATATCGACTTATATTTACATGTTCAAATTTTTTGAAAGTGATAAAAAAAAAATTCCTTACGCTTTAGTTTCTGGGGATTATTTATTTAATGACAGAGTATATTAAATTAAAATATTTAATGCGATATTAAAATTATTTTTATGTAAGATCATGGTTAGGGCTCTTAGAATGAAAAAATCACAATAATATATATCTCATAAAACTTTCTAAAAAATTTAAAGCAAGCCATTTTTATTTATTCATTTATTTATTATCTTACTTTATTTTATTCTATTTATTTATATATTTTTTTACTGTTTCACTCAAAAACATTTCTTAGGATGTTAAACAATTCCATCTACAAGTGAAATTTCAAAAGTCGAGTGAAACAATGGAATGACCCCTGGAATCAAATTTAAGTAGTTACAAGTCAATTATTTCCAACAACGTCTCCACCCTATTCGAAAATTTTAGAAAATGTATTTTTATTCATCGATCCACAAACTATTCTAGATATGTTTTAGTGTATACTTAAGGATATATTTCAATGGAATTTATATTTTATATTATTTTTTTGCTTAAATAAATCAAGTTATAAGATTAAATTTAGGAATAATAAGTATGATTATAAATGGATCTTTTCACTACTTTTCCTGTCGCTCTTAACAAAACAAAAGAATAAGTTTAATTTCTAATAATTTTAATAAGTTTAATTGTTTCTAACTGTTTCAAACAATTAAATATTACGTCGGAACAGACTTCAATTAAGCATAAAAGAAACATTAATATTCTTGTCTTTTTACGGTGAAATAAAAGAACAATTTTTGTATATAATTTCTTTAAAAAGTATATTAAAAATATTTGCTTAACATATTAATTGCATCTATAAAATAATTTGTTATCCAAAAATCTCTTAATATATCTCATAAGGCGGAAAAAGAACAACTTTTTGAGGCGATGATTCCAAAAATAGCACGATTTTGGAATCTTTTTACAATTTTCAATTTTTAATATTTGCTGTTTAACAAAATGAGGCATACCTAGCATTTACTTTTCATTACTCAAATAAATAAGAAACAATAAAAATAGACAGTTAATGATTTATCTTCATTTTTTAAAAAAATTGTATGCTTAGCAAATAGTCAGCTGTTTTGCATAGAATAATTTTAAACAGCAGTATGTTTTTAATTTCTTAACAAGATTTAATTCTCAGCTAGCAGGAATTAATTTGAAGTTTTCTTTCAATAGAAACCTTACAATAATTTAAAAAGAAATTTTACTTTAAAAAAAAAGAAGAACGAAATTAAAGTACTAAAATAATTGATTAGTATATTAATGAAAAAATATCTAATATACTTGGTAGCGGAAATAATAAGCTTTTGAGAAATGTTAAAATTTAATTAAATAGTTGGTAAAATAGTTCTGCGAAACAAGAGCGTGCAGGAAATTAAAAAAAGTATTTAAAGATTAGGTCGATATACAAGATATTGAGAAATTTTAAGATACTTAAAAATGTTGACTACGAATTCACATTAATAAATATAAAATATATATCGAAGAAATTGATAAATATGTGATTTCAAATCTATGCATACGTATGTATATTATTTTATTTTATAACCGTCGTTGAACAGCCGACCCAATTTCATGGGTTTACGACTACTAATGTTCAACTCCGTAGCCTTGTAATTTTGAACCAATCCAGAAGACAAGGAAACTCCTGGATCAGTACCCCCAGAGGTATTGATTTGTTATGGGAACATGGAGGACTTTGAGACTCGACAGATTTAACGTGCATCAGTCACCATTTACTACACGGGGAGTCTTCGGCCGGCGAGGATCGAACCCACGACCTCTTGGACATGGGCCCAGCGCCCTACCGACCAGGCTATCACGACCCTTTATGTATATTATTTTATTTTATAACCCTCGTTGAACAGCCGACCCAATTTCATGGGTTTACGACTATTAATGTTCAACTCCGTAGCCTTGTAATTTTGAACCCAATCCAGAAGACAAGGGAACGCCTGGATCGAGTATTGGGAGAGTCTTCGGCCGGCAAGGATCGAACCCACGACCTCTTGGACATGGGCCCAGCGCCCGACCGACCAGGCTATCCCGGCCCTTATGTATATTATTGAAATTGTGTTAATTATTGAAAAAAAAAAAAACTAAAAAATGAAATATAATCACAATAAATATACAGTCCCAGGTCATATTATTAGACGCACTATAAGATTCCATGCATTCTAAAATCCTAATTATGATACTATACAGCATTATTGTTTTTACGTGACTGAAATCGGTTTGCACTTGTTTACGTTCGTGTATTAATTGGTTAAATTCAGGGCTAAAAAGAATAGAAGGGCTAGTTCACTCCGCTCTTAGAGCTGAAGCTACGATTTCTCTCCTCATGACGTCACTGTGTCTACAGATCTCGGAGATCGCAAACAAAGATATTATGATAACTTTGCATTTTTCTCTTCGTAAAAATAAGTGAGACCTTTTCTGGTTATTAGCTTTCAAACTTTACGTAATTAACACATTATTTCCGTTCATAAACATAGTTCAATAAACTTTCTTGGCCATTATATAAAAAAAATACCATTTTAAACTTATAAAAATATTTTACTAGTTGGCGAAAATGACACTATAAATACTTTATTTTAAAAAGTTCAGTTTTAACTTTAATTATTAAGAAAAATGAAAGCATATATCGACACTTTTTTATCTACATATTCTTTTATAACATTAAGTTGAGTTAAATTTAGAATCCCTGATTTTAAAATATGCCGTTAATAGCAATTTGTTCATACTTAATCATTAGGAAACATCAACCTTAAACGCTAATTACTGAAACAAAATAATAATTTAGGTTCATAATGACATTAGAACTTTTACAATTGTTTATAGATATTTAAATTTAAGATGATATAATTTATAGATATTTAAATTTAAGAGAATATAATTTTAAAAAAATCATAAATATTTAGAATAACTACATTAAAAATATGTTATGAAATTAGGAGAATTTCAACTATACACTATATATTTTATTTATACTTTTTACTTACGTTTTAATTTTCTTTGACGTTATCCATTTTTTAATATTTTTCACCTGCCTTTCTTTTTGAAGTAACGAGGCGGTTTCTATTTAGATAACGAATTTTTATAAAAGTTCTTAACGATAGAAAAAACGTATTGCTGTTTTATATTAACTGTGTCATCTCAGAATCCATTTATTACATAGTTGTTCATTTACTTTAGGGAACACGCGGAAAACTATATTTTTTTCCTTTGTTTTCTCTATCAGAATTTTTGCTAGTTCCAATCGTGCAAACTGACATTTCGTTAATAGTTTTAAGTTTTTGTAAATTCACTGCAAAAACTGAGGAGAGTCATTATAGAAAATAACAAATAGTCTTAGAATATGTAACAAAAAGAAATGCTCCAATATTAGTTAGAGCTAGTAAGGCCGAACGCTCTGTTCTTGAAGTAAAAGTGCGAACTTTGCGCCAAAGTGACATCACTAGAGAAAATCGGAGGATTGGCGCGGCGAGAATTTCTTCAAAGGAGTGAACCAGCCCTTCTATTCTCTTTAGCCCTGGGTTAAATTAGAAAATATGCAATAAAAATTTGACGATCGAATAAATTAGACGATATATTACATAAGTATAGAATATTTATTATATCAGGTATTGTATTAGTATATAATAATAATTAGACCAAATTATTAGACACACTGCAGTTTTTTTAATATTTGCATGTTTAGCACGAGTTTGTATGCGATACTTTTATATTTAAACATAAATATAATGGTTTTATATTCAGATTTTTCTTATATACTTCCTATTTGTATTTATTTTTAACGTATTGCATTACAATGTCAACCAATTGATACACGAACGTAAACAAATGCAAACCGGTTTCAGCTGCGTGAAAACAATAAAGCTGATTAGTATCATCTGATGATTAAGAGTGTATATAGAATCTTATAGTGCGTCTAATAATTTGGACAGAAACTGTAATCACAATCTGATGTATAATCACATTCTATCACAAACATGCTTTTATAAAACTCAACAGTCGTTGAATAAAATGTTTTTTATTTAATAAAATATTTTATTCAAATATCTTTATTATAACGAATACATTTTTAGACGATTAAAAAAGATACGTCGTACTTTATAATTAAAAAAAAAAAAAAAGCATTAGCAATGGGTTATAAGCGGAAAAATGTATGAAAGAAATTTTACGCTAAGCGCGCGTAAATCAAGTTATCTACATTTAAATATTAATCGCCCTATTTAAATATTCCTTTATTGTCATCAATTATTTTTTTAAAAATAATTATTGAATTTTTCTCGGCTTCTACCATATAAAAACTGCTGAAACGTTAGATTTTGCAATCGAGAAATACGTAGATTAATATGGTACAAAAAATTTATAAAGCTCAAAATTCAAAATTTTTTAATGTACAATTAAATTAAATAATAGAAAACAATTAATAATTAATAAAAATCATTTTTTGCATGAAATTATCTTTTGGTAAACAAATTTTATAAGTGGGGGAATTTTTTTTTTTGTTGAATTGCTTAATTAAATTTGACTTAAAATGCGAAAAGTGAAATTAAAGTGAGTGGTCCGAACTTGAATCGCTCTCCTTACCGAACAATGGAGACCAAATTTTCCAGATTGCTGCTATCCTCCATATTTCGAAGCTTAAATATGCAAAAAAAAAAAAAAATTATTCAGAGAAAGTATGTTTTTGTGTCCGATTTCTCAACTTAAGTAATAGTTAGCACTAAATAATTAGAATATTTGAGGTCATCCTCGGGAACCATTAAGATTCAGACTTAGTACGTGAAAATCTGATCATTAGAATAAAAGTTATTGAGAGTGATATTTATTTTTTGCTCACTGAAAATAATGAATCTAACTAAACTTAAAAGCAGCTCCGAAAATTAATTGCGTGACTTCTTTATCAATATTATCTAGTTATGATTCGCAACTTTTTTTTATTATAAAAAAAAAGTTAAGACTTTTAAAAAAAGACGATTGATCTTCGAGAATTTTTTTCGCTTTTATTTGGTTATATTATTTTCGTTTTATTTCGATATATCAGGAAATTACTAAAACTGATATACTGAAGTTCACCAATATACTGAGTTTTGTCCTAACAGTTTTCGAACGGGATACCTCAAAAAATTAGTTGAAAAAAGTCATTGGGTTGGGAAAAATAAAAAAACGTGTTAAATACGATTCAAAAAGCTATCCAATGTTAAAGTCGATACTTATTGAAGATTCGTTTTTCCAATAAAAAATTACGCAAGTTTTATTTTATTTTATAACTGGAGTTGAACAGTTCGAACAATTAACACAGTTTATAACAGCTGAACTAATTCTCAGTTTAAGACGATCAATGTACATACTCCGTAGCCTTGTAATTTTGAACCCATTCTATAAGGCAAGGGAACTTCAGGATCAAGCATTGGGACAAACTAGCTTGATACATGCATTGGACTTTTTGGCATTGATTTTTGACTACAATCATTGGAGTTTTTGATGAAGTTAAATAGCAAATGCGTTTAATGGAGAGGAAAACGACGAAAAACTTTCGATGGCAAGGGGATTCTAACCCATGATCCAACTCCACAGAGGATATGCAAAGCAGCACTGTAGTCAGCGCGAGCAAAATTCGTATCGATCAGTCAAGGCTGGGATTCGAACCTAGGACTCCTCATTGGAAGACGAGTGCTCTTCCCTAAGCCACCACGGCTTACCCAGATTTAGTTCGGATTTTTTATTTTGAAGTTGTCATATCGCGCTAATATCTGAAACATGAAAACTTGAAATTATATTTAATCATCTCCCCGCCCTGAATATTTGCGATAAAAATTGAGTATACCTTAAAAAATACTCATCAAATAAAAAATAAATAATAGAGCATACGATAATTATTTTTAAAACACACACCCAATAATAATAAACTAAATTTAAAATCTTAAGTTAAGCGCGGGGGATAATTTCAAATTTAATGTTTCAGTATTTCAGTTCCGATTTTAATCCTATATGTCAACTTGAAAAAGCAAACTAATTCTTCATGGAGAATCGAAATCTGCTAAGAAAAAACGAGGTTTCAAATTTGAGATTTCGAAATTGATACTCCTACCCAGCATTTTGTAAAATATTAAATATGTTTTTTCTTCTTCCTTTTTTGGCTTGATTGAATTGATTTTTTAAGGGTTTTACATTTTGAAATCAAAGTCGTGTGTCATTTTCAGTAAATAGCAACGTCAGATTTCAGAAAAATGATTCAAATACATAATAATAAGTGGAAATGAGCGTATCCATTCATCAAAAGTTTATTTAATCTTGATATAAGATTTATCAGGATTAAATAAACTTTAATCCTGATAAACTTTAATCCTTGCGTAAACTAAGCAATAACTTAAGTTATTAGTTTCGTCCCCCTTTTTGTCCTCTCATACTATTCAACATCATACTTTTCAATCAATAAAAAAAATATTAAAATAATTTATTTTCTTTTTGGTCTTTAAAAAATGACTTTTAGCTCATATATTTTTAGAGTAAAATAAATAAAAAAAATTCTCGATCGATATCTTTTTCATACAATGTTAAATATTATACTTCTATCTTAATTTAAACACAAAATCTTTAATAGATGAGCTAACAAATAATACCTTTTTTAGTTTTAAAAAAGCACTCTTTTTCCTTTTCCTGCGGTAAAAAGCAAAATATTTCATTTATTTACTAAATAAATAAATAAAAACAATTTAAAAGTCATTATGCGACCACACAATCATCGCATCCTATCGTAAAAGGATATTATTATGGTAGCCATAAACTATCAGTCTCCTCGTATTGTACTTTACAGAAAAATTTTTGATTTTTTTTTCTTTCTCTTTTCATATTTTATAAACACGTTTATATTTTTCTATCCTCTTTTGAATAAACTCAACATTTTTGTGCAGGGTGGAATAGCAGCAGTAAAAAGCGAATCTTGTAAACATAACTGGTTTTTCACACACTACTCCACAGAATGGCAGCTGCACTCCACTTTCAACGGCTATTGAAAAGGGGTCGATGAGACCTTATTTTTATTATTCACTGCAACCCCCCCTCCTTCAATAAAGAAGGGATCGAACTAAATCTTCCTCCCTGTAAAAACGCGACATTCAAAATGTCTGAGGGACAATTTTTCTTTTTCGTAACACGATCAAACAAAGAGTTTTTACTGACTCATGCCCGTTAAGAGTTATGATAATAACTTATCATTTTGATTTATAAAAAGAGTTGTTAGTCAAGCGCTGAGGTTTATGTAACCTCAAGAAGAAATGCAATTTTAAGGAAGATCGAGTCAAATAATAATAATATAATTTAAATTTTGTCTAAAATGTTTATTACGGTAAACTTCTTAATTTATGCATTTAGTTTTTAAATGAACTCAGTATTTTTTTTAGAATTTTAGTGAGTAAAATAAAATAGAAAACAAACCCATACATAATCTCTCGCCTTGGCATTTAATTAAGAAAAAAATATTTTAAAATAATTTCTAACTTTCTCCCTCATTAATTCGGTATTGAGTTTTCATTTACTATTTAATTTCTGTTATTGACTCGAGCTCTGGTCTACCAAGGAAATTATAATTTTCAATGTAAAATAAATACAATAATAAATAGTAGGAAATCACAGAAACGAAGCAAAAAAGGAAAATCATACCGAATTATAGGAAGAAAAAAAAATGTTGTCGCTGTAACCTTATTTTATTTAATAACCGTCGTTGAACAGCCGAACCAAATTTGAGCTTACGACTACCAATCCTGGATCAGTACCCCTAGAGGTATTGATTCGTTATGGGAACTTGGAGGACGTTGTGACCCCGACAGATTTAAAGTGCATCAGTCACCATTTAATACACGGGATTTTTTTGGCCGGCTGAATTGTGTTGTTGTTACTTATGCCACTTGCCAATACCAGCAAGCTTGCTACGGGAAATCAAGCAATTTTAAGCCAAATGGTGTGTTTCTTTTTCAGTGGCCACGAATATGTCTTTGATATAAGTCACTTTGTATAGATATATGAAATGACTACACACACGTCACAGCCAGTTTTACAGGGAGGACCCATTCATACTCCATTCATTCACCCATGGATTGTAATTTTGACTTGAACCAGAGAACGCTCTATTTCCGATCCAGTACCCCCAGAGGCATTGATTTGTTATACTTGGAGGATTTACCAACCAGGATATCCCGTCCAAAAATTGTAATTTTGATATTAAGGGATAAAGATTGTGCTCTTTGTTTCCAAAAAAGTTAGATTTATATTTCTTCTGAGTTTAAATATCATCATAGAATCATCATCGTCTTCTGAGTTTAAATATCACCATTATTATTAATGATTTATGAAATAGTGCACAGTTTGACGATTGTATTAAGATTCAAGATTGTAGGAACTATTAACTTCATTGTACTTAATTCAAATGATCACGTAACGCAAATTTTACAGAAAACTCTCATTTTCTACATAGCTTGTTCTAAAGAAACAGTAGTGTGCAAAAGTCTCCGGCCAGTATATTTTTAAAAACGTTTTTTGGTTTTTTACTATAGGAGAGAAAAACAAATAATTTTTATTTTAATTATAATCAAATAACACCACATTATTGTTTATTTATTAAATATGTATAAAAATGTTTAAACATAAAAGCTAAAGTAAACATAAAATTTTAGTCTTCAGAAGTCTCCTGCCAGATTATAATTTAAATTTAATTAAAATTAATTTTGATTAATATAAGTTGAAAAATTAATATGACATCTGAAAAATGATATTATAATGTAAATCATTTGGTAACCTCAACTTTTGCAGCATTTACATCAACACAAGGTCGTGGCATAAACTCAGTAAGATTATCGATCCAAGCAATTAAAAATTGATCCCATTCGGTTGTAAACCTTGAGATAACCTTTGTTTTATTTGGATGCTGATGTCTTTTAACACGATGTTTAGCTCTTGTCGAAAATAATATATGGTATTAAAGTGTGGAGATTAACCTGGCCTCTTTCTAAAGTATATTGTTACGTTCAAACTATGACTTTCCAAGGTATTGCGGTCTGGAGAGAAACTTTGTCACAAGCTTTGAGGTTTTATTGTTGCAAACACTTACTGTAATTTCCAGCTTTGTGGCATTTGGTTTGCATACTCTAGTAGATTGTTTTGTAAAATATATCAATGCATAAAGAAATAAACCATAATGAAGTCAATTTGCACTAATAGACCCCTTAATCCGAAAGACACCCCAAACCACAGTATTTGTCATCGAGAAATTGATATTTAATATTATTTCTTCTGATCGAGCATAACTTTTACCTTCACTGTTAAATAAATTGAAGTTGTAGTTAATCAGAAAAATATCCGGGTTTTTTTTTTTTTTTTACTATTCTCAAAACTGCATTTCAAATGGTCTTAAGCAAACTTTAATCTAGCCATCTGAATTTTTTTATATTTATTAATTAAAGATTTTGTTGTAGCTATTTGTCTATGCAAACATCGTTATGAATGTCTCGTAACAGTACTGTGGTCAGCATTCGCAATTACTCCTTTGCATAACTTGAGTACAATTCCAGCTGCAGTTTTCTTGGCAAATGAAATAGTTCGCTTTTTATTATACATACTGCTTACTTTGGGGTTGTTTTTTTTTTTTTTTTTTTTTTTTTTTTTTTTTTTTTTTTTATTAACCACCTATTGTTTCAACTAATTGAGGTAGTCTTTTATTTAAACCGCATCCACTACGATTATTATAGTAAACAGGACATTGATAGTTGTCATTCCAAAATATTAAGGACGAAATTTTATTGGAGAATCCGTCTTCGTTCGATAATTTTATTACCCTGTAACGTTACTCCAAACATGAGTGTCTATCCAAAATGTAAGTTTTGTTAATGCAAACTAAGTGCTTGCAGTCAAATTTTTAATTTTTAAAATTATATATTTTTTAAAAATTATTAAAATTAAATTAAAATCGGAATCTGACCGGAAAGTTCTGAACACAAAAATTTTGTACTTTATTTATGTTTTGAAATCTTTATACGTGCAAAAATACATAAGTAATAATGTGCAATTATTTGAATTTAGTTATAATAACAAATAAAAAGGAAATTATTTGTTTAACCCTCACTTAAAGAACAGAAAACTGAAAAAAGTTAAAGAAAATATACTGGCCGAAGACTTTTGCACGCCACTTTGCTTATGTGAATGTGTTTGATGGAGAACGTAAGACTTCTAAAGCTCTCTATTGCTCACAGTCTATATTATGTTTCAAAGTCGTGGTGGCTCAGGGGGTGGAGCGTTCGCCTTCCAATGAGATGAACCGGATTCGAATCCCTGCGATGGCTGGTCGATACGAATTTTGCACCCTGCTCGGATCGACCACAGTGCTGAAGAAAATATCCTTAGTGCTAGACGGATCATGGGTTAGAGTCCGCTTCCAGTCAGGCTAACCATGGGAGGTTTTCCAGGTTTCCTTTCCATTTAAAGCAAATGCGGGTTACTTCCATCAACAAGTCCTCCATGAAGGCAAATGACTCTCAATATTTGAACCCGGAGTTCTCTTGTCTTCTGGATTTGATTCAAAATTACAAAGCTGCGGAGTTGAACATTAGTAATCGCAAACCCGAAATTGGGTTAGCTGCTCAAAGACGGTTATAAAATAAAATATTACGTTTCTGAGCGTTAAAATTATTCAACTATTGATTAAAATTTTTTGAGAGTGTACGGTGTACTCAACATATATAGAGGAAGTATTTTTATAGCAATACTGTTTGCAAGCACATATACTGTTTATTGTGTTGTATACCATTAATATACTGTTTGCTGTGTTGTTTGATTAGACTATTTTTTTCTACTACACATTACAAAATAAAGTTTTGCTTTTTGAAATAAATGACTATTGGTATTTGTGAAAAAACTCAAGGGGGTCAGCGCTATTCACTTTATTTGGATGATGAAGTTACTTTTGAGGTTCACACAAACGATTCATTCAATGAGAAGCAGTGTAATTTTCGGATAACTTTCAAGCCTACACAATCCTCAAAGGACAACGTGAAATTCGAAAGGGACAATCTGTGCCTGACAAAACCGACCTTTTACGCCTGTGTCTGTTCTCCCCCTCTCATAGATTCGAACAGAAGGTCGTCACAATGGAACAGCAAGCTAAGCCTTTTCAAATCTATAAGATTTGGGGCCTGGGGTTTAACAATAGAAGCTTTAAGGCCTGAACGATGGTAAATTCGGGCTGTTTTGTCCTCCTGAGAGCTCACACGAGGTCGGATGTTGGCCTCCGTGTACCGAACTTCGCACATATTTAGAAGATATTTATGAAATGTATTAATGGAGCAAACTATACTTTCAATTCGTATCGATGTTTCAGTTTTAAAACGTGAAATAATTTGATTTCAGGAACCTGAAAAAAAAAATAACTGAATTTACCTCAATGTACTAAGCCTGAGTGTTAGAATATATGGTACTATTAGTATAATTATGGAATAACTATTGTAACAATAAATATGGAATGTACTATCTATATTATAATAAATATGTAATCTACTGTTTATTGTTATTTTACTCCTTAGTAATACCAACAAACAGTTAATTTTCTCTAGATTAGTCCATCAAGAGAATCTTTGCTACATAATTACATCAAGTACATCTTCTATACATCACTCCATCAAGTGAATCCTGTCTACATAACTACATCAATTAAATTTTCTCTACATAACTCCATCAAGTGAACCTTCTCTCCAAATGAATTTTCCATCATATTTGTGAGAGAGAATAAAAGTTTGTCGCAGCAAGGTTATCTCAATAACATTAAAATTGGTTTTATGTGAATTCTTTCTTGTTAAACCATCGAGAAAATACAACTTGATTCGACGAATTTTTCTCCTTTTTTGCTGAGTAAATTCATTTTATAGAAACATCTTGATTGCGCTATGGATACGCTCTTCTCAAATTGATTGTGACCAAACTGATAGCTTTTGAAACTTTTGGAGAAAGTCAGACAAGGAAGATAATACTGAACTAAATACGATTTATTCCCACTAAGTTGGGGAGAAGAGTTAGCATCGCTAATCCCTTAGTTATATTTCACACATCCATACTCAGAAATCGCAGGGGGGAAAAGTGTGTATGATAAGCGAGTGTTAGTTAGAATAACAAAAAAATCAACTTAGCTTTTTTTATTCTGATTGTAGGACTGGGAAATATTATAAGAAAAAGGAACGGTGACCGCCAAGAACACGTCAGCGCAGTGTAAATTCCTACAATCAATATATAAACTTAAAAGCCATTTCTTCAATATTCAAAAGCTCAAAACATTTAAACTGCTTTTATACCGATCCTCTACCTTTTGTTTATATAAACAGTCGATGAAATCTCGATTTAAACCTAAACCGAAGAATTTTATCTCTTCATTTTTAGTTTCAAAGGTGTTCAAAAACATAGCATTTGGAATTCAGTGAAATATTGAATTTTAATATTTAGTACACTATTTCCTTTGATTCGTTAATATTAACTGACTGTGGATAAAAATAGGAACATTCAGATAGAAATATTATAAGTCCTTTGATGTACATATTCATTTAGAGGGGAAAAAATAGAGCAAATGATAAGGTAAAGGAGATTTTTTTCACAATTTTTCTTCTATTACACGTTCTATCTGCTCTCATCAAAATTCATTGTTCGATTTTAAGTCAAACTGCTAACCACGCGTATGTACATGCCGCTAAAGAACTCGGGATTATATACCATTCAATCCCCAATGAGCAAATAAACTCTTTAGTATTGACAAAAAAATTGGAAAAGTTTGCCACACTTTCTATCAATAACCCAGCAGCAATATCTCACACTTGCAGGATGAATACCCATTCTCTGAGGACAGAAAGAGATGAAAAGATGCAGGAGATTTTTCCCCTTCTGTCATCATTGTACTCAAAACCGTTGAATGCAGAATGTAGCAAGTAGCATTCAGCCTGCAATGGATGGAGCTGATTTGTAAAGAATGAAACGTTTAAGGACTTTCTCGCTCTTCAATATTGTAGTTATTGTTAATTTAATCGATCATAACCTCAAAGAATTCTTAAATGACTCTTTTTAAATTGACTATGTTCTTACATTCATTGGCTACTACCGATTTCGGGAGATTGAACATGAAAGTTTTGATATCAATAAAAACTTTGTTTATATATATTATATATATATTATATATATATTATATATATATTATATTTTATATATATATATATATATATATATATATATATATATATATAATATTTTTTATATATATATATATATATTATATTTTATATATATATATATATATTATATATATATATATATATATATATATATATATATATATATATATATATATATATATATATATATATATATATATATATATATATATATATATATATATATATATATATATATATATATATATATATATATATATATTATATTTTATATATATATATATATGCCGGGCAAGGTTAACTCAGCCTTTCATCCCTTCAGTGGGTCGATAAATGAGTTCCAAGCATGCTTGGGAACTAAACACTGGGGGTTCCGCGTTCGGTTGACCGCCTGACCGGAACATCTGCTCCTGCACCCCAGAGCCCAAGGTCAAGAAAACTGAGATGGGCACAGTAGGCCTTGGCCCTCTATGGGCTGTAGCGCCACTGAGTTTAGTTTATATATATATATATATATATATATATATATATATATATATATATATATATATATATATATATATAAATATATATATATATATATATATATATATATATATATATAAATATATATATATATATATATATATATAAATATATATATATATATATATATATATATATATATAAATATATATATATATATATATATATATATATATATATATATATATATATATATATATATATATATATATATATATATATATATATATATATATACTTGAAAGCAATAAAATCATACAATTTGTGATATTTTGAGTCAGTAATTTAAAACTACACGTTTCTATGTTCTTAGATTTTTAAAAAAAATCTATTTTTATTACAGAAACAAAATAGAAAAAATCCAGAAAAAGAATAGAAATCCAGTTCGCCTTCACTTACCAGAAAAGCTGCTACCCAGAGATCTGAAGTATAGGTGGGCTTCTAGCCACCGTTGAGGATCGAACCCCAGCCCTTTGTTCAGGGCACTTAACCACTGAGACATCACAGCTTTGTATACAAAATTTTATACGAATATAAAATTTTATACGGATTTGTATAAAAAATTTTATACGGAAAATTTACGAAGTTAGAAACTTTTGTTCAAATAAATGCATATGAAAGTGAAAATAATTTGCAAGTAAAAAAGCAGACAGTTATTTTACCATCAATGTACGGAATTGGAAACTTTTGTTCAGAAAAATCCCCAACAAAAATGAAAATTGCGAGGAAAAGAAGCAATGAAGTGCCTCGATTTCTTTATGAGTCTTTTCGCGTTATTTTGCTCAGTTGTATAGTCTGCTTAAACACATTTAATTCCACACATCATTAAAAAAAAAAAAAAAAAAACAGGAAAAAAAAAAAAAAATTTTAGGAATCTATTATTATTCTTGTAAATTATAGCCTTGAATAGGTAGAGTTGGAAGAAATTCAGAGTTTATATCTCTTTCTTTCAAATTTTAATTGTTTAAGCTCCTTTTTTTTTTTTTTTTTTGAGATTACCATTATATTATATCAGACTAATAAAAAATTTTCAAACCAGTTAACAGTTTGCCTGGGATTGTACTATTTAATCCTCCCTCTAAAAAATTTTTAAGACCACATTTAAAAAAGAAGCATGACTTTATTATATTTCCTTCGACATTTTTCAAAAGAAAATACCGAATATTTGAGAAAAACAAAATTGGAAATAAAGCAGCACATTCACCTCCACACAATTTAACAGCACTCCCCCTTCTCTTTGTGGTTGTCCAAGTGTAACTCAACAGATGTCCATTCTACGATCACTACCAACTTTTCGATTACGTCCCCCTCCCCCATTTATTCTTCAGAATTTATCCTCTGCCATGCCCAATAATAACTCAAAATCTGACCAGCAAAACGGTCATAAAACCGCACCTCACATTCGGACATTCTAGGCCAAGCACCTTAAAAATATATTGACCCCGTTTAATACGCCTTCACCTGGACGGAAGAGGGGTCTGCGATACCCCCTTTTTGGAATGAAAGAGAAAGGAAACATTCTAAAAAGTAGCTGAAGTGACATATTTTTTCTCATTCATCTGACCCAAACCCCCTGCAGTGACCTGGACTCGCAAAGGTGTGGATCAACCATGCATGAGACATGCCCGTACGCATAAACGTCACTGGTACATTTTTAAAGGAGTATTTCACCCTCCCACTAAAGGAATTGCGTTTTTTTCATTCATCACAGTATGTAGTCTATTAAGGTTGGGGGTTTTCTGTGCTTCGAAACTACCAGCCGGCGTGGCACCACCCTCCGAACATTCTTTTCTTTTCATTTTTCTTCTTTCACTCTTATTTTTTTGTGAACAAAGCTTATTTTTTTTCCTTCGTCTCTCGTGGTGGGAAGAAGTAAAATTAGAATGAATCATTGGTTTGCTTCAAGTGTTTACCTGAACTCATTGTTTAAAAATGTTCTCCTGAAACTCGTGCTGCATCTTTGATACTTTTGAGATTCTGAATCGAAATCAGTTACATAAATACCAAAATGTAGCAGTATCAGAGTGATTGGCTTTACTTTGGAGTAATTTAGAACAGATATACTTTGTTGAAAATGTTAGTAGTAACAGGCTATCACTTATGTCGCCATTTTAAACAGTTCTGAACTTTTCTTCGATTAAGTCATTATTCAATAGATTTTAAGTCTTTTTTTTTACACATACAGCCTACAGAATTAATGATGAATAGAAAAAAAGCATTAGTTTTAGCTAATCTAAAATATTATTGGGAAAAATTCCACGTTTTAGAGCTAATTCAGAAAAACATTTTTAAAAATGTTTTTATATTATAATAACTTATATATAACTTATATATATTATAATAACTTATTATTTTGGAATAAAAATAGAGCAAGTTTGCAGAAGGTTTAAATTTTAGGCGGGATTTGCAACAAGTTGGAGTAGCAATTGTATCTTGCTTCATACAATATTGTACTTCAGGCCATTATTTTAAATTTACACTAAAACAGATCATATATCTACACTATTTCTTAAAAATATTTTTCTAATGCAAATGAAACATCAACAAAAATTTTAATTAATCTAGCGCAACTATACATTCTAATCTTTAATTGCAATCTCCATAAAAAAAAAAAAAAAATAAAAAAATAAAAATGTGTCACAATACTTCCAGTTAAATGAAAACATTCAGAAGGCAATCACTTCAATATTCACCGAATAATGAAGCAAATAATTACTTAATTTAATCAATAACTTTTTCAATAAATAATTTTTGTGTGTTACTGGTAAATCCTATAGCGAAAATTTTCTTGATCGAATAAATATCTGCCATGAAGCAAAGAGTGACCCATCAAATACTCGCAAGTCCCTAAATTGTGAAAAGGTCACAGGTTTACACCGAGAATTCAGTAATGAACTTAAGAGCTTACAAGCGAACAGCATAATTAGAAGAGCACTTCATTACAATCATAAAATAAGAATCAGAGCAATCACCGCTTATTAGTTATAATTCCAGGACTCCTGCGTTATCACTTATCAGATTCAAATTTGGAGGGCTGGCTGCAATCTATCCATATAAAATCTTTACATTCAGAAAATTTTAGATATGATGAAGATTCGATTGACGCTCGCTGTTTTTTATTAAAATGAAACCAGAGACCAACTGAAGAAACTTTAAAAAAACGAAGCTCCATGAACACATTTCTCAATAATCATACCAGTAACAGTGTTGCTTTCAAAGACATGAAGGTTTGACGGCCATCTAACATGATGCCATGGCCGATTTCTCCGGCACAAGAGGTGTGTCTTTGGTTGTTGCTTTATTCGGAGAGTTCAAGGAATCCTTTACTAACCCTCCACTCCGAACTTTACAACAACAAAAATTTAATGGTCTGGGAAGGCTTCGCGTACGATAGTAGCCGGAAAAAATCACTGCAACATGGTATATAAGTATAGAAATGTGTTCATTTAACTTTGTTTTTTTTTTGAAGATTCTTTGGTTGGTTCTGATTTCATTTTTATAAAACAGAGTTCAGTTAGCAGAATCCTCATCATGTATAAAATTTTATAAAATGCGAAGAAAATATTATATGGGTATATTGCGGCCAGCTAGGTCTCCTAACCTGAATTTGTGGTAAGGAATGTTCGGGATTACCTTTTCAGACAAGTGTCTGCTTTGGGTGTCTAGATTTTTAACCCCCATTTCGGTGTCCGATAATTTGCTTGGCAGCATGGAAATCAGATACCACCAATGAATTACAGTTACGCATGAGCATATTCTTTTCCAGGATTCATTTTTGTTATATTTGCACGATAATTTCCCACGTAAAATTGTTATACATTATTCTCTCTAAGAAGAAAAACTTTTACTTGCAAGCGAACTTTTTTTTTTTTTTTTTTTGTAACTTATGTTTTTGTTAGAATTTTAGAAAATTTCTACGTCGAATTCAATCGATAACTATTTAGTGTACATTTCCATGAAATTTATTGTTCCCATGCTTATTCATTTTTAAATTAGACCCAAAAGACTGGTTGTACCTTCACTTTTGAAGGGCAATGTATGTTGCCTTATATGCTATAAAAACGATTTAATCACAGAACAGTACACTTCTTTGATCGTCATCAAAAAAATAAGTTCCACGATAAACCACAATGTTGGTACCTTGATCCATAACACCATGCTAATTTTCTGCACTCTTAATAAGGTGTTAAATTGAACTAAGTTTTCATTCAATTTGAACTATAGTATCATGTACTTAGCATTACGTAAAGGTTTCGTCAGCTAATTTAAAAAATAATATTGTTACAGAGTGTCGCTGCCTATTGCTGTTAAGCTAGGGAAGTAAAAGCAGCAAATTTGACGTGTAATTTTGATCCTGATAAACAACATGCTTTGCATAATTAGCTTAGCAAATATTTTGTTTTATTCCGTAAAACGCATTAATAAGGTTAGGTTTAAGTACAGTATATTGAACGTGCATCATCTGATTGACTTGCTTGTAGTAAGGTTAGATAGAGCACAAGTAAATCTTTCAATAAGAATTATATTTTATTTTATAACCGTCGTTGAACAGTCGACCCAATTTTACGACGACTATGCTCTACTCCGTAGCCTTGTAATTTTGAACCCAATCCGGAAGACAAGGTAACTTCTGGGTCGAGTATTGGGAGAAATTTGCCTTCGTGTATCACTTTCTTTTTATGGAGCTAACCCGCATTTGCGTTACATGGAGAGGAAGACCACGAGTACCTCTCACGATTAGCTTGACGGCAAGGGGGGGGGGGTCTAACACATGATCCGTCTACCACTGAGGATATTTTACGTCAGCAATGTGGTCGGTGCAAGCCGGATGTGAAATTCGTATCGACTGGGATTCGAACCCGGTTCGCCTCACTATCCTCTATCGAGGCGAACGCTCTATCCCCTGAGCCCTCGCGGCTCTCTCTATGAGAAATACTTTAGGAAATATTCATAAAATAACTACGGGTTCCACTACCTCGAAATAATCCAGAGATATTTCTTCCTTTTTTGCTTGTTTTCTCCGAATTTTATTTATTTATTTATTTTTTTGTCAGACTACTTTTATTACACAGATTGGTTTTATTTCCTCTTGCTTAGATTGAATGCATCAGTTGTATCTGAAGCAGTATTGCTTCTTTCATGTTTATTTACTCAGGAAAGCAGCTGCATTTATGTTGTATATTTAATTCGATTTAATGCTTAGGTCTAAGATCGGTCGTGGAACAGATTTATACTTTTAAAGATGAATAGCTTGGTCGAAAAAATATTTTAGTATAATTAAAGTGATCAATAAACCTACAACTTATGGTATTCAGTTATGGTATACAACTTATGGTATGACAAATCACGGAAAAAAGAGCAACTAAAATAAAGCACCTAATTAACTATTGTATTAATGGAATGTTCGAATCAAATCGAGCCGTTCAACCCGAATTTAATGTAATTAAATAATTTTTCGATCAAAATTAGACATTACAAAAAAATAGTAAGGATAAATAGAATAATATTAATAAAAAATTAAGTTTAATTTGAAGCTGGCTAAACGGCACTTATAATACTTTACACATTTTTATTTATTTAAAAATTCAATTGTATAATGTATAATGGCATTGTTATTAATAGTTTATGAATTAACAGTAGTGTCTTATCTTTTGATGAGTTAAAAATATTTACAAAAATAGGAAAGTATTTCAATTTTAAAATGTAACTTGTCGAAAATGTATTATTTATATATTATTGCATCACAATACAATAAGTGTAATAAGTGAAATTTATAACGGTTACAAAATTGCTAATGAGTCTAAAGTAATTTATTAAATAGAATGAAGTGGTGAAGGTTTCTTTCTGTAAACTTTAAATCAATTTTTATATATTAATTAGTTTTTTAAGAAATATCTAATTTGGGTTCAACGGTCAGCATCGATTCAGTCATTACATTTAAATAATAATTAATGATGTACTTTTCTTCTGGTGTTCTTTTTACGCTCTTCGTTTATGGCTAGTTGAATTCTTTAGTGAAAAAAATTTAAATAATTTAGCGTTGCACTTAAAGCAACTCATAGCTTTAATGGGGTAGCTACAAGTGACGCAGTGTGGGTATCTCACTCCTGATCGGCTGTTGGAACGTGGAAGTTGTTTACATTAGCAACTGTTCTTTCCATTCTATTTTGAGTAAGCCCAGCCCGTAAAGTATCAATTCTTTTCAGTAACACATTTTATGTTCTTACGCAAATATTTAAATTCTATCACTATATCTTTCTAACTTAATACAAAGATAGGTACAAAGCCATAAAGAGCATAAACGAACTAATTATACATCGAAGTTGCCAGGTACAGAAAAATATATCAAAGTTACAATAAAATATATAAACAAATAGTAAATCGAAGTTAAAGAAAAGCCGTAGACGAGAAAGAATTATATTTAAACAAATTCGACATTCGATCCGGCTTTGTATTTAATTAAATTCAAGTTAATTAAAATTTAACTTATGTGGAGAAAATTAGCTCAACTTTAACTTGACATTTTGCTTATAAACGATCAACTGGACCTGGCGTCATAGACCACATCTGTGGGCATCCGTGATCTTCTTCTCGAAGTGCCCAATTATGATTATATTTAGCTGCTTCATTTTAGCTATTTACACGTAAAACTATTTCTGTCAAATTTATAACCTCGTACAACTTTAAACTTTTTACGCAAAACAAAGAATTAAATTAATAAAAATCATCTCATTTATTCATTGATTTAAATATAACATACAGCGATGAGAAGATTGTCACTATTTGTACCAAAATCCAAAACGATAGTTTTCAGATTTTTAATAAATGTGCAATTAATGTTAATAAATGAACAATTAATGCAATTAATAATAAAAGAATTTTTAGCGTCAACTAAAACAGTATTCATCAGTTTAAATTGTAGTAAAATTAAATTCAAACAAATCTAAAAATTAATAAACGTGTAGTTATAAAGGATTATCTCGAAACTACTAAAAGCCTCATTTTATTACTTTAAAGCTTTGAGGAAAAATTCATAGAAGTTCTAAAATTTAAAAATCGCTTTTTCTCCTAATTTAATAAAGCACCTCCTTTATTTTTTTTTTTATTATTTTTTTTAAAGATATTGTGCTGTCTAATAATATAATATAATCAAAAATTTGCTTAGTACAAAGATCAAGAAGAAAAAAAAAAATTAAAAATATAGCCTAAAATCCCAAGACGACGAGGTTATAGATCTCTTAATTAAGAACAAGATGATTTAAAATTCTAAATATTCTTTTGTTTTCCAAAATATGCGTTTGATTCAATTAATAATTTTTCTACAGTTATCACTTCTTTACAATCTCCCCAACACAAGTATTTGTTTTTTATAAAATTAAACAATCTATTCAGAAATGCCCAATTTAATTCTACTTCAGTAATAAAATGCACAAAAAACATAATGCTTGAATTAAATGGATATCGTTCCAGTGCACGCAGTTGAAACAGGGCACAGAATTTTGAAGTGCATACCTTCATCTTTCCTGACAGCCACACCTGTGCATAGGAATTTCTTCTCCAGGCTTAAATCCACCCCCCCGAATTGTCCCCCCCTCCCTTTATCGACACCGGTGGGAAAAAGAAGTGACAATACTCAGTTGACGAAATTCCCCCGCACCTCCATATTTCACCCACGGTCTCCTATTGTTCGACAGTTTTCCCTAAACCCTGAACTGCACATCCCCTCCACCCCCACTCTCTAAACCCTCTCCAAGGTTGAAAGGGCTTCCTTTGACCAGGCTTATGCTAAATTAGCCATTGGAGTATCTATCATCCAACTATTCTTTAATTTTATGTGTTTGAATTTAGGAAGTTAAATCATCACTGACGTCACTATTTATGAATATGAATTAAATAAGCATGAGATCATTACTGTTATTTGTTTTGTTTAGATTCAAGAAATGAATACTGCTATTCTAAATGGTGTACTTTATGTATTTATATATATATATATATATATATATATATATATATATATATATTGAAAAATTTCCCGTTCATGTAAGTTCGCTATTTTTCACTGCTCGCTTTATAGATTTTGTTTTATTCTGCTCTTCCTTTATTTTTTATTTTCTGTTTTTACGTGTTATTTTACTTATTGTGTTTAATTTTTTTTGTCGTAATTTTTATAAATTTTTTGAGTGCTCCTCACACTATTGTATTGATATATTTTGCTTTGGCTATATTAATACAATATTAGAAAGCACTCTTTTTCGGATATAATCGTGTGGACTGATGAAAAGATTATATCTTTTATTTTCTGGTTTTTAAAAAAACTTTATCCTTTTTTTTAATATATATATATATATTTTTTTTTTAAATTTTTTTATTTTTTATTATTAATTAATTCTTTTTCTTTCCCCAGTTGTTTGTCATTATTTTTCCCCCTCCTTTTTTCATTATTCTGTAATTTACCTTTGTTTTATCTTCATTTTAAACTTATCTTATAAGTTCTATTTACTTGCAGCTTATGCGCAATAAATGATACTTATTTTTTTCTTTATTTTGCTGTATATATATATATATATATATATATATATATATATATATATATATATATATATATAACCAAAAAACCGACTGAACCCCGAGGCCCAATAAGTATCGCCTTTTTCGTATTAATTATTGGCTTTTTTGAACAAGAGCGTATTATACGATACTCAAGTTATGGCTGAAAAGGTACTTGAGGCGGTAATACAGCACGTAATGGAGCATTGGGAAGAGTATTCTATTTTATCGCAGATGGAAATAATTTGAATATTTCTGCTGCCTACTACGCTGAAATGCTCTAAATTCACATTTCTGGTAATTTAATGGCTGCCCAGGCAGATATTAATTTATTACTAAAATTAAATGCACCGAGAACTTTGACAATAAATAGTGAACTCAAAATACTTCCACGGAGTAAACTAGAAGGGCAAACATTTTGTTAATATATTATGCAGTTATGTAATGCATTTGGCTTAGCTATCATTAAAGTTTATAAATTGTATACAATAATTTCTAAAGGTGACTGATTCAAAAGAATATGTTTCGCTAGTACCCCTTGAAAAAAGAATAGAATTTCCATTTCATTTTAAATTAAACAATATCATATTGTAACGCTAATGGTATACTGGTATATTTAGTAAGATTTTTTAAACAATGGCATTATAAACGTATAGGGCACGAGACTGTATAAAATTGCTTGGGTAGTATTTGAAGGTAAGAGGTAGCTAAAAGTCTCAAATTCATTATTTATCTAGAAAGTATTCATTCCTTAGAAAAGCATTTTTTTTTTTAAACTTTAAAACTCACATTAATAACAATAATTGCAAATAATTTAAATTAACAAGTTCATCAGTACGTGATAGTATTATTCTTTCAGTTTCAAGTTTTTTTAACGCAACCTAGTTGTGGAGGGTATCATTCACATCTTATTTTCATTTGCATGATGCAAAAGATCATTTTTCATTATTTTTAAATATGTTTCACGAGTTTTTATTCAGTTAAAGTACATTGAGAATTTATTTAACTGTTATCCCGCCTATAGGGAAACTATGTAAATAACTAAAATGCCTGTAAATAACAAAATCGGGAAGCTTGGACTTAGATATGAAAATAACTTATTAATATTTAAAAGAAAAATTTTTAAGAAGAATTTTTGGACCAATTTAGATAAAGAATTCACAGCCAAGAATTAGAAATAATACACAACAATAAACTTAAGATTAAAAAAAAAACATGTTTGGACGATGTAACAATCATAGATTTAGCGTTCGTCTCTGAGGTTCCCTAGGTTCGAAACCTAACGGTGACTGATTGGTACGAATTCATTTTCCGTCTTGCACCAACCACAGTGCTGGTGTAAAATATGCTCAGAGGTAAACGGATAATGGATTAGAATCCCCTTGCTGTCAGGCCAATTGAGTGAGGTTTTCGTGGCTTTTCTCACCATGTAACGCAAATACAGGTAATTTCTATTACAAAGACCTCAGCGGGGGCCAGTTTTTAACAACGTTGATCTAGGAATTTCCTTGTCTTCTGGGTAGGGTTCAAAATTACAAGGAGTTAAACATTTACATTTGTTAACTCAGAATTGGGTAGGGTGTTCAAAGCAGGTAATTAAATAAAATAAAATATATTTTAGGGGTCCAATTGAAATAGATCGCTGAAAAGGCATGTCTACTCAAAGAAAGTACGTTTTTGGGTGTGATTTCGTAACTGAAAATATAGTGTGCACGAACTAATTAGCATACTTGAGGTCAGCCCCTCCAACCATTAAGATTGAGTCCTAGAACGTGAAGATTAAGTAATTAGATCAAAAGCTATTCGAAGTGGTCCGTTTTTTTTCCCCGCACTGTACACTAAAAATTTCATTTCGAATTAAAATTGAACTTAAATTTTGTCAGAACTTGAAGTTTAAATCATTATCAGGCTCCCACCTTTTGAGTTCTACCCAATTAAAATTGGCTGCTAAAAGAAAGCATCGTTTGCGAAGGATCATTGAAATAAAATGTTAATTCCTGTTAATAGACAGAATTATAAGTTTTATCATCTTCCTATTATATTGAAAGCAATGAAATTAGCTATTTATGTTGGCATTTTCTATTTATTTACTCATTCTCCATATTCTGTTTCTAAAAAAAAAATGTTTATATTCTCTTCTCGAATTAACTTTTTTTTCTTCTATTTTTATATTCCTTCCATTTCTACCTTTTCTTGAACTAATGAACAGCCTAACAACGTTGTAGACAGGCTATTTATTGGCGACAGGGCTTGTTAAACAATATTGAGAAAGGTTATTAGTACAAGTGAGAATATGTCCATGTGAATATTTTACCACGCATATGACCGATTTCATCTGGTAGCCGCGATGGCTCAGGGGATAGAGCGTTCGAATCCCAATCGATACGAATTCTGTATCCGGCTTGCACCGACCACAGTGCTGACGGGAAATATCCTCAGTGGTTGACGGATCATTACTCTTGCCGTCAGACTAACCGTGGGAGGTTCTCGTGGTCTTCGTCTTCACGTAACGCAAATGCGGGTTAACTCCATCAAAAAGTCCTCCACAAAGGCAAATTTCTCCCAATACTCGATCCAAGCGTTCCCTTGTCTTCTGGATTGGGTTCAAAATTACAAGGCTACGGAGTTGAACGGTAGCAGTCGTAAACCCATAAAATTGGGTCGGCTGCTCAACGATGGTTATAAAATAAAATAAAAATTTCATCTGGAGAGCCGTGGTGGCTCAGGGGATACAGCGTTCGCCTCCCAATGAGGGGAATCGGTTTCGAATCCCAGAAATGGCTGGTCAATACGAATTTCGCACACCACGTACACCGACCACTGTACTGACGTAAAATATCCTCAGCGGTAGATGGCTCATGAGTTAGAGCTTCTTTGCAGTCAGGCTATACGTGGATTTTCGTGGTTTTCCTCTCCGTGTAAAGCAAATAAGGGTTAGTTTCATCAAAAAGTCCTTCACGAAGACAATTTTTTTTTAGCATTTCCCTTGTTTTCCGGATTATATTCAAAATTAAAAGGCTATAGAGTTGAACTTTGGTAGTCGTAAACTCAAAATTGGGTCGGCTGTTCAACAACGGGTATAAAATTTCATCACGGCCTAGTTTGTGTTTTGTACAAGTAGACACTAACTATTAAATAGGAACAAGGTTTGATATTTTTGCAATGAAATGGTGCTCAAAATAGGACAGCTGATAATAAAAGGTTTTAGAAAATCAATGACTACACCAAAGAACAAACCACGATAACATAGTGGTTAAAGTGTGATGCTGTCACTGCGAAGAACCGGATTCAATACCTGGTAGTGGTTTGAAGCCCACCTAACTTCAGATTGATATGTACCTGCTTGTCTGAGAAGTAAGAGCGGCGGGTGTGCAAGACTGATCACATCGTCCCCGTCGTGCAATTGATCTCGACATTGTTAAGCCTTAACCTTAATGATTTCTCTGAGGGACAAACTGGCTGTTACCAGAGTGCTTTACTTCATATGAAAAAGCAACGCGTTTTCATTATCAGGCTAAACTCAGCTCCGGCCATCAGATTCGGCTCCCCAGATCACAGGATTTAATACCATAGACCTTTTTCTTTATTTATTATTCTTATGAGGATGTGCCATACAATTTAATAAATTTTTCATCGCGAATTCTATTTCATCTTAGTAACTAATTTAAAATTTTAACTACAGAAAAAGTGAGTTCAGACACGCCTAGAGTAAGCCATGAAGTTTCAAATACCGGAAAGAAAATTTCAGAATAGCAATAAATTATGAGAAGATCACTTAGGATTACGCAATGGAGAAATTCCAATAATTTGTTGGCATTTTGATTTTTTTTTTTTTTTTTTTTTTTTCCCTTCAGCAATTGAAACTTTATGACTCACTCTAAATTCCTGCAAAGCCTGAACTCACTTTTTCTTTCTTTTAAATTTTAAATCAGTCATGGAGGGGAAAGAGAATTCGTGACGAAAACTTTCTCCTGTGGTTGGGCGTCCTCTTAATGCTTAAGGTTTATGCCGACAAAAACATAACTATGCATACCTTGAAGACGAGAATTTTGAGCTACATCAACGAAATTTATCCACAGTGCAGTCAGTCATAGTATATTTTGGCGAAAGAGTTCGTATGGGGGCCTCCAAAACTATGGAGACCATTTATCCGACATGCTATTCCAGGCAAAAAACCGTGAACTGTAAACTTAAGAAATGAATTAAAAAATATAATTTTTCAAATAAAAATCTGTATTCTCTATAAAATTACTAAATGCGTTAATTTTAAAATTTTCTACATATCTTATTATAAATAGTAAATAATTTTAAAATTTAATTATTTATTTTTCATTTAAAATATTTTATAGGTGAAGCCGGAGATCGTAGTAAAAACTTCATTTTAGATTAAACATGATTATATTTCAATATAGAAATTAAATTGTATCCTCTAAGTAATCAACTATTTGCGACTAAATTGCTTTAAAAACTTTATTTTAGAATAAACATAATATTATTTCAAAAAAGAAATGAAATGGTAGCCTTTAAGTAATCAACTATTTCCGACTAAATTGCTTCCGAAACTTTATTTTAGAATAAACATAATTATATTTCAAAAAAGAAATGAAATAGTTGCCTTTAAGTAATCAACTATTTGCGACTAAATTACTTTCGAAACTTTATTTTAGAATAAACAGTAGAATATTATTATTTAGAATAAACAATGAAGAAATTAAATAGTAGCCTCTAAGTAGTCAACTATTTGCGACTAAATTGCTTTAAAAACTTTATTTTAGAATAAACATAATATTATTTCAAAAAAGAAATGAAATGGTAGCCTTTAAGTAATCAACTATTTGCGACTAAATTGCTTCCGAAACTTTATTTTAGAATAAACATAATTATATTTCAAAAAAGAAATGAAATAGTAGCCTTTAAGTAATCAACTATTTGCGACTAAATTACTTTCGAAACTTTATTTTAGAATAAACAGTAGAATATTGTTATTTAGAATAAACAATGAAGAAATTAAATAGTAGCCTCTAAGTAGTCAACTATTTGCGACTAAATTGCTTTAAAAACTTTATTTTAGAATAAACATAATATTATTTCAAAAAAGAAATGAAATGGTAGCCTTTAAGTAATCAACTATTTCCGTCTAAATTGCTTCCGAAACTTTATTTTAGAATAAACATAATAATATTTCAACAAAGAAATTAAATAGTAGCCACAAGGCAATCAACTATTTGCGACTAAAATTACTTTCTAAACTTTATTTTAGAATAAACATGATTATATTTCAATAAAGAAATTAAATAATAGCCACAAAGCAATCAACTATTTGCGACTAAATTAACATCTAATGTAGTTCCAGAATAAGTTCACCCACAATATTTTGGCAGATCAACAATACTGTACCCCGCGATTCAATTTTTGGTGGCAAACCCATGGAAGGGTCGTGTTCTATTGTGTGTTGTTGTCGTACCTAGGCAGGAAAGAACAGCGACGGATGGAACAAAGTTCCGTTTTTTCAACTTTCAGCTTACCAGGCCCTCCCGTCCAAAACTAGGCTTCTGTATTGAAAAGCACAGATTGGAATAGAATAGAATAAAAAGAGGTCTTCAATGGGACCTCTCTTGTCGTTGAATAAAAGGATGTGGGGGACCATGAAAAGATGTGACTGTGATGCGGAAAAAAAGTTCTATGGTATAAAGTATCGAATGAAATTGGGGGGTGGGGGTGAATTTCTTTCCTGCATAAAATCGCTACTGGTTTTACTATTTATCGTAGCGGATGAAACTGCTTTTGTATTTTCGGGACGATTTCTTTTTAGATTTTATTTACTTATTTTTTTATACCTCTGATTTGAAAAATGACATTTTGTAACTTTTTGATGTCACCGCACTTACAACGGCATTTTATATAATGAATTATGAATTATTTGGATGTACAGTTAGATTTGATAGTGAGATATTATTTTAATGAAATTAAGGTGATATTGAAAAGAAAGAGAGGTGAGCTTGGATTATCAAAAATCAGAGAAGTCAAAAAACGGATATTTTTGATATAATTTTTCAATATTAAGGGACTCGTTTTAGATGTGCGTTTTCTTTAAACTAAAATTTTACCGCATAATTTAAAAATTTTTTTTAAATGCATGTATACTTTTAAACGTTTTTTTTTTTTTTTTTTTTTTGGCGCTGTTGCATTATTTTATAAGTATATACAGAAAATGACCATGAAATAATTAAAAAAAGATATTTTTTAATTGATGTTTTTAATATTTCATGTAAGTGAAAATACTTAAATTATTTCGGATAAAAGTTTGCATAATCAATTTTTTAAAATAGTGTTCATTATTTTGATTTTTTTAAGCAAATGCATTATTTTATAACAATACAGAAAATAAATGAAAAAAGATTAAAAAATTGACAAATCTAATTTTTGCTATAATTTAAATTTTCCTATTTTAAAATTAACAACTTTCAAGTTTATATTAAATTAAAATTTGTGCACTATATTCTTGAAAACTGCGTGTATTCTTTTGAATTTTTTTGAGTTGTTGCATAATTTTATAAGTATACTGAAAACAATCGTAAATGTTTTGTAAAGTATTTAGATTTTTTTTTTTTAAATTGATCTTATTAAATTTTGATATAATCAAAATATATTTTAAAATTAGAAATTCTTAATCTATTTTGAATAAAAATTTACTTATTTCACTTTTTGAAAATGCATGAGTTCTTTTAAATAGTGTATCATTCTGTAATTTTGCGGAAAATAATATCAAATCTTCAGTGTTAAATTTTTGTTTTAAATTGATGTTTCAAACTTAGCTCAAATTTTAATTTTAAATACTTTAAAAATAACAATATGTTTCAATTTACTTTGGACTAAAATTTAAAATACTTTAATTTTGAAAAAAAAAAAAAAAAAAAAAAAAAAAGCAGTTTTGTATTTTTTGTACTTATGCATCGTTTTAGAAGTAGATACGGAAAATAATCTCAAATCTTTCGAAAAGTATTTAAAAAAAGTGTTTTTTAAAAATATTTTTTTTAAAAAAAGAAGTATACGTTTCTAATTTTTGATGAAACTTATAAAGTGAACAACTTTTAATTTATTTTAAATGAAAACTCTTTAATTTAATAAAAATTCCAAAATTATTTTAATTTTTTTTAAATAAATAAATTTTTAAAATAAAAAAGAATTATGTATTGAATGCTTAACATAACTAAAGTTCTTATTTTTCAAAATAATCATTTTTAATTTATTTGTAATTATAACATCCTCAGTTAGTTTGATCTTTATATTATTTTCTAATAGCGTTGAAAAATAAAAAAAATATGTTTAAAGTTTTACTCTTTGTTTCTGAGTTGAAAAAAATCATGACGAAAATTATCACACTTCATTAAAGTTAGCACAGGTTAAATATAAGGAAAAAGAAAAAAAAGAAAGAAAAGAAAAAAAAAAAAAAAACAGCAAAGTTTTATTTTGCATTCTAATTGACATTAAAATTAACATTTTCCATCATTTCAAAAAATAATGCCATTATTTTTATTTGAAAAAAATTAATAACATAAAAATTATCGGAGATTTTAAAATTTCTGTGTAGCTGAAGTTAAGAAGAAGGTCGTAAATGGCAAAAGAATCTATAAAATTACACAAACAAGGATTGGGACCACCAAAGTAAAGCGACAAATTTTGCATTACACAAATCAGTTGCGCGACCGCACACAGAAGAAATTAGTAAAAAATAAATAAATAAGGGGAAATTTGAACTCTTACCTACTGTATAGGGCCCGCGAAACAGCGGGCAAACTATAAGACTAACAGATCTGCAATTTGAAAATTGCAAGTTGAAAATCTTAATTTTGTGTTTTTTTATTCCTTTAAATTTTGGAGTTTTAATTTCAATTTTTTTTTTTAATTTTTTAATCCACCGTAGGATACCATCAATATAGGATTCTATATATAGGATAGGACATACAATCTTGAATATTGTTCAAATATCTTCTGTCTGACTTTTTCTTCATTGCCGAATTTAAAATTCGATAATTTTATTTGGATAAAAACCTGATGATGATGCATATATTTCAATTTTTCCCGACGATTTAATCGGAGAAAATCAAATAGAAAGAAGATAAAATATTTGCAGTTATCCAATTTCAGTTATTAGAGGTAAAATGAAAGATGAAATTTGTGGGGGGTTTTACTCAAATTGTCGACGATCATTTTGCCGACACGATAAATTTAACTCTAACTTCAAACATATACAGAACTCTTTATTCGCAAATACGAAATTAAAAATTCATGTCATTGTAAAAATATTAATTTCATTTAGTTGCTTACACGCATTCATCTATGCTCTTTTTTAAATGATTTTCTGCTGTATTTTTCTTAAGGAACATCCCTTTTTAATGACCATACTTGGATTTTTCTTGATTACGATTTTCTAATGTTGAAACAACTTATTGAAATCACATCGAGTTTTCATCGCTCAGCGAGATTTTCTGAGGAAAAATTCCAAATGCAAATTTACAAAATGTATGTTACATATGCCAAGGGCTTTAAAATTTTGAAAGAGTTCAGAAACCAGTTTTCAGATTTGTCTGTGGTCAAAAGATCCGGATGATTTTCACGATTAAAAAATAAACACTAATTATTATCAATGTTATGATCAGGGTTATGATCCTTTTTCCCGATATAAATAAGGTATAAAATCTATAAATAGAGTTTTATAATGTAAATGAGTTATTTTAAGCTTTAATTTGACTGCATACTGTCAATTATGTAATTTAAATTGAGATGCAATGGCTCAGTGGTTAATGGCTGCCCTTATGCAGAACTATGATTCGATCTTCTGTGGTGGCTTGAAGTACATTCAGCAATGTGAACCATCTTATCAGGAAAATAAACGCGGCTTGTGCGCAATGTTGATCTGATTATTACAATCATGATATTAGGCACAGAAATAACTGCCGGCGGGGAAGGAAATTTCTAAATATCCTTTTAATTTTCTTTATTTAAATTTTATAAATAAACTGTTAGATATTTACTCTATTTTGCAGTATCTTTCGATGCATGTAAAATACAAGGCTATTATCCAATCACGAATTGAGATATGACGCCTGCGGTATTTTAGATTCTCTATAGTTTTTTCTGACGAAATTGTGCAAATACAATTCTACAATCAACAGTTTTTGATAGACAATTAAATCGTATATAGTTGCTTGTTTTTAGATTCTCAATAAGTATCTTTATTTTTATGCAATTAACGATAAAAAAATATTTTATGGCGTCATCCAAATCGATATCCTTTTTTTCTGTTATAAAGTTAGATTTTTAAAAAATCTAAGAACATAGAAGCGTGTAGTTTTAAATTACTGTCCTTATCAAGTGAGAATTATCAAGCGCTATTTCTTCTAATTTAATTAAGCGGCCCTTTTATTTTTCACCTTTTTAGAAATATATTTTGCTGTTTAATAATACTATAGTATCAAAAATTTTTTAAGTACAATATATATATATATATATATATATATATATATATATATATATATATATATATCAAAATATTACAAAATAAAATTTTTTACCTGAAATCCAAGATGGCCAGAGGGTAGAGGTCACTTGGCCTCTATGATACGTCTGGCCCACAGGGAGCTGTTGTGATAATGCTTTCTTGATGTATAAATGCATTTTTATACATAATGCATTAGTTTACAATGCTCAGGAATTTGCGTTTTTGATAAAGTAAAAGAAATATTTTATGTTAGTAAATAAAAAATTTAAACATGACTAATTGCAAATGTATAACAGTATTCGATTATTATATCATTAAAAAATTTAACTATTGGAATTCTGACGATTTTTTTGTTTCTTTAGAGTCCTGATAATCAAGGGAGAATGTATGAAGTGTGAAAAAATCTTTTGCTTAGTCTTCAAACTAATCCTTCTATATTAAATAATGTTATTCTATATTATATTATATATATTCTATTCATATCATTGTTAAACGAGTACTTCTTTAACGGTGTATTTGTTTTCTTTTATCTTTTTTTTGGGGGGAGGGGCTTACCAAAAAAATATTTTCCCTTTTTTATCGGGACAATCATAAGTAATTCTATTTTATGGAAATAAATATAAATACAAATCTTATTAAACATTAAATTTGCCAAGATTTTTACATATTAATTAAAAAGCATTTTATTAAATTTTGTTTTATTTATTTTAGTTTAGTTATTTAGCTAAACTTGAAGCCTTACATCCCATAATTGAAAAGATTAGTGAAATTTTTTTGTTGTTGTCATGTCCGGAACTTCAGCTTGCTTTTCAAAAATAAATAAATAAATAAAAAGGAATAGCTGCAACAAAACATCTCTTTTCATTATAAACTTAACAATAATAATATTCTGTTTACAGCTGACACTATTTTTTAACTAAAAATTTTGTGAATTATCTTTCCTCAGAAACATTGTTTCAATCTTGAACCACAATATCCATTACATTGCAAATTTGCCCTAACCTTAATAAGATTTTATATCATTAAACCAGCGTTTAACAGCACATCCAATTCTGATTTTACGACTATCAATGTTCTACTGAGTAGCTTTGTAATTTTGAACCTAACCCGAAAGACAAGGGAATTCCTAGATCAAGCACTGAGGCAAATCAGCCTTCGTGGAGAACTGTTTAATGGAACAAACTCTCATTTGTGTTTCATTGAGAGGAAATCCTGTCTACCGATGAGGATATTTTAAGTCAGCACTGTGGTCGGTGCGAGCCGGGAGCAGAGTTTCAACCAGTCAACGCTGGCATTTGAACTCGGTCACCTCATTGGGAGGCGAATAGTCTATCCACTGAGCCCCTCGGTTCTAATATTAAGGTGTTAAATCAAATCACATTTTTTTTTTCCAAGTTGAACAATAGCATTGTATAATCGAGTTTAGGAAATACAGTAGTATGGTTCAATTTAGCGTCATCTTAAGATTACAGCAATTTTGAACAATTCTACGATTCAATACACAATTAAAATATTTAAAAATGTAAGTTTTCTTCTAAGAACAAATATTTTTTAATAAAATTATAAGATTTAATAATTTTTTGATTGATATAGAAAAACATACAAACTAACATAAAAAAAAAACATATTAAACTCAAGCTTTAGTTACGGAATTGTAAAAATCTCATTGCTAACTTCATCTATTTCATTCAATCCTTATCGTTTGACATTCGAAATTAAATTTAAAGAATAATTTAAAACTGTTCTAAAATTCTATTTTCAAGACCATGTAAATATGTTATGCAACAGTTTACTGACAATGTATATTTTTGCATTATTTTTAAGGCGGCACAGTACCTAATTTTCGACCAAAATATCGATATTTTTTTTATTACATTTTTTTAATGTTTGAACAATTTTATATACCTGTGCAAAATTTCAGAGCGATACGATGATTTTCAAAGAAGATATAGCGTTTTTTACTCATTACTGTCACTTGGCAGCTGTCAAAGTGGGCGTGGTTCAATGTAAACAAACATTCAGCGCGCGAGTTTTCAGCAACAAAAACATGAAATAAATTAATGTTGTAGAATAATATTTGATAGTAGATTAGAGCTGAAAACTAAGTTCTTATGATAGTAGAAGTAAGCTGTAAGTTAATTAATTTCTAACGCCTTACTCTTCATATAATATGTTCACATCTTAGTGATTGTTTTGATTTTGAGCGTTCTATTTCTACTCTACTATCTTTTTCTATAAAAACGGACTTTTTCAAGACCACTTGTTGATTTTTTGTTATTTGTTACTTATTCTCGTTAATTATTTTGTTATCAATTTGTTTTTCCGTTAATTTACCTTTGTCAAAATGCCTCGAAAGAAACGAGCGTGCCATGCTCATCAACAAAGCATTCTACAACGTTGGAAAAAATGCAAAACTGAAAATTCTGTAAGTTCTCTGCCTGAAAATAACACTACATTGAGAGTTTCGAATGCAAATAGTGTGACAATTTCTGCAAACTATAATGAACAAAATTTGAATTGTCCTCAATACATTCTTGTTGACATTAATCAATTAGGCAAATTGTTTGATAAATTTTTATGTGATGTGTGCCAAAATTCATCGCTAAAGCTTGTTTTGGGAAAACAAAGTGGATTTTGTCATGAAGTGAAAGTAATTTGTGAAAGCTGTGATAATTTCAACAAAATAAACAGTTCAAGAAAAGTATCTGAGAATATTCAAAAACAGCAATCTTCTGAAAACTCCTCTAATGCACATGATGTAAATATTAGATTTGTTCAAGGAATTCTGAGTCTTGGACTTGGATTTTCTGCATTGGAAACATTGTGCATGCATATGAATATGAAAGTAATGTCAAGTAGAACATTTACTAGAATAAAAACCGAATTGGGTAAGACAATATATTCATTCACGAACAATTTGTTAAAAAAGATACATTGTGATGTGCGAAAAGAGTATGGTTTTGAAGATGGTGATCAACCTGCCAACATTGGAGTTTCATATGATGGAAGTTGGCTGACTAGGGGCCACTCATCTCAAATTGGAGTGGGATGTGTTGTTGATCTATTTACAGGATTTGTTTTAGATTTTGAAATTATGTCCAAAAAATGCTCTCAATGTGAACATTCAAAAATTACACTAGGTGAAAGTTCAGCAGAGTTTCATATATGGTATGAGGGCCATGCAGAATCATGTAGTATTAATCACAAGGGATCATCTGGCTCGATGGAGGTAGCAGCTGCATTAAGATTATGGAAACGTTCAGAGGAGAACGGATTTCGCTACACAACGGTTCTTTCAGACGGGGATTCGAAAGCCTATAATGAACTTTGCAAAAATAATATTTATGGTGCTAACGTTCAAATTTCTAAAGAGGAATGCATCAATCATGTTAGCAAAAGACTTGGTACAGCTCTACGAAAACTTGTTGAAGAATGGAAAGCCAAAGGTGTGACCCTTGGAGGAAAAAAACAAGGAAGCTTGAAACAAGATACAATAAAAAAACTTACACGTTATTATGCAAATGCCATACGCAACAATAAAGGAAACTTGACTAATATGAAAACAGCAATATATGCCACGTTGTATCATAATATATCAACAGATGCCAAGCCGCAACATCAAAAATGTCCACAAGGCGAAAATTCGTGGTGTTTTTTCCAAGCTGCACTGGCAAAAGGGGAAACACCAGGATCCCATGCACAGCATATAAAAACACCTATCAGTCAGATGCACTTAGAAAAAATGATGCCAATATAGCATCTGATGAGCTTCTTAAAAGATGTGTAAGATGTTCAACGCAGAATCAAAATGAAACTCTTCACAGCATTATATGGAAAAAATGCTCGAAAGACTATTCAGCTTCTCTCGAGCGCGTAAAAATAGCTGTGTGTGAAGCAGTGTGTGAATTTAATGTCGGAACTCTAAATGCATACAAACAGCTAGCGATAGTCAACAATGTACCGATGAATAATTCTGCCATGTCCTTAGCAAATTTCAAGGACTACAGACGGTGCTATTTTCGAAATAAGAAAAAGACTGCTGCGTACATTGTGGCTCAGCAAAAGATTAAGCGGGCCCGAATCCAAAGAGAAAGGGCCACAAGGAAAAACGAAGGTGTTTCCTACAAGGCAGGGCATTTTTAAACCATTTCTGATTACTTGCAATATGTATTGTAGAAAGAAAAAAAAAGGAATGAGCTGAGCTCATCATTTCTCGTTAAAAAATTTTTTTCCAGTAAATTCAATTTTTGTGCATCTATTTGTGAATGTAATAATTTACGTACCTACTATAATTGTTGGCAGTTTTGAAATATTTTTAATAATTAGTTTGTTTAAAATATCCTTAACACATTTTATATTGCTTGGATCATTTATAGTTATTTGTAAACAAGTTGAATATCTGGCTTTAATTTCATATCACTTTTCGACATGCTATGTTATAAAAAAAAATTTGGAAAACACTATATTAGTTTATTTCAAACATTGAATTCTATGTGAACCACTTATAACTACAATATAACCAAAAAAATTAGATTGAAAAAGATATTAAAAAGTGCTTTTACTAGTTAAAAACCATGATATCTTCTTTCTCGGCTTTTAATTATATGGTACTATGCTGCACTCGAAGTACTAAAACTTTTTTAAAAATAAACTCGGTGCTTTCAAAATTTTTTTGGGTACTCATAAACATATAATTAATAAATATTTATATTGATTTAGAACATGTAATTGCTTTAAATAAGATTTTTTCTTGATGCAAAACTTTAAATGTCTTTTTCTCAGCTTTACGTTTTAGAGCACTTTAATGTATTCAAAATGCTAAGGCTTCTTCAAAAAGTAACTTAGAGCTTTGAAATTTTGTATGAACATTTAAAAAAGTGTGTTAAACAAAAATTTGTATGGGATAAGCTTTCTGACTGATAGATCTTTTTCTCCAGAATTTCAAAGTCGAAATTTCTTATTTTTTGACATTTTTAATGTATTTTTTTAATTAAAACTTTTTTTAAAAAAATCTATGAATTTGATATCAAAATCCATACAAAAACTGATACTACAATATTTAGTGAATAATTTAAAAAAAAAAAGAACTGAAAAATTTCAATTTTTAAAAAAGCCTTAAGGTTTTTAAAATTTTAAAAAAAAATTGATTTTTTTAAAATAATTTAAATAACTGCTCCTTATTAAAAAAAAAATTGCCTCAGAATTTTTATTTAGTACTTCTATATTGGTATTCTTTTAAAATTTTTAGTCTTGAAGTTTAAATTTAGAAAAAATTATTTTTAGTACCGTGCCGCCTTAACTGCCAATTAAAAAACTTATATTTCATTTTAAAATATATGCAATACTATAAGTTTAATGGAATTATTTTTTCCATCTCGTTGAGGAAATTTGAACTGATCTTTCTAATTAGAAATATAATAAAAACAGAACTTTTTAATTCTATACACAGTCCCGTGAGGTACAAGTCTAGAGCAATGTCTACAAGTTAGCAATAAACTACACATTATAATTAACTATTTTAGAATTAAAAGGTATTTTTAGGTCAAGTTATGAAAATAAAATAAAATTTGCTAAATAAAAAAAAATTATAAGTTTGAAAAACAGACATTTGCGCTACAGATAAAAAGACCCAACTTTATCTTAGTCACACACTGATTGAGATAGTTCTCATTTTTTAGGATAGAGATTAATTTTTAAATTTTAAGTAATCCACGAGTTCTTTAAAATTGCGTTTGATGCAACTTTGATTTAACATAATTTCAATAAAGTAGACAAATTTTTTTGTCAATAAGATATTTTTTTGAACAGTTATTAAACTCCACTTAGATATTCCCTCCCCTCAAATAAAGTTCTTTGCCTGAAAGTAGGTCTCAACTCCAGTATTTATCAAATTGATGGGAATGTCAATTTAGGCAACCAACAGCTGTGTTTTCTTCGGTTGTTTTACCAGGTCTTTTTAGGCAAACGAAGCTTAAGCTTTGTTTTCGTTAACCAAAAACTCTGAAAAATATTTACTTCTTTTCCTTACTTCAATATGTCCCATGGGTTATGAAAATATCATTACTCAAACCATTCAGTAAACAATCCTGCTATCCATCAAATAAAAGTTTAAAATTCAAATATGGAGAATACAATCGTTGAATAAAGTGTTGTGCAATAACTTTTTTACTGTTACAAAATTGCAACTACTGTGTCTACATAATCTTAAAATACGGATATGTCCTTCTTATGATTTTGTCGGATGAAAGCGAGATTCAAATCCAATATTTATCAAACTGAATGGAATATCAATTTAGACAATCAACAACTGTATTTTGTTTGGTTGTTTTACTAATTCTTTCAAAAAAAAAAAAAAACTTTTGCTTTCTTTTTTTCCGGTTATACCCATTTCAAAAATTCTTAAAAAACTCAAATGAACTGCCATTTCAAATAAACTTCTTACGATTTTACCTGATGAAAGTGAGATTCAAATCCAATAAATATTTATCTAACTGAATGGAATATCAATTTAGACAATCAACAACTGTGTTTTGTTCGGTTGTTCTACTAATTCTTTTAGAAAAATGAAACTTTTGTTTTGTCTCCTGGTTATACGCATTTCAAAAATTCTTACAAACCTTTACTTTTTTACCATACTTTAATATGTCCTATGTATTATATAAAATAAAAAAAATGACATTACCGAAATACCTCTGTTATTCACCAGCTGAAAGCTTAAAGGTCAAATATGGGGAACACAATCGTTGGATGAAGCAGAGACACAGGGTACGAAAAAAAAATAATTTTACTGGAATATGTATATATATATATACTTTTTTTTTCATTGGAGCAGAAAACTTTGAAAGGAGGGGAGAAGCTCTCAATTCTTTTGTTGGATGAAGAATGAATCAAAGGTCCTCTTTGGGATTTGGATTACCTCATCTGAATGGGTACTGACAAAAAAACACACAGAACCCCTACTCCTCCACCCAAAATCCGAAAACCTTACCTTTAAAATCGTTGCCTCTGTTTATTTTGTCATACCGCTTTATTTAGATAGAATTTATATCTTGTTTGTCATCTTCAATCTCGGTTTATGTATCGAAGATTTTCTAAATCACACTTAATTTTTCTAGTACAAATAAATTTCACTGAAAAAAAAAAAAAAAAAAAAAACTCAACATTGCAAAAATATTTTTATTCAACCTTGTCTACTGACAACTTTAATTTCCAATTACTATTTATATCCAATACCAATTTCTTTGATATGCCGCTTTATTTGGATAGAATTCATATCTTGTTTGCCATCTTCAATTTCGGTTCATATATTGAAGCATTTTTTAAAATCAGTCTCAATTTTTCTAGTGCTAATAAATTTCACTGTTGTTTGTAGCAAAAAAATGCATTCAGTCTTTTACTAACAACTTTAATTTCCCAATACTATCCATATCCTGTACCAATTCATCGTTGAGTGTAGAAATTCAAATAATTAAATAAATAAACATGAAAAAAAAAATGAAATTAAAAAAATGCTAGCTCTGCGTTTTTATAGCATTAATTATTAATTATTGAATATTATTGATTAAATTTTTTTTAATTATCTCTTCCCTTTCACATAGCAGAATTTTTAACTTGAAACAATCATTGTACGTGCTCAAAATGTGTCACGGAAAGCACAGTGAAACATTCAGGGAAAGACCCCTTATATGTAGCTAACTCTTCTATGTTTTATTTGCCTTATTTTCTTAACATTAAAATAAAACAATGTATAAGAACAATACAATATGCAATTAGAACTATGTACAAAGTGAAATTTATAGAGGAAATATTTTTGTACGGAAGAAATGTAAAAAAAAATATGAACAAATTAGCATAAATATATTTCGTAAGGAATTCTAAGATTTCCAGAGACTTCGAATAGCGTATCATTGCAGGTTTTGCTTGGAACTTTAATATTTCATTTTTTTAGATAAAACAAGAAATGAAACAAAAGGATTTCTTCCGAAAAATCACGTTTCAAATAGACGTGATATTTTATCGTTTCACTAATAATAAATTTTGGATAATTGATGTTGTAAATGTAATTATATAACAGCGATAGGAATAAAAAAAAAATTCTATTAGTGCAATCTGCAAATTTAGAAAATGTATTCGTTTAAAATATTTTTTGTGTATACACTATGTGTATATATATTTCGTGCAATTTATTGAACCCTACAATTTTTTTTTTTTTTTTTGCATTGAACTATGTATTTATTATGAAAACTAAATTATGGGAGTCTTACCCCTAAATCTCAAAGGGAAAAAGTTTCTTAAACTAAATATGTCTCTAAAACTATAAAATGTGAGTAAATTTTTCTATTTTTAATCTAAATAAATGTCTATTGTAAATGAAACGCTCTTCGTCAATATTTTTGAAATAATTTTTGTTGTTGAACTCATGGTCATCCAGTCGTAAGAACTTACCATAATTCATAAATAAATTCATAACTTTTTATGCTCAAAAATTCCAGTCGAATGTAAAGTATACAATTGATGCTAGATAGATAGCAGAAATTTTCAATTTTCGAATATATATTGAAGCAAATTAGCACCAAATTTTCAAGCTGAAGTCCAATAATTAATTGTGTGCCATTTTTCTGAAGGTGCCCCTAACTGGTTCGTTAGATGTTGGGTTGAAAGATTTACTGATTTACAAAAGAAAAAAATGCCTACTTTTTTTTCGACGATGTTATACGCGTATAATTTTCCTCATTTGATGGAATTTTCTGACGATATTATGCTACCGTAATTACGTATACTCACATATAATGTAGTTTTGTTTTCAACGATATTATATTTCGTTTCATTTTCCGCATATGATGTTATTTCCTAGTGGATTGAAAAACATTTCCGATCATATTATGCTATGAAAGTTTTGATGTTATTTTAAATGTTCTCATTTTTTAATCATTTTTGAACCATCTATAAATACCGCACATTTTTGAACCATCTATAAATATGTAACAAAAATAGTATATAAGAAAATAAAATGTTTTTAACAAGGTTTTTCGAAGCTCTGTCGCCAAGCAAAAAGCCACAGTTTAAGTGCCTTTTCCTTGAAGCAAAGCGATTAATTTACATTATATATATATAATATTGCCCTTAAAAATTATCTGGGCATTAGAATGGACAAATAACTTAAATATTTTAAAAGTTATTAAACGTTTTTAAAAATCCGCCCATTCGGCGATATTTTTCCACTTCGCTGAAAATTATCAAATTCACTACCTTATTCTCCTATTTTGCAAATTCTTATGAGCACATATAATTCAGGATTTGAGTAAGCTTTTAAAGTGTAAAAAATTAGACCCCTAACGTTTTTTACTTTTACAAAACCGTGGTTTTTTCTCCATAATGACGTTTTGCGCCATTTATGCTAAACTTGTATTTTATGCTACACAGATATGCCTAACTTGTATTTTATGCTACACAGATATGCTAAACTTGTATTTTATGCTACACAGATATGTCAAACTTGTATTTTATGCTATACAGATATGCTAAACTTGTATTTCATGCTACACAGATATGCTAAACTTGTATTTTATGCTACACAGATATGCTAAACTTGTATTTTATGCTACACAGATATGCTAAACTTGTATTTTATGCTACACAGATATGCTAAACTTGTCATGACTAACTGTAGCAAACTCACAGCAGTAAAAAAAATAGCACATTATTCGAAGAAAAAAAATTCCTTTTATTGAGTTCTTATTTTTTCACACTAAAATTAAAAGACTTTAAGAAACCGAATCTATAACCAAAAAGTGGTTGAAGATAAGGGAAACCAAGGGTGGTCTTTCTAAGAACAGAAAAGAAGTGAAAGTATCTCCTGGGGTCATCTTTCAGACCACACAAAAAGCGATCAATTTAAATATTTGACCATCTGGTGATTTGGCGAACTATGGTCGCGTGCGTGGTCTTCAGCTTTACGACCTGACAGTTATACAAGCAATTTATCAAGTGCGGCATTTTAGATGTTCGATATGGAATCGCCACAAGATATGGAACACATCAAGATACTTTTGTCACCCCCGGAAGCAATTATCTATATCAAGATTGAACACACGTTAAAAGAAATGATATGTGCCTTTTTTTTTTTTTTTTTGGATGAAAGTGATCTCTTTGTAAACACCGCATAGTGTAATATGATTCCATCCTTACTGAAATATCAAACTTGAAAATCCGCAAAAAAATTGTTTTTGCTTTTTCTTTGAAATTTTTGATTTGCCATTTTTAGATATACATAAAAATTAGATGAAAATTTCGTATTGTTGTGCATTGTTATTAGACAGACAAATCCCATGGAATAATACAGGTTTTTCACACTAAGCTCCAGATTACTTTGGTTGGCATTAGCATAAAATTAATTAAAAATATAAAAATATTTTTTTTCTAGAAAATCATTTCCTTATCAATAACTTACTTAAATTCGATGTTTATTTATCATCTTTTCTTAGTTTCCTCTGGCATTATTACGTTTTCGATTTTGATCATTAGTCCCAATTAAATTGATTAAAATTAAAAGTGGTGCTTTTTTATTTTAAAACAAACCTATCATATTGTCTTATTAAGCAACGTTGTATGATAAAGATATTTAAATCAAAATCTGAATTAATTTAACAAATAATTACTGCAAAACTTTAAAGTGACTGATTCTCTAACAAAATCCTTTGACTATATGCACATAAAAGCTTAAAATAATATTATTTAAGAAAATTTTGTGAAAACTTGAAAGTAGATCAATCATAATTTTAAATTTTTTTGACTCCTACGCACTTAAAAAAAAAAAGGAAGCGATGTCGTGGACCAAACGAACAAAGGATCTTAATAAACAATTGTTGCAAAACTTTAAGATGACTAATTTTCCAATAAATGTCGCCGACAATACACATAGAAGCTTGAAAATAAAAATAATACTTTTCAAGAAAACTTATTAAAAACTTGAAAATAGACAAATAATAATTTCATTTATTTATTTATTTTATTTTTCCGCACTTAAAGCAAGGGAATCGAAGTTGCAAAGCTACCTACCTAAGAGTCTTCTTTAATTTGTAGCCTTAACAAATAATTGCTGCAAAACTTTAAAGTGACTCAATGTTCAACAAAATTCGTTAACAATATGCAAAGAGCTACGATGGCTTAGGGCATAGAGCGTTCGCCTTCCAGTGATGTGAACCGGGTTCGAATCCCAGCGATGGCTGGTCGATACGAATTCCGCATCAGGCTTGCACTGACCACAGTGCTGACGTGAAATATTCTCAGTGGTAGACGGATCATGGGTTATAGTCCCCTTGCCGTCAGGCTAACCATGGGATGTTTTTGAGGTCTTCCTCTCCGTGTAACGCAAATGCGGGTTAGTTCCATCAAAAAGTCCTCCGTGAAGAAAAATTTTTCCCAAACGATGATTATAAAATAAAATAAAACAATATGCAAAGAAGCATAAAAATTAAAATAATACTTTTCAAGAAAATTTAGTGAAACTTGAAGATTGATAAATTATAACTTACAATTTTTTTTTTTTACTCCTACACACTTAATAAAGGGGAAGATATGTGGACAAAACAAACAAAGAGTATTCTTTAACTTTTGGCCTCAACAAATAATTGCTGCAAAGCATTAAGATTTCTAGTTTTCTAATAAAATTCGCTGACAATACGCAGAGAAGATTGGAAATAAAAATAATGATTTTGAAGAAAATTTAATGAAAACTTAAAAATTAAACAAACATATTAATCATAAACATTTTGACTCCTACACACTTAAAAAAAAGGGGGGAGGGGGAAGATGCAACAAAGTCTGTTGACACTGGGACAAAAATGTTTCTTTTTTAATGTAGAAATAAATAATAAAAAACTAACATAAAAATCCCCCTCATAACACCCTCTCATCTTTTTGTAAGAAAAATTATAAATTATACGTCGGGCGATCAGTTCTACCTCAACATTATTCCATATTGTAACACATGACAAAGGGTATTATTGGTAGTGAATAGAATTGCCAGGAGAGACAGGACTATAAAAAAAAAAAAAAAAGAAAAGAAAGAAATAGCTATAACAAGACTGTTGTGAGAGATTACTTCGCTATATTGAACAGCTGAGACGAAAAGAAAAGCCGTATAGAAATAGCCGTGTTTTTTTTAAAAAGAAAAAATGAAAGTTCTCATGCCTTCTTTTCTTAGGGAGAAAGAATTTGAGATACCCTCGAAAAACTCCAGTACGATTAAGAAAATCTAGAACGGAAATACTAGTTTGTGACAGTCTTTTTTTTTTTTTTTTCCGCCTCCTGCAAAACTATGAACCAACTTTGCATTATTTCAAATAATACAAAGTATATACTTTGTATTATTTGAAGTATATACTTTTCTTTTTAAACGTAAAATTCTAAAGTGTAATTTATCCATCATATAAAGGGTTTGAAAAAAAAAAAAAATAAAGCCACATTTTTTTTTAAAAATTGTTCAAAAGAGGGACTTCAAAAAAAAAATAAAAATAATAATAATAATGAATAAATAAATAAAATAAAATAATGAAGCATAAATACTTGGAAATTACAATTCAATTTTTTCCAGAGTTTATATGAGTATTCTGAAATTTGAACATTTCTAGAAATTTCTAAATTTCCTAACTAGAAATAATTCTAAAGAATAATATGATGTTAAAAAATTTCCCCTTTGAGGAAAATACGGCTTATTAACTAGATTGCCCCAAATTCTTTTTAATTCTCGTATATGCGATATTTATCGTTATTTATTGTCTTTGTGACTTTTAAATAAAACATAAATAATGCAAACGACATTTTACAACAGTCGATATTTCGAATTAAAGAAATGTGAATAATTCAAACCATAGTCCCTTTATCTTTAATCTTAGTCCAATTACCCTTTGTCAATTGCGATTTTTATCTCATAAAATTATATTTCGGAAATTTTTTTAATGAATAATGTAAAAATAAAATTAATATAAGTTGTAATAAATAGTAAAAAGGTTATTTAAAAGTGAATAACAAGTAATTGCACAAATTAAAAGAAGAAAAATTAAGTACCAATTTAACACTGTTGTTATAACCTGCTATTTTTTTCTTTTAAATATTAATCCAAAGGAAATATTAAATCTCAAGTTTCAAATCTTTCGATTTGTATAGCATTGATTATTTCTAAGTTTAAAAACGTCAATAAAATAAAATGATGAATGACAATCCTCAAACTAAATTATTAATACGTATAAATTAGTTATTAATTATTATATCACCGATATCAAAGCTTAGCATTTTATGAAACAAGAAATCAGATTGCATAGCTTTTACTGAATTGAGAAGAACACATTATTTTTTCATGTAAGCTATATCAAGCAATTGCAAAAACAAGCTAATTTTTATTACAATTTAAAGTGTTTAAAATGCGTTTCATATTGTTTTGACAGCACAAAAAACATTTTGTGTTATAATTGATTAGTTGGTATCATTCACTGAAAACAATTATACTTAACATACTCTTCAACTGTAAGATATAATAAGTAAAATAAGGAACATTAATGAAAATTATCAAAGTAAAACTAAAGAATACTGTGAAATAAAGATTTTTAAGGAACTTATTCTATTACTAATTTGTTTGTTATTTTTAATGAGTGTTCCCACAAGTAATTCATTTTACCATCATAAATTTTATTATTTGACGAGAATTTTTTTTAAACAATGAATTTTTTTTTCTAAAAAAAATCAGAGCGCCTTTAAAAAATAATTAACACTGATTCTGAAAAAAATAAAGATAAACTGCAAGCCGAGAAAATTCAAGGTAGAGATCCGAGTTCCCCAGGAAAATTTTTTTCCCTAGATTTTCCCTGTAGGCGGTCCGACGCTTCCCCCTTGAAACTTTTCTCTTTTATCATTCGTTGAAAGTGAGAAGCTCACTCCTCTTCGTTGGACGTCAGAATTGGGGAAGAGAAGTTGTACAGGAACCATAGAAGCCGTTCAAATCATTCAGTACGTAGTTGTGACTTCGATTTCACAGAGTTCGGACGTTTATTTTTTCTTCATTTCTCTTTTGTTTACGTATTCTTTAGTTGTGTCAAAGTTACTTATTGGATATGATACGGCATTTTTAGTTTTCGAAGATCAGCGATAGTTTGTTTCTTTTACATTTTTTTTATTGTTTTGTGATTATTTAGGAACTTTTTATAGACTTGATTATTTTTTTTGAAATGATGCAAGCTCCGCAAATCGTACAAAATGGAGGAATGATTTCTCATATGAACAATATGATGGGACTTCATATGAATGATGCTAATAATCACAGTGCTCCAGTTCCATCCGTAAAAGAGAAGCAACAAGAAAGGATTCGTCGCCCGATGAACGCTTTCATGGTTTGGTCACGGGCTCAGAGAAGAAAGATTGCTCTTGAGCACCCAAAAATGCATAATTCAGAAATCAGCAAAAGACTTGGTGTTGAATGGAAACAACTGGATGAAAACGAAAAGCGTCCATTCATCGATGAAGCCAAACGCTTACGCCAAGAGCACATGCGATTGCATCCCGATTACAAGTATCGTCCCCGACGAAAACCTAAACCGGCAGCTAAGCCAGCAGAACCGGTTATGCCTTATGGAGTGCCTTACTATCCAGCCTTTAACCAGAGAACTTTCATGGCACCTCAAGTGGGAGTTTACGATGCTGAAAATCGTGCAGCTCTTGTTAATGCATCTTATAATATGCATTTTCCTACGTATGCTGCAAGCGGCTATCCTGCCTCTTCTGAGTCTTCTCCAGGAGCGGTGGATTTTCAGCACAATCAAGCACAATCAGCAGCTCTTTACCATCGGATGTATTCCCAGCCAGTTAACCAGGGTATGTTTAATTCTGATTTGTACAATCGCAACGAAAAATCCAATGGGTCATCTAGCCCTAGTGATCAGCACCACCAGAACAGTTCACCTATACCCACAGAGCCCATCCACACACCTCCAACCGTTTCTTCTGGACTTAATCTGCCTTATGCAACCAAATCAGAGATGCCTGCTATTTCAAGCTCTTACAACATGCCTTTGGGCTACAGTTCTCAGACTTACACTAGTGCAATGCTGACACCTCCTTCTTCAAATTCACCAAATCAGCACAATATTATTTCTCCAGGTCCCAGCCTTAAACAAGAAATGGATAATCAAAGCAGTAGTCCTAGTGCTCCAGCTCAACAAAATCCATCATCAGTGTTCCCTGTGCCGCCATCAATGTCTTATTTTACTTCACCAGAGTTTTGGCCTAGTACTACAACACCTAGTGTAGTGAATCCATATCCATTTTACATGTCACAAGGACGTGGCATGCCATTACAGATGTAAAATTCTGTCGAAACATGACTCAAGCACACTGGTAACTGAAAATTTTCTATTACAATTGTGAAATAGAACTTTAAAATTCTTAATTATTGTTTTTCATCTATAATCTTGGTTTTCTGAATGGTTTTTAACAAATTTTGAATTTAACTTTTAAGATATCGATTGAAATTATTACAATATGAATTTAAAATGTTTTATCTGTAAGTGTTTTTATTGTTTACTAATCTTGATTATTTAATGCTTGTCGCAAGGTAATTTTTATTCGTTCTTCAGAAAATTTCAGTGTTTTTTTTTCGTATTTTGTTATCCTAATTTGAGAACTTCATATTTCAAATACCTAATTTGAGAAACTCTTGAGTTGTTATATTTGATTTGTTGTGGTAAATATTTTTTTCTTTTTCAATTATAATCAAATATGCCAGATGAAACACTGATTTTAGTAAATTAAGGCTTTACAACATAGTTTACAAGTGCTATGTATTATTTTTTTTAACGTTTGCCTATTACATGTTTGTAATTTTGACGAAAATGTAAATCATTTGAGACTGCAACACTTTTTAAAGACTGATATTTTTTAATTGGAATTTTCTATCTTAACATTTTCATACATCAATTAAATTTTTATGAGCTTCAAATTTGTGGTTGCTATGATGTAAATAAGAAAAAAAAGTAAGGAATTCATTGTATATACAGCATCAGATGCCTTACTTTTTACTGTATATTGTTTTGTTGGTATTTGATTATTCCAGAAAAGTGCCCTTACTAATGTAAAAAAATTGTATATTTCATTGAATCATCGAATAAATTGTTTGAACTGTATATTCTGTTTTTATTTACCACATTTTTAATATTATATACTGCTTAGTTTAATTTTTAATAAGATGATTTATAAGTTGGGTAAATTTGAATTCCTTTTCAGAATTATTCGATATTATGTAAATAGCATTGATAAAATATTAGTCATAATCTTGGCGAACAGTATCCTTTGGCCAAGGTCATAATAATTATTTTTTTAAATTGTACAATTTAGTGCTTAGTAACCATTAGTCTAAAGTTATATTTTAAACAATTTGTTTATTAGACTTTAATTTTTTTTAGAATTTAAAATGTTTTCCAGATTACCTATATTTTTGTGTAAATAATTACAAATTAATCTTAAAATGTTATAATTTTTAATGAGTGATAAGATTTTCTATATTTTTGCATCACTATAAAGATTAATATTTTTTGTTCGTACCAGTATTAGCTAAGTTCTACGCAATTAGCTAACTTTATCTGTAGTTATTCATGTTTGTAAATTTTCCTCATCTTTAACACTTCCAAACACATTAGCGATAGAATTAAATAGCTAGAGCTTTTTTTTTTATAAATCATTTTATGCAAACCTGCACTACTGTTAAGATATGAAAAGAATTATAAATCTTCTACAGCATTATTGACAATCATAATGGTAAATCAGGTAAGTGTGTAAGCTTTTGTTTTATCTATTGTATTCTTTCTACATTTAACATTTTTGTCATTTCTCTTGACGCACAAAGTTTTTTTCCCCTTTGGCTAGATTTTTTTTACTTGGAAAAATGTTATTTCTTTTTAATTTCTCATAAGTTTTATGCAAAACAAATTTGATATAAATTATTTCATTATTCCATAATATTTTTGCATGGGTGTCACTCTTCAGATGACTGAATTCAGTCCTCCATTCAATATATATTTCCCTTTGAATTTTTAGGTAAAGTTTCCAGGAAAAAAAATTTTTTCCTGATAAAAATTGAAAAAAAATTAAGTCAAATAAATATAATAAAATAATTACCTTCTTTAAACAAAGAAACAAAAAACATTTATTTTTATATGGGGTGTTATTGACTCAATTTGTGTAAATAAAATTTGCATTGTTAAATCAGAATCTACTTGAGTTCAAATTTTTTTTTTGTTTTTGTTTTTTTTCTTCTCGATATTTTGAGATGCTGGGCAAAATAAAACTGAAATAACTTTTTCAAAAAGTGATGTTGGAGAAAACATTAATGTTGCAGTGAAAAATAGAAGTATGAGTGGCTCCATGAAAAAGTCAGAATTTAGAGATTGGTGTCGAGATATACAAGGTTCAGCTGTTATTTTTGATTTTGTTCGCTGTAAAAAATAAGTTAATAAAATAAAGAGAAAAATTTTTTAGAAAAAAATTATCTAGTCATTGATATAATAAATGGACCATTCGCATGGTAGGTGATCTATAATTTTCTGAAATATTCTGTTTAATAACAGACTGTGTTAATTGGTAAAAAATAAGTTCAGTATTTAAATCTTTTTAGAGTGGCACCCATGATTTTTGTAGTAGTAATAGAATGAAAAGTGTAGAGGATTGTTAACATCTTAAAAAATATTTGCGGAAGATAAATTTAACAATAACTTTTTCCCCCTTGAGCAAAAATAATGAGATTTTATTAAATTTTAATATAATATTTGAATAACATCAGTTATGAATACTAAAATCATACTATAAAATTAAATAACTCATAATAAAATTAACTTAAAAGGCTAAACATTTTTTACTTGCATAAAGCAACTTTTTTTTCCTCAAATTATTATGGTGATATTTTGTTAGATTTTAACATAATATTCGGAAAACATAAATTGTGAAGACTGCAGCGATTTGCAAATTTTATACATTGCTCAAATTAAATCACTTTAGATTCAAAATTTTTTGAGTAAAACTAGCATTTTTCAAAAATTAAAAGTACTTAAAACATGCACTAAAAAATTGGTTCAACATAGAACGTTCGCAGTGCAAATTTACTGCATCCAATACATGTTAAACATGGAAAACAAATTGGTTCAACGTAGAACTGTATTTGTACGTAGAACATATTATACGTATTATGCAGTACAAATTGATGTATGGACACCTAAAAGAAAGGGTGAAAAAGCATCGCGCCCTCCTGGAAAGTAAATAAATCGGAATTTGTATTTTACTTCTTTAAAGGAAACTATTTACTATATTTTTTAAAGTTTAAATAACAAGAATGAATACGTATCTATTTCCCATACTAAAACTATTCCGATTTGCACACTGAGAGCAAAAGTTGCATTCATTTTTAGCAGATTGCTATAATTAATAGTAAGTATAACTAACTAATGTTTTTTTTTTTGTTAACTTAAATGAACAAAAAAAAAAAAAAACTTAACAAATTTAAAAAAATTTTCTTACGTACTCATACTATAATTAATTTTTTAAGAAAATAAAGCATAATTTCTTCTTTCTTTTAGTTACAATGTTGTTAGAAATTTTAAACTTTCTTGACTTTAAAGCTTAAACTGAATGGATTAATTATTGAAATAACTTGTACAGATACACATGTAAAACTAATAATAATAATAAAAAAACAACAACATATAAGTTACATTGGAGTAAAGAAATTCAAACGGATAATAAATAATATTTTTAAAAAAAATGTCAATGATAATGAAAATATGCATAAATAAGCATCTGTTCTTGGAAGAAAAAGAAAAGTTTAACCTAAAGAATACACATTAGGGAATGTTTTTTGTACTTTTTACAATTTTACTATAAATGTTAAAATTAGTTTACTCTAAATGTTTGCTAAAATGTTAAAATCAGGAAGCACGTAATTTATCTCTCTTTTTTGCTATTTTGATTAACATTTACTCAAGCGCGAGCTTAAAAAATAGAGATATCGAGAGGAAAAAATACATTTTCTACAACTATGGATAAATAATTAATATTTAAAGAGAGAAAAGCTGTAAAAAGAATCACGGGAAAGTACTTAAGCTTGCAATAACTTTCGTACAAATTAAAATATCAAAACAAATTTTGTGTTAAGTTGACAAATAAAAATGGCTTTTTAAAGGCATTAAATTTTTACTCCGTTATTGCATTTTAGAGAACAGTAGACCGACCAACGTGTTCCCCCCCCCTTCTTTTTTTTTCACTACAAATTTAGCAGAAGTTTCTAAATCTCAGACTTTGTGCAGCAAAGCAAAATGTAACTGTAAAGCAAATAAATAATATATAAATTTTAAAAGAAAGGACAAAAAAAGCATTTAAAATTGCAATAACTTTCGAACATAAGTTCATAAACAAATATGGATTTTTCTGCATATCGAGTTTCAATTCTGAATTCCTGCGCCCATTTTGGTGTTTTTTCCCTAACTCATTATCGAATGTAATTATTTTACATAATTTTCTTTATAGTTACATCATTTTTTTCGTTGTTCCATTGTACTCCCTGTACATTTTTCTAAATACTTTCATAATTTCAAACTTCCTTTGCGTAACAAAAGAATATATGTAACGTTAAATTGAACAGCTAATAACTTTTTTATAAATAAAGCTTTTCACAACTCTCTGTTCATTTACATAATATTGAAAAGTATCTTGGTCTGTTAGTGGGTTCAAAAACTTAAAAGCTAATGCATCTATTCGCAATTTTTTTTTTTTTTTTCATTCCTGCAGTTTTTCCCTGCATTTTTTTGAGGGTGTCTTATGAACACTCGCTATTTTTTATTTTCCAAACAAAGCTTAATTGAAGCGAAGAAAAAAAAATTATCTAAGAATTTATAAAACAAGTTTATTATTTTTAAATTATTTTATTTTGTTTAAGCTTGTTTAGATAAATAAGAAAAATTTTCAAATAAATAAGGAATGCGAAATTTCAATTAAAATGTCAGAATGAACTATTTTGCCACTTTTTCGGGTGTTCTTACATTTTATTTTGTCACGCGTAAACTATATGACTTCAAAACGTGAAGCTGTAGGTAGGTTATTTACGTCACACTATAGCTACACAATGGGTTATTGGAGACGGCGTGGAAAACCTTCCTGAGGATAATCCGAAGACATACCATCGCAATTTTGAACCTCTGCAAAGGGGAAGGCTTTCCTGCTTTGGTAGTTAGACGATCTGCACGCGAAGTCAGTTTAACGAGGACCGATACCGCGCACCCTCGGTCCCTACCCCTGATGAAAGTGGGTCACCCATCCACTTACTGACCGCAGCCAGTGATATTTGATTTGAAACAATGTTTTTACGGTCAGTGTACTGCGGGACTATTGAAACTACAGAGTTGTGTAAAGGTGTATTCAGGGAGTGGAAAAAAATGGAAATGGAACCAATGGAAAAAAATTAACATTCGATAATTAGTTCGAGAATTATTAACAGTTAAACTTGTAAGATAAAGAATACCATTATTGATCAATCTGTAGTTTGTTGAAATATTAACTTCAGAGTAAAAATTTGACTTGCTGAAAATGCTAATTTTATTTGTGAATGTAACAAAAATTTTGTTTCAAAATTCTAATTTCTCCTATTGCAAATTTAGTGCTTTTTCCTGATTTTTTCAGCTTTTGTTACTTTAAGTATTGACTATTTATACAGTGTTGTAAAAAATTTATTTTCCCTTACGAGATATTTCATTCTTTGTTTTATAAACTCGCGTTCGACTCTTCTTCTTATTATTACGCACTACAGCCGGTTACCGGCCAAGGCCGTCAGTTTGCACCATCTAGATCTATTCGATCTAGATACATTAGTCACTGAATATATTATCTCCTTCTAGATACATTAGATTATATCCATCTAGATATATTAGTCTCTCAAAAATATCAGGAAAGGAAAAAAAAAAAGAGGGAGAGATATTATGTGTTTATATAAATCTTAGCATTTATAGTAATTTTTTGAAAATAAAAAATTAATGAAGAGCGATGAGAAACGTTCAATCAACGTTGACTTACTATAAATTTCATCAATGAGTAAAATTATTTCTCATTTATTTCTTCTTAATTTTTTTCCATTCGTCCATTTCGTAAAGATTTACATGACAACAAAACGTTCTTAAATAAAGCTAAAATAGTCGTATATTTTGAAAACAAGATATTATTCTGTGTTTTTTGTGGAAATATCAACGTTTTGAGGCGGAGGAAACAACGATGAATCAGAAGCAACTACGGAAGTTAACGAGCGGAGCCTCTTATTCTAAATGAAAAAATAAATACATAATTAAAATAAAATATAAGAAAAAAATTTATAAAATTAAAAAATAAATAAATAATAATTTTTCAATTTCTCTGCGCAATCAAACAGGTTTCGAAGTTTTCATTCCCGCCTACCCCAGTATCGATTCGTAAGATTTTTGATTGGGGTTTTGATTTTCCTCTCTTAAATACTAATTTTCGACCCCTAATGTATAGATTTTTTAACTCTATTTTTGACAAAGACTTTAAAAAAGTAATGTTTTACGGAATATCCCGTAAATATTATAAGACTACAAAAATATAGTTGGTAGTAAATTAAACAATCTCATTAAAACGTTTCATATTTAAAAATCATTTTATTAAGTGCTTGATGCCCAAGTGATTTCTAGCCATGCACACGATAGGAGGCATATCCAGTTCTGGTAAGTCTTATTCGCTAAGATCGGGTAGGGATTACTCAGCATGCCGGAGAACTTTTTATTCTGAATGCAGCTCAGTATACTTGTTTTAAAAATGAACACAACTCAAAAAGAACGTTTAAGAAAACGGACACGGCAAAACACGAACGAAGCGTTACGGCAAGTGGATCCAACTCGAAATGCGTTATGTAAATGGACACAGCTCAAAATGCGTGTTTAAGAAAATTGGCCAAAAAATGTTCCTTTTCAATTTTTAATCCAAATTTAACAACTAAAAGAGGAATTTCTTGCTTGCTTTTCCTTACTTATTTAAGCACAAACCATAATCATTACGGGGGCACAGTCCTGGATCTCGGGTTGGCGAATTACGCCAAACGATAAAGTGAGTTTTATTAGTCTAAATTCCAAGAGCGTTAATTTGCTATTTTCTTCTTTAACAGCACTACAGCCTAGTGTAGGCCAAGGCTTCCCCAGTCTGTCTCTTTCAGACAGTTCGACTTGTAGCTTGATTTCTTTACCTGTTAATCCACACCCTAAACATTCAGGTCCTTCTCCACACAGCCCAAACACCTCGTTACCGACCCCCCTCTCTTCCTTGTACCCTCAATTTTTGAAAATATTAGATTTTCGGCGCTGGATCAGAATCTTCACGACGAAAAACATGTCTCAGCCATCTGATCCTGTATGACTTAATAACTCTCAAAATGTTCGGTTGTCCATATTTTTTAAACGCTCATGGTTATATAAACTTCTTTATGCATTATTTTTTTTCACTGCTCCAAAAATTGACCGAAGGATTTTTCTTTCAAGAGCAAGTAATCTATTTTCTTCTGTTTTCAATTGCCTATCACTATTATAACTATGTCCCGTTGCAACTTTGTAATAACAACTGTTGACTTTTAAAGTCTTTTTTTTTTTTTTTTTTTTAAATAATATTAATATTAAATAAATGAAATATACTAGTAATTTATCTAAACCGACAAATGCTATGTCCATTAGCTGTGTCCTGAATTAAAAATTCACCAACGATTTGATCTTACGAGGTTTCGAAATACGTAAAAAAACGTGTTCTCGTGTAACGTAATCAAAATAAGAGACAATGTGCAAAGCAAATGTTGTCTTTTAAAAATTAGAATTTTTTCCTCACGAAAATAAAATAATGCAATTCAGCATTTTGCCAAATCTTTTGAAGTCGATTTAAATGAGAGTACAAAAAAAAAAAAAAAAAAAAAAAAAAAAAAAAAAAAAAAATAATAATAAATAAATAATAATAATAATAATAATAAATAAATAAAAATAATAATAATAATTACAAAAATGAATAAACTTGCAGCAATTCTGAAAACACAATTTTACAAGCATCATATGATATTTTGAATAAAATTTTATTATGCCGAAATTAGGCCACCTATAACACTAAACAAAATTAATTTATAGAAACTATTTTCGAAAAATATATTCGTTATTAAGTAGTAATTTTCAATATTCCCCTACTGATTTTTATTAATTTTATAATAAACAATTTTTATACCATTATTAAATACAGAAATATTATCAATATTAAGAAGATATCATTATTAAAAAGAAGAAGATTTATTCGCGCACTGTACAGTGCGCCAATAAGAAAATGGATGGCTCTGAATAACTTTTGATCTAATTATCTGACACCCTGCTCTAGGAAGTGAAGACAATATTTTAAGTTACAAAATCAGACACAAAAACGTTCTTTTTCTGAATAAATAAATCTTTTATTAAATGAATTTGGATTTCTGATCTTTCAAAATATAGGGGGTAGCCGCAATCTGGGAAATGTGACCATAACTCGAGAACTTCATAAACGAATTGAAAAACTTCTGCACACAATTATAAAATTAGTTCATTCAAAGATAATTCCATTCAAGAAATAGATTTTATAAAATATTTTTTATTTTATTTAATAACAGATGGAAAAATTTTAAATTTTCAAGTATACAATTTTTTACATTATTTTAAAGTATGTAATTTAACATGACAAGTAACAAAATTTGAGCGAAATCGTTTGAATAGTTTCTGAGAAATGGAATTTTAAAAAAGTCGCATAATGAAAATTCGTTTTTTTTTGTTTTTTTTTTTTTTCCAGGAACTATTTCCCCTTTAGAACTATCAGGTCATCCCCTAGAACCATTAAGATTTAGTCCTAGAATGTGAAGATCCGACCATTAGATTAAAAGTTAATCAGGGTGGTCCTTTATTTATTTATTATTATTATTTCTTTCTTCTTATTTATTTATTTATTTTTGCCTCATTGTACATGTCACATTTTAAATAGCATCTAGATTAATTTAAAATTTAGACCTTTGAGGATCCTATAAGTCACCATTAAGTACAGGTAACAACCGTACAATTTTATATAATTGAATTTTTATACTACCACTTGTAAACTCTTTAGGTCTAAGACGTCATAGTTAAAACATGGTTACAGACTTCTTTGTCAAGTAGTTAATAAAGCTCCATTAATTAATTTTAAAAAATAGGCAACAGACAGGAAAGCATAAAAGAATACGCGACTTTCGTAAATCCGCAAAGCTTGAAAAAAAATCTTTTATCTCAGTTTAGGTTTTTTAAAATGTCTATTCTCACATACTGAACCATGAAAGCAAATTCAAAAAGTTTTGGTATCATCTGCTGAACAATTTAAAAAATATTATCTTTAGTAACAGACCCAACAGTAACAGCATCCCTGACACTTCTCTTGGACAACACAAAACAATTAATATGTGCCAGAAAATTAAAAAAAAAAAAAAAAATTAATCGATATTTTTTAACAATCACGACATTGGTCTCGAAATTATGGAGTCTTGACCTCCATGACCACACTGGTCCACAAGGAGCTGTTACAGAAATGCTTTTTATATTTTAGGATTGCTCCTCGTTAAAAATGTATACAAGCGTTTGACAAATTCTTATGATATTATACATAAGCCAAAAGGCTATTAAATTCCATAATAAAAATATTTTGTGTCGCTGGTCAAAAATACTTTTAACTTATCCTTTTGATTTATCGTTCAATCATTGCCTCTTCTTCTACAGATTGATAAATTTCCAAAACTGAATATTAATAACCGGTTAAAAATATTTATATGCAAAAGCTAATCTTTTATAATTTAAAAAAAAAAAAAAAATAAATAAAAACAAAAATGTTGCAGTGACCATTTACTCCTTCTCAGTAATGGATATTAATTGATAGTTTTTATAGTCTTCTTCATTTTGCCAGTAGAGGAACATGAAAGACTTAGGTAAAGTGAAATTATAATGAATAAATTATTTCATAGAGGGCGCCACAAGCGACGTCAAAACCTGATGCTTGTTTTCGGAGTCAGAAATAGAATAAACTACACTAGACCTACATCTATTATATATAATTCTTGTATGCCAGGAGATGGAATTTCACTTAGTGGCGACATCTGTGGAAACATTAATTGATTAGTAAGAGTGTATCACTTACTATAAGTGATAGACACTTGGTGAGATAGGAAAGCTGTTTACACATATATCGATGTTCCAACAGTTATCCATTCATACCATCCTAAACTTAAAAATTAAATTTTTTTCTTCATGAAATGTAAAATATGGATAATAATGGCATAGAAAGAAAATATGTATGGAAGGTATTGTTTATAAGAATTAGGGAAATAAAACACCTCTTCTATATAATTCTTTTACATGCTCTTCATCTCGTTTAAAACCAATGTAAACAATATTTTTAAAAATTGAAATTTTACTATTCAGTAAAGTTATATCTTTAAATTTTTGGCCTAGTGGCATCAATAGATGAAGTAAGAAACTGAAATTGGATAGTAAATACTTAGTTTCTCTTTGTTAATTTTGCAGTGTCTTTACTTCATTAAAATAAAAGGATTTTGGTATATATTTAAATGAAATTTAAAATTAAATGTTTATTATTTTAAAGAAATTAAAAATGCACTAACTCCTGCTTTTTAACATAATGAATTTAAATTTTTAAAAAAATATGTATTTAATCAACATCTTTTTTGTTTCTTTCTTTTTTGTGAATATTAAAAATTAAGCTGTCTACGTAATATTGTTGAATAGACATTTACATTATTTTAAACTTTTGCTTGAAATCTAAATAAACTTAAAGTTTTAAATATGTGCTCATCATTCATAAAAAAAAAAAAAAAGAAAAAAAAAAAATTCATAAGAATGAACTTTATATATGAGAAATAGCCATGGAATAAACTAAGCCGTTTTACGCTCAGAGGAAGAGTTTTTTCTGGTTCATTCTTTCATATGAACACGCAACTTCAATAACGTAAATATAATAAAATTTCAAAAAACTCCGTTTTTCCATTGAAAATAATTTTGTTTCAGCTAAACCTTAATAAGACGCTATACTGCTGAAGAAACTTTTCTAATCAAATTCTGCTTGTCCTGCAATGGTATTTAAAAATGTAAAGTTTACAGAGAAAAAACTGGTAAATCAAGAAATTTCAAATGCTGGAAAAAATGTTTTCAAATTTGAAAATGCAAGCAAGTTATACTTAATGCTATTTCCCCATTGAGTACTCCTGAGTTATCCTACCATAATTTGTTTGCATTTTGATATTTGTTTGAAAACTGCAAAGAAGTTATGGCAGAACTATACTTCCTCTCAGTGTCATCCTACCGTAATTTGTTTGCATTTTGATATTTGTTTGAAAACTGCAAAGAAGTTATGGCAGAACTATACTTCCTCTCAGTGTCATCCTACCGTAATTTGTTTACATTTTGATATTTGTTTGAAAACTGCAAAGAAGTTATGGCAGAACTATAACTTGAAGGTTTAATCAAGGTTTACTTTATAGCCGTCGTTGAACAGCCGACCCAATTTTGAGTTTACGACTATCAATGTTCAACTCCATAGCCTTGTAATTTTGAACACAATCCAAAAGACGAGAGGACTCTTAACAGATAAATTACCTTTTCTAGTAATATCACGAAAAAAATTGTTTATCGTGCTCAAAAAATGATTGAAATTTGCACTGTCATCAAATACAGAACTTTAGGAGCGTTCAAATATTATGAAATCTCCTTCATGCTTACGTAACCAAGTCGCAAAGACTCACCCCTTTCAACTTTAACTGCAGTAATCTGATTTTGAGAATTTTAGGACTAAATTCCAATAAAAAATGTGACTTTAAAACAAAATTAATAATAAATTTAATTTTTAAAAGAATTTGAAATTCTAGAAAGAAGATTTTCGAACATTTTCTTTAAATAATTTTAACTTATATTTTAAAATTAATCAGTAATTTTTTCTAATTTTTTTTTGTTACGAAAAATGGATATTTTATTTTTAATGTCTTACGTAAGCATTACTTATACTACCCCCTTCTTAGCAAAAATAAGCAAATCACAAACTCCGTTTCTCTTTATGTACTAACATGATAGTATTTGAATGACCCTTCAGTAGAATTTGCCTGCCGTCTAGCTAGTTGAAATTTTGATTTCCAGATTCTCGCTCCACAAACACACAGATATAAATTAATCAAAACAATATAAAATTACAATATGTTCAAAAAAATGTTCAAAAGAACAATAAAATCAATCACTATAATTATTTCAATTATTTTGCATCATGTATTTTTAAATGTACGCACTATTCGAAACATATTCTTAGTGTTTCAATTTATTAAGAGGCTTGTTAAATATCTTGGTTTATTTGAAATTTTTGATTTGCATTTTCTTGATATTTTTTGTGCTTGATATACTTTTGATAATATAGCAATATTTGAAAGCGTAATACTTTTTTAAAAAAGTGAAAAATAAAGGGTTGAATTTATTAAATTAGGTGAAACAGTCCTTTATAATTTTTAGAAAATAAATTTAGCTTTTACATCAAAACTTTAAAGCAATAATGTTATACGATTTGGGATTTTAATTAAGTAATTTAAAACTACATATTTCTCGATTTTTAGATGAAATTCAAGAAAACTGATATGGATGTCAATAAAAAAATGGTTTTAGGCAATCAAGGGTTAAACAGAACTTGATTGTTAATAACAACAGGATTTTGAAGAAAAACTAAAACAGAATTTTTAAGCAAAATTACTATCGGCATACTTACCCTAATTAACAGCTGTACAAAGTAATAAAGTTTCGATCGAAAGTAGAAGTCTAAAACCAAATGTTACCTATCAAATTATGCCGATAAATTTAAAAAAAAAAAGTTATTTCGATTCTTGGTAATAAGTCAAGAAGATAGTAAAGCTAAGTAACATCTCCTAACAATTATACCGTATTGTGAATTCCTGCTCTTGAGTCGAACCAGTTAAGCAAATAAGTATTTATTTATTTATCATAATGATCAAGCTTAGTGGTGATTAAGAATAACTATCATTTTATTTTATTAGAGACATATTACACAGAGATTGATAATTTGTATTTGCGTAACAGATAATTAAAAAAAAATAAATAATAATAATAATTATATAGCACTTTCTTAAAATATGAGGTGGCGTTATCTATTTTCCAAGAAGAGAAATAAAAGTTAAAAATATAATTTTTTAGTGATAGCTTAATACTGAGTATGTGAGATTGCAATCTAATTACGAAAAAAATAGTAAATTATCAAGGGTGTCAATATTGGAAGATAATCAGGAAATAACGATTTTTTTTCTGAAGTTATTGCTATTGAAAGTGAATAAAAGAAATCGGGAAAAAAAATACTTTTATCAAAACGTTACGCTGGCGACAACTGTCGTTTTTATAAAAACATATATTTTTAACTGAATATATATCATAAGTAAAAATCATAAATATATTTAGTGATTGGATGTATAAAAATAAATAATTGAAAAAATCTTGACGATAACTACATATTTGAAAAAGATTTGGTGGCGCCATCTATTGCTTATATAAATAGAAAAACTTCATAGCTGCAATATGATAATCTTGTGAACTGCATTAAATGAAAGAGCACAATTTGGATGTTGCTGCCATGGTATTGAATTAAATTATTCTCTCATTTAACATAACTTAGAGGGATTTATATTTCCGGCACCTCTAGTCTGACATTATGTTTCCTTTGCTGTGCAATAAGTAAGAAAAAAAAAGTTACTGTTTTAACGATCGGATTTTAATGTGCTAAAAGCCAATTCCAATGGTTTAAAATATCAACTTTTATGCTAAGTAATTAGTTCTAACATTTTAATAAGTTACGAAATCTGACACAGAGATGTACGTTCATTGAATAATCATACCTTTTTTATGACGGATTCGGGTTTTAAACAATCAAGATATAGAGAGTAGCTTCAATCTGGAAAATATGGTCTTAATAGTTAGTCAGTACAACGGGTCGAAGGTTTAGGCCACTCTCAGTCTTTCCCTTAAACCACTCTCAATTAAATCAATTTTACTCAAATCCTTAAAACTAACTGTATTAAGTTATAAAATTCCCCCTAAAAAATATTTTTTTAAATTTTCAATTTCAGTGTATTAATCGACCAATCTCGTCCAAAACTACAATGTGTAAAATGATATAAAACCCTATATGCGAGAATAATTTTTTTTTACTATTATTAGATAATATAACAAAAAATAATATGTAATTATTATTTTTTACATAAAACTATCTCAGGGAAGACGAGTTTCATACATGGGTGCAAGGAATTATTTTTCGCTGGTCAATTAGTTTTATAGATATGACCTAAAAAAGCAAATGGGGAGCCAAAACTTTCAACCTCTCTCCTGACCCAATCTAGGTAATTTTTTTATTGATTAGTTAACCTCCCATATTTTGCTAATCTAAAATCCAAATTTGTCAAAAAAACTTATGTTCATTTAGAGAATATACGTCTTTTAATCTGATTAGCACTAATTAGTTAGCAATTAGCACTAATTAATTGACAATTCTAATTAAGGGCGAAATGTTTAAAATCGAGGGAGCCCGGAGAAATCAATGAGCCATATGCCTCTCAGGACTTATAATAAATAAAATATTGCAATCCAAAAAAAAAAAAGTCAAAAGAGTTTTAATTTAAATGGCAGTTGAAAATGAAATTGAACAAAAAATGAGACGTTGTCGCATTATATTTGTGCGATTTTATGGTTTGTAAGCAGAGATTAAGGTTATATAATAGTTAACCACTTTTAGGACAAGCATACAAATTTTATAAAATGTGGTATTATTTTCATTGAAGTACGCTTAAATTGCATTCAGAAAGACGTATAAATAATTTCGTGAATAAAATATTTTTCGATAAAATATATAAAATTGGGCGCATATGCGCCATTCGCCAAATCAATAAACAAATCATTTAGTTGAACAATACTTTTTTTTATAACATGTTTCCTTTTTATTTTATTTTCAGTAATTGCGACTTTAATCCATCATAAAAACATTCGATTAATCTTAAATTGAATAATTGTAATTTTCAAAAAGTCGAATTTGTGAATAACCGTTTCAAGTTAAGAAACTGGCGTGGCTTAAATAATTTCTCAACAGGAGGAGTTTACTCAACTTGAAATAATTATATTTTATCGATGTCTTTAGAACACTTTACAATAACAGACAAAAAATAGTGAAAAACATACGTGCTAGTGAAAATAACGTAACAATACATGCGTAAAGAATTATTTATTGAAATGATGCATTTAGTGTATTAAATTTCTTTTGTTGTGTTTCTATCTTTAAAACAATTAAACTTGAAACTCGTTCTAAAAAATAAAAAAAAAAACATCAACCCGGTTCACCTTATTGAAAGACGAACGCTCTATCCCCTGAGCCATCGCGGCACGTTCCATTTTGATTATAGGAATACTTAATGTACATTACTCAAAAATATATAAATAAACTGACCACCTTAAATTACTTTTGATCCAATGATTCGATCTTCACACTCTAGGACTCAATGTTAATGGTTGGAGAGGATGACCTTAAATATGCTAATTAGTCAGTGCATATTTTAAGCTACGAAATCAGACACAGAAAAGTACTTTCGCTGAATATAAAATGCACCTTTTTTTCGACGGACTTAATTTTCTGACCTTAAAAATACTCTGGGAATCTGGGAAATATGATCCTCATAGTTTGGTCTTTCTTCTTATTTCGCCATAGCTCCAAAACTTTTAAGCGAATTTAAAAAAAAAAAAAAAAAAAAAAAAAAGCACTCAATTATAAAATTAAAATTTGTTTATCCAAAGATAATTTCATACAAAATATAACTTTTAGTAAATATTTAATACTTTTTATTATTTCATTTAATTATAGTAGAAAAAAATTTTAAATGCAAGGTATGCAATTTTCACACCATTTTTAAATATATAATTTTACTAGGCAAAGTAGAAAATTTGAGTGAAATAGTCAAATAGTTCCTGAGAAATCAAATTTTAAAAAAGTCGCATTTTTATGGCATTTTACGCGAACCGTAAATATTTTTTAATTTTTTATTTCTTTATATTTTTTTCCCATAACGTCTGAGCTCCTTTTTGTGAAAACTGGGATTTGCATTACAGCCCATGTGTGATAAATACAAAATTATCAATAGCATAGTCACAAAACTATTGCAGATATTTCAAGAGTAGAAGCGTTAGTAGTTAGGATATAACCATGACATATAACTTCAGTGTAAGAATAATTAAAGATAAAAAGGATTTTATACATATATATATTATTCTTAAAAACATTTTTTTTTATAGACAAATATAATAATTTTATAAAAATCGATCGTAATTTTACTACCATATTAAATTTTAAAAATTAAGATCGTATTTCAATATTTATAAAAATACGTGTTTAAAATGTCACTCAAAAGAAATATGTTATTTTTCATTTAGCCTTTTCTTTCAAAATAGATTTAATGTCAAAAATATAAAGCGTATATTTTCTTTCGTAATTAAACTCAAAGTATTTTCTGTACCTAACTTATTTATTCTTCTGAACAGAGCTAACTCATAAATTAAGGACCATTTGTGATATAGATGTTCTTTTTTTTTTTTCTTCTTCGGAAAAGTATAAAAGAAAAGCAATGCAAATGAAACTGAAAACAACCTAATCTCTACTTGACTCCTCAAGGCTTGCCCCACTCTCTACTGTCACGGGTCATCTAACTATAATATGTAATCTGCCAAATAATTTGCTACCTACATAGGGACCACCTCCCGTAGGTGCGGACAACCTCTGCTACTCTTTAATGAAACCATATACCCCACAAAGAAATGTCATATTCCACAAGAACAAATTGAAAAATAAGGTTTTCTCCCTTCATAAATCTATCAATCCTTATCTTTCCCTGTGCTGGCAATGTGCAAGAGCGGCGCGTCCTCCATGTAAAAGGGAAGCGACCATTGCATCCATATTGATCGAATCAAACCACCTCGCACCATATGAATGCAGGAATTGTTTTTGTGGTGATATTGCATCGCATTGCATGGCGCAGCGTATTATTGGCACAAATGATGCTTAATTATTTGTGGTTATAAGTGCTACTGATATTGCGGTAATACGTACTTTAGTACCATAAAAATTTACTTTCTTTGCATTTTTTAATCAAATTTCTATCTTCCGTATTGGTTTGGTATATTTCACTTATATTTCAAGCTTTCTCTCTCTCTTTAAAAAAAAAAAAAAAAAACTTTGTTAAAATTTATTTAAAAAAAAAAAAAAAAAAAAAAAAAAACTACTTTTATAAAAGGGGTATTTTTATTCTGAGGAAGTAGATACCGGTGTTCAAAATGATTTGAGTTTAAAAAATTATACTTATTTAGTTTAATTTTATGTAACGAAATAAATAATAATGTAAAAGCCCATTTTACATTTCTTCCTTATTAAATCTGTTTTATAAATTTTTGTAATAAATAATAACAATTCATATTCTTCTTCTGAATCCCATATAAAAAAAATGGCGGAAGGATACCATACATTTAAGTATGGTATCCTTCCGCCAAATAAAGTAATAACTGTACTTATCATTATATTACTAATTTCTACAACATAATAGAAATAAAAAAAGGACTGGATTCTTTCTTTTTTTATTATTAGTTAGATGTAGATTTTTAACGCTTTGTAATGTGATTCAACTCTATATTTTATTTATTTAGATAAAGTTATAAAAATGATTACAAACAGGTTAAATGATACAGTCTAAAATTCCCTTTCTATTTTTTAAAAAAAATGTTCAACTTTCAATGTGGGGGGGGGGAAGTAGTTTTTAAAAATATATATATAGTTTTTAGTATAATATTATATATAATAAATTTATGTGACCACTTATGATGGCAAACAGAATATCATTTGTAAGCAGCGTCCATCAGCAGCAACACGCACATCAAAAGAAAAAAAAAAAAAAAAATTAATTTTCGTTCTTTGGCAGTCATATTTTGTATCCAGCTAAATCGAAGAAAATGAAAACTACCTGCCCGTGTAGGATCTCACATACGTGTGGTGTGGGACCTCACAAGAATTAAGCGTTATCAGTTTGAACTCGTGAATTGTTCTGTTGATCTCTTAAAATTCCGCCTGCTCATTTCCTGTTTCAATTACTACAGCGGGAGTACAAACTGTCTGGATTACTTGTAGAAAATGACAATAAGGCTATGCGTTACCGCCAACAACCAAGCATCAATCACAGTCTATCTGAGCTAAGAAATCCTCTCGTCACCAAGTCTGAGGCCACCTGGTGCTATGGAAACAAGAATGGCGCATTTTAGGGAGGGTAGCTTCACTCTAGGACTAACACAATAGACTGAAGAAAAAGTTTCACTTTCTTCCGCCGACCTGAACCGAAACCACTCCAAAACAGTAACCCAGCATCCCTACTTATAATAGTCATACCTCGTGACCATAGTTACCGCCACAGGTCCAGACGAATTTCTGTAAGAGTTCTTATTTTAGACAAGCTATAGATGGCTTGCGAAGGTCACGGCAAGTCTTGAGGGGTCAAGTAGAGATTTTAAGAATTGTTGTTTCCTGTTTCAATGTCATTGCTTTTCATTTACATTTTCACGTATTATATCGCGTACATCATTGTATCCCGAAATATAGTGCATATACAGTTTTTTGTTTGTTTGCATAATTTAACTATTAATATTACTTAAGAATTTCGAACAGTTATTTACTATTCATCATTTTAATTGAATACGTTGAGTGAATATAGTTTTTTTTCTTCTGATAATCATTTCCAACTGAAGAAAAAAGTAACAAAAAATAAATGAAAATCCCGTGATAAATTGAGAGATGTTGAGAAGTATATTTTTCTAAAAATTAAATAATTTTAGGAAATAGCACATATAAATAATACTTTGTCATTATTCTTAAAGTAAATTTGTGCCCGGATTGGAATATTACAAAATTAATGTCCATGAATTTAGAGTGAGGCAATAATATGCTTCGTGTACTATGTTTTATGACCGCAATTAACAAACACATTTAAATAATAATAAAAAATAGTAATAAAAGTGATAAATGTTTCTCTTTCACACTCTCTCTTTTGTTTTCAATTTTTCTCAAAATAAAGTAAGCAAAAATAAATAATATAAGCTTCAAATTTTCCTGTTTTTTTTATTTATTTATTTTATTTTTAATCACGTAACAGCTAAAATAATTAAAAACTACAGTAAAACCTTTTTTTGTGCGGTGGATAGGGATCGCATAAAAAAAGTCGGACTTAGAAAAAACATCAATGATTTATGAAATAGATGAGAGAATGCTTTCAATTGAATGAAATAATTAAATTAGACCTAAAGAAATTGTAAAAATATTTAATTCTTCATTGTACATATACCTGGAGAAGTTTTCAAATTATACATTAAATAGTAGAATTGTCTGCCTTTTTACTTTCTTTTGATTATAATTATTCATTTTAAGAGAGTACTTATGTCTAAAAATAAAATAAAAATCATTAAAACTACATATAAATAGAAACAAAAGTAACTAATTTATTTATCTTTAATCTCACTATAAAATGAATCCTTAATCACGTGAATCGTGTATAAAACTCTGAATACGAAGCGTATACTGTTCTCGCGTCGAGCGACAATATGTACGTAACTGACTCTGCCTTGTCAGGAGATAGTTTAAAATAAATGGACAGAGCATCGCGAAGTCCAGATACATCGTTGTCAAGGAGGCCACGTAATCAGAGTTCGTCCACAACATGTATATGTACATTGATAGTAAACATAAACTGGTGCTAACGCCGTTAAGATTCATATACCGCATAAAAAAAATCTCACAAAAAAATCGCACAAAAATAAAATCGCACAAAACAAAATCGCATAAAAAAGGACCGCACAAAAAGAGGTTTTACTGTATCTACCTAACTTAATCAAAAAATTTCCAAAATTTTTTTTTACATCTTTTATTCTTTGCGTGGGTTTTTGCTACCACAAAATGAAACTTTCGTAAAGTTTAAACCAGGGCTGTCCAACTGGCGGGCGGGCCGTATGTGGCCCGCGAACACATATTGTGTGGCCCGCCAACTTCTTATTGAGGCTGATCGGCCTCAGTTTTCTCATTAAAATGTAAGTAAATTGTTTTATAATCCTTCTGTTCCATTGTTTTATAATTAATAATTCAACTATTAATTGTTATTGTATAAGAGGTAAAAGGTTATTGTTCAACTTTTTCAAACTGCGGCCCGCCAGGTGATCAGTGACCGGAATTCTGGCCCGTGGGCTCTTTGCAGTTGGACAGCTCTGGTTTAAACAATTTCAAGTTTACTTGATTCGATGTACTGCTATTTTTGAAAAAAAGTTGCAACCTTTCAACTCACGGCTATACACTGGAGTTTTATAAAAGTAATATGAGCCAGTGAAAATGGATTAATAGACACAGTCTTGTCAAATTTGAATACTAGTTAACACAAATGTGAGAATCACGAGAAGGAAAAAAAAAAAGGAGAAATGTCGCGCAAGGAAAAGCACTAAAAAATATACTGGAAAAGAAGAACTGGAGAGAAAAGTCCTCGTAAAAAGCATTTCCATTAACTATTACGTAAATTTAAAGACCGATTCGTTTTGATATAACATTTTCGAATTAAAAAAAATTTACAAAACAGAAAGTATTTATTTTCTAAAATATAATTTGCTGAAAATGTATTATTTGTATAATATTAGATCTGTAGGTGGAGGGAAAAGCCAAAACAGAGGACTGTGTGGAATAAAATTTTGGAACAAGCCAGGGTCCACAAAGGGCTGTGGAGCTGTAGAAGAAGAAATCGCTATACAATAATTGCAAATATTGATTTTTTGAACAATTATAAAGCTGCTGAAGAGTGAGTCTGTTAAATAACCTGAAGTGAGGACAGTTTCTTTCCGTAAACTTTAAATTAATCCTCCTGCATTAATTAAATTTTTAAAAACATATCTTGTCTTTTTCAATTAATCACGTTTCCTTCAATGTATAATTATATTAAATTTTGATACATCAGTCTGAATTATACCAGCTGTTAAATCCATGTAATAACTAACAAGGTGATTTTTCCAGGTGGTTCCACTTAGTGCTCTTTCTTATATTTTTTGTTTTGTTTTGTTTCTTCCAACCAATAAAAGAGAAACTTATGTACAGTCCTCAAAAAAAAAAAAAAAAAAAAAAAAAAAAAATCACTCTGAATAACTTTCGTTCTAATGGTCGGATTTTCACGAACTAAGTGTCAATCTTAATGGTTCCTAGGGGTGACCTCAAATATGCTAATTAATTGGTACTAACTATTAATTAAGTTGCGAAATCAGACACAAAAACGTACTTTCTCTGAATAAACATACATTTGTTTTAACATATTTGGATTCTTAACTTTCAAAATATAGGGGGTAGCCGGAATCTGGGAAATATGGTCCCCATAGTTTGGTCAGGAGAGCGATCCAAAGCTCGGACCCCTTAATGTTAATTTCACTTTTTGCGTTTTTAGTCATATTTTTAAAACTAAAAAAGCAATTCAAAGAAAATTGCACTCACTTATAAAACCCATTTACCCAAAGATAATTTCATGCAAAAAATAATTTGTAATAATTATTTATTAATTCTTATCATTTACTTTCATTGTGGATGAAAAAATTCTGAATTATGAGGTATAAATTTTTTTATACCGTACTAATCTACGAATTTTTCTATATCAAAATCTAAAGTTTCAACAATTTTTATATGGTAGAAGCCGAGTGAAATGTGGTTAACTTATGAGGATTAACATTAGTATTTTTTCAACTTAAATAACCTATAATAATAGTTTTAATACACGTTTTGAAGAAATAATGAATACAAATTTGGATCTAATATTTCGTAATAAGGAAACAAGAATACTAATAATTCATTGATAATTGTTTCATTGCACCGAAGTAGTTAATTTTTTTCGAAACAATCGGCCTTGCAACTATTTAACTTTGAACTAGGGGTCATTTCACGCACGCATTCGACCTTAAAATTTCAAATATAAAATACAAAAACTACAAGAATGTGTAAGCTGGCTTTAATTAATAATAAAAAACGGACAAAATCGTCGGCAAAAGAAGTTATCTCATGAAAAGAATGTCAGAGTTAAAAACTGTAACAAGTGATACTCTTGTTTAATTTGGGGTATTATAAACCTAAATTTTCCTTTCTTTTAATTTTTTAAATTAATTTTTTAATAAACTAACGAAATGAGTATGTAAAAAATATCCATTCGTTTTACTAGAAACCAAGTTTACTTAGTATCATTCGCAAATCATATGAAGTGCAAATTCTTGAGCTCAGGCGTAGGGTAGTAGGATATTTCATGCATGATCAGTAGTTTCAAGAGTGAACTCTTATATTAGAAGGCAGCTAACTTCTTTAAAAATTCTAATTCGTAAAAATACTTGTATTTTACAAATGTTATAAAGCATGTGTATTTTTTAAATGGTTATTTATGTAATTTTCACATTGGCCATTGATTTTCCGTTGATGAAGCAAAAACGAAGGCCCTAGTAAGCAGCCAGAAACTAAATCATTATGAATTATTATCTTTTAACTTTTTTTGCTTAATTCTCTAACCTTGCTATTCAAACTCTATGATCCGCTGTAATATGTTTTTATTTGAGTGAAAATATTGACTTTTTTAATATTTTTTTCAATTAACATACATCAAAATAGTTAAAAAAAGTAACATTTTTCAAAAAGCAACTCTAACAATACTTCGGCGAATCATAAAAAAATAATTTAGCACAATTCCTGAGTTAGTTTATCCTCTAAATACTCCCCGCCCCCCGAAATTTAAAATTCGATGATAAAATTGATCGGGGGCCGGGATAGCCTGGTCGGTAGGGCGCTGGTTCGATCCTCGCCGGCCGAAGACTAATGGTGACTGGTGCACGCTAAATCTGTCGAGTCTCAAAGTCCTCCATGTTCCCATAACAAATCAATACCTCTGGGGGTACTGATCCAAGAGTTTCCTTGTCTTCTGGATTGGTTCAAAATTACAAGGCTACGGAGTTGAACATTAGTAGTCGTAAACCCAGGAAATTAGGTCGGCTGTTCAACGACGGTTATAAAATAAAATAAAATTGATCAGTTTTTGTAAAAAGAGACTGTTACAAAGCAACTGAAATAAAAGAACTGATAGGAAAGAATACATAAAAGTTTGCTACACTACACTACAAATTATTTATATTAAATAATCAAAATATAAGTTTACAAAATATTTATTTGTTTTATATAATTTTTACATTTAAAAATGAGAAGTTTTATAGCATTCAGCTAATTTATGTTTTACAATATTTGTAATGCTCGAAATGCTTAAAAGGTATCCACTGTAAATCCTATAGGAAGGAATTCAAACATTTTGATTCTATTTATAGTTTTCGATTAATTAAGCCACAGATTATTTAACCAAAGAATGTCACTGTCTTATTGATCAAAAAGTTAAATTATTAATTTAACTCAGTAAAACTTGAAAGAGTTATCTACCACATATGCATTAAGTTTCAGATAATTTATTTTATTAAACATTTTTACCTTATATAAGGCGGTGGGTTGAAATGTTCCTACCAACAGCATCAATTTTTAAATATTGTTGCTAAGCTATTTTTTCACCTATAATTTCTGCGATCATCTTCTAATAATTTCAGAAAATAAAAAAAATACCAATGAAAGGATTTGTTTACATAAATGCTGGAAATAGTTAAGGGTAGAGGGTCACATTATTTTCTCCAATTTAACAATTAAAACTAGTAAAATTCTAATTAAAATTAGCAAATCTCTAAAGAATCTACAACTGCAAAATACAACGATAAACTCTAAGTAAAATTGACTCCAACTTCTGACGAATTTTAATTTTTTCAAAGATTTGAAATTCTTTATTTAATTTGACCTTTCATTTAAAAAGTCAAGAATCTAGTCCTTAATAAATTAAGAACACTGTGGTATCAGTAACAATCGTAATTATAAAGTTATCATTAAATTTAAATTTTTAAACCCAACATTTCGTGACCACAAATTTACGAGTTTTTGAAATTAAATATTGAATGTTGTGGTGAATATAAACATAATAAAATACATTTTCTTAGTTTCCCCCCATAATTTTTAACTTCTTAAGGACCTTACGAACTCTACTTAAAATGAGGCTATCGTATCAGATGTCGGTAGTGATGGCGAGAATAGTAAAATAAGTTTTTAAATAAAGGAATAAAACAAAGAAATTTTAGTAACCATATTTGGTGATAAATAAGTAACTGATCGCAATCGAAGAGCTTGGGAAAAACATATGTTTGCAAAAGTCAGTTTCGGAATGTATACATAAGGATACACTATTTGCAAAGCCTACTTATTTAAGAAAACCATATAACCTAAATATTTGTCAGAATGAAATGATCTTTAACATATAAATAAAAATACAAGTAAAATTTACTCTTACACTTAAACTAAAGACTTGAACTGAGGTGTACAAGCAATTAGCCCTACAACTCTTCATAAATGTATAATAACTTATGTAAATGTAGTTTTAGAACAACATTTTTATATAAATAACATCTTTAAAAAAATAAAAAATTGTCAGATAATAAGTTCAACGTTCAAATTTTAAAATATTGGAAAATCAACAATAATTTAATTTTTATTTCTCCATTTTAAATTCAAATTTTAAAAAGAATACTATTTAAATATTACTATTAAAAATACTATTACTATTAAAATGAATACTATTACTATTAAAAAGAATACTATTTTCTTTGCCCAGAAAGCAGATCCAAAAATTCTCTTCTTGGTAGCCTACAGACACACTAAGTAATGACATCTGGTCATTCATTCATTTTCTTTATGGTTGTTTTAAAACAACCCGGCAATTTTCTTATTTCTCTAAACTTATAATAATGTTAAAAAAGTATGATAATCGCCTATCGGTTCTTTTGAAAATCAAAAATGCATACGCTTTTAACATTTCATTTTTATGTTTATGACTAAGGAAGCTAAAAACAGTTATTATTTATTTATTTATGTGCTTTAATGTTAATTTCAGCTCCTAGTAGGGGCGCACAACCTTTTTCAGTGGAGGGCAACATGTTTAGTCATGTCAGCGGCAAATATGATGATTTTAATGTAAACAATAGTGTTTCAAGAACTTTTTTTTAAAAAGTATGCTTAGAGCAGCGGTGGCTAAGGGAATAGAGCGTTCACCTCCCAATGAGATGAGCCGGGTTCAAGCCCCAGCTATGGCTGGTCGATACGAATGCCGCACCGGCTCGCACCAACCACAGTGCTGACGTAAAATATCCGCAGTGGTAGACGGACCATAGGTCAGTGTCCTCTTGCCGTCGGATTAACCATAAAAGGTGTTCGTGGTTTTCTCTCTCCATATAACGCAGATGCAGGTTAGTGTCAACAAAAAGTCCTCCTCGAAGGCGAAATTTCTCCAAATTAATACTTGATCCTTCTGTCTTTGTTCTGTCTTTGAGTTCTTTTGTCTTCTGGGTTAGTTTCAAAATTTCAAGGAAACGGCGTTGCACAATGGAACCGGAAACTCAAAAATTGGTCGGCTGTTTAGTGACGGTTATAAAATAAAATAAAAATAAGTTTACTTAGTAAACTACTGCAGAAAATGAATACTTTTAATTTTAAAAAAATGAAAAAACATGCGTTTTTTCAAATTTTTTCCCCACATTTATTAGAAATCAATTCAACAAAAAAATTTATAATATATCGATATTTAAATATTGGGGAAAAGGAATAGAAATTCTATCAAAAAAATTGTAATGCTCACTGAATGAAGTGTAAAAAAAATACATATGTATTTTGATGAGTAATATAAAATCAAATTAAATATTTTTATTAAAGAAAATTTATAGGGCTTAAACAAAAAGCGAAACTTAAAAGGAAAAAACCCATTATAGTAAAAAATAAGATTCCATTTTTATTTCGTTTCAGGCGTTATTGTTATTTCTTGAATTTATGAATTTTAAATACGAAACGTTTTCTTTCTAAAAAAAAATCCCCTAAGCTACAAAAATTTTAAAACAAAATTACAAACAGTGAGCAGCTTAAAAGTTCGATTTTTACTCCACTTTTATAATTTTTCTTGTTGCATTCCTATTGTATTTAAAATTTCGGAATTCGGAATGCCGCTAATTCCCAAAATGATGACGGAAAAATAACTTATATTTACGAAGAAATATGCAAAAATAAATTGTATCAAAAAGTGATAATTTAAATTTATTATCGCAATAATTAAAGGGAAAAAAAATTCATTAATTTACGGTAAAACAAGCACTAATAAAGCTCGTCTTTGAGTAATTATCTAAACCACCGATACTCGTTGAGAAGTATAAAACAACAGAGTTCTGAATCAAGAAAGTAGTCATTTGTGATTCAGTTCTAAACCTGATGATACATTTCAATAACATATTAACATATTTTTGCAGAATTCCTTACAAATAAAATTCTATTTTGAAATTTAAATAAATTGTTTTGTATCTGCATCACCTTAAAATTATAAAAAGCATTTATCTGCAGTAAGTTTAAATATTTCTTGAGGGGGAAAAAAAACAATTAAACTCCTTTAAAAATAGATTCCTAAAAACAAAACAAAAAATGTTGCAAACGATATTTTGTCGGAATCAAAGAGGAATAACTACAGAAGAACAACTAACACGGAACTTTACAACGATCGATATAAACTAAGCAACTTAAACAAAATGATATTTCAAGAGCATATTTGCAGCTTAGATACAACTATCCAAGCGCATACAATATTAAAAAATAAAGCAATTTGTAGAAGAGTTTGAAAATGCGCAAAACTTCCCGACTTAAAAAGCAAATAGAGTATTGAACTGGAAAGGTATGTCGACAAAAATAGCTGCGTAAAGAAATGTTCTGGTGAACTCTAACCCTAGACCGTTGAGCCAATGATGATATTTTTTAATTCAATTGAAAAAAATAGTGTTCTAAAACAATTCATTTAGTAATTGTTAAGAAAAAATACTAAAACAATCTAAATCAAGCGCATAACGATAAAAAGATTATTTACTAATCAACTATTAAAGTTTCTGCTAAAATCTGAAGTGATTAACTTTTAAAAGAAATATCTAGAAACACGAGGCACCTTTAATCCTTTTTGGTGTTTAAATAAACAATTAATTATATTAACCGATTAATAAATAAATTATACAGATTTCCACCATAGTTCTGTAATCAAATGTATATTTGGGAATCCAAATACTTTAATAGAAATTTAATCCAAATATTTTACTACAATACTATAAGTAACCAAGAACTTTAAATGTACTAAAATCGGCGGTAATAGAACTTACCTTTTCCTTTAATACGTTTTGATTAAATAAACAACTAATTATATTACTCTATAAATAAATGCCATAACAGCTTTCATCTTTGTTTCGTTTTTATTCGTTTCTTGAGGATTTTATATATTTTAATACTAATTTAATCCAAATATTTAAACGAAATGATATAGTAGAATTTTTGTACGCTGCAGTAGAATCTTTAAAATTAATTAGCGACAAATAATTAAGCACTAAGAAGTAATGAAAATAGGCTCTTTTGACTAAGGATTTTAAGAAAAGTCAATATTATGCCAAAGCATTTTCATCTCTTCTTAGATTGATTTGAAGGAATAAAAAAAAGAAGAGAGAACTACCATCGCGTTTCTGATAAGCTTATTTCTAACCCCACCTTCTCGTCGGCGGGAGAGTTTCTGAGCAAATCCGGAATCTTTTCTTAGGTGTGTGAAGGTAAGACAGGTTCTGGGTATATCCCTCTTTACGATTGGTCAGCAGAATACCCGCCCCCTAATTGAAACTAGTTGCATTTGTTATTTCTCGACGACAGTCTATCGGTTTTCAAAAAGAAAATAAAACCCAACTGCATTGGGGGAAAAAAGAGACTTTTTTCTCTTTAAATTGAACATTAGGAATTTTGAAATGAATTTTCCTTATTTGTACAATACGAAAGACCTTCAAATCAACGAATCTAATAATTACAGTGCTCCAGTTCCATCAGTAAAAGAGAAGCAACAAGAAAGGATTCGTCGCCCGATGAACGCTTACTTGGTTTTCTCAAAGGCTCAGAGAAGACGGATTGCTCGTGAGAATCCTCAACTGCACCATTTCGAAATCAGCAAAAGACTAGGCGTAGAATGAAAACAAATGAATGAAAACGAGAAGCGTCCATTCTTCAATGAAGCTGACCGCTTGCGCCAAGAACTTATACGATTGAATCCCGATTTGTATCGTCCCCGACGAAAACCTAAAACGGCAGCAACGATAGCAGAACCGGCCATGCCTTATAGAGTGCCTTACTACCCTGCCTTTAACCAAAGAACTTTCATGGCACCTCAAATTGGAATTTATGCTGCCGAAAATCGTGCTGCTCAAGTTAATGCATCTTTTCCTATGAATTTTCCTTCGTATCCTGCAAGTGGCAATCCTGCCTCTTCTCCAGCAGTGATGGATTTTCAGCACAATCAAGTGCCTGGATCAGCGGCTTTTTACCATCGGATGTATTCCCAGTCAGTCAACCAGAGCATATTTAACACGATTCGTACAATCCAAGTGATCAACATCATCACGATAATTCAGCTCCATTAGTTACTTCTGCGCTTAATTTACCTCTTGTAAACAATTTAGAAATGTCTGCCATTTCAAGCTCTTACAGCGAGTCTTTTCGCTATAGTTCTCAAACTTACAATAGTGCAATACTGACACCTCCTTCTTCAAATTCACCAAATCAGCACAATATTATTTCTCCAGGTCCCAGCAGTAAACAAGAAATGGGTAAACAAAACAGTAGTCCTAGTGCTCCACCTCAACAGGATCCATCATCTACGTAAGTTCTGTTGATGTAGAGCTCCATTATTTCGAGGAGCTTCATATACCATAAAAATTCTCCAGCAGTGAAATATTTCACTGCCCAGGTTTTTTCTTTCTTTTAATTCACATATATTATATTTATCATGTATCTGTATGTAGTGTATATATTTTAATATCTGTACGAGTTTTTCTATAATGATGTGATTTGTAAATATTTTACTGAAACACTTCAGCATTGTTTTGTGATACAGTTTTTGTGATAACATTATTGTTATTATAATTTCTTAAAACAAGGTTTCACACATTTTTACCGCGCTGCGATCAATTTTTACATGTTTCATTGATATTTTTAATAAATTGATTTAATTGTATTTTATAGTTTTTTTTCTTTATTCTACAATCATTTAAATTATTAGTACAATCCTTTAACTTTACAAAATAGTAAAAAAGTAGTTTTTTTTTATAGTTATATATTATTTTCCTTCTTCCGAGATTAAAAAAAATCACTGTTTCTTGGAATTCTCAGAGTTATTCAAGTGTTTCTCATAGCAGCATTTCCTTCTTAGAACTTGAAAAATGTATCATTTACGAAACTTTTGTAAACAGTTTTTTAAATTTACTATAGGTAACAAACAGTAAGTGCATATGCAGTACAAGATTCATAGAAAGAAATTAGAAGCTAAAACTGTGATACATTAATTTAAATATCACTTTTAATCACAACACGCAAACTAAAACGTAAACTAAATAATAATTCCTCACCTCAGATTTAATTATCTGTCTTTTGCGATATAAACAAAGAAAAATTTAATTTACAGAAATGGATTTAAAAATGATTGCGTATGGTGTTTATGTTTACAGTATTTGAATGTTAAAAACTAGGTAAGTTGATTTTTTTTTCCGTACAAGAAACCATGATTTTAAAGAGATGCATTTTACAATGCAAGTATAGCTTTTAAAATTAGGAAATATTTTTCTATTTAATTACAATAAATTTTTCAATAGCTGCAAAATTATATTTTACTATTACATAATTATTACAGTATAAATCTTCCAATACAGTAGGAGATGTTGATGCTGATAGTTGATGATCAAGGAATATCTTAATGAAAAACACCTTACCTACCTTTTTCCTTCCTGTCCTGCAGCAGTCCTCTTGCCTTCTTCCATCCATCTAGTTTTGCTCTGCGCAAATCTTGGTGCATGGATGCCAAGCGAGTCTCTGCCTTCTCTCTTTACATTTTCTATAAAGTGCAATGATAGCAGTGCTTTCCCGTTTTAAATTGAAGTGTATGTTCTGTCCATCTTCATAAGACAGTATGCAATATAGAGCATAATGTTCTTATGGAATAAACTCATTTTAATGATCAATAAGCAATTAGAATTAGTGTCAGTATAATAAAACATATATGCGATTTAAATTTATACAAATATTAATCCTGTTTTAAATGAAGTACATATATGTCCTGTCTTTCTCCATAAAATTTATTTCCTATGAGCTGCACAATCAGTCTTCCCGATGAACAGACCTAGTGCGTTCTCTAGAAGTGGTATCCACTCTTTCAGGACCACCACAATGGGTGAGATGCCGTTGGCCATGTTAATTTGGAAGTCTAGTTTCTGCTACAGTAGATGGCAACACCGAGACTCTATTTGGATGCTAAAGTGCACTAGGAATTTAATTTTGCCGGGAATGCCAAGACCCAATAAGGCACTCCAGGGATCTTTTACATGCCGCATAATCATACGACATGGCCGCTGAGGATTTTCTGCATCCCGGTGACTGGGCCAGGGATCGAAGCATAATGTTCTAAAGAAATAAACTCATTTTAATGATCAATAAGCAGTTATACGCAGAACTGTTAGGGTCAATATAATAAAGCATAAATGCCTTTTAAATTTATATAAATATTAATCCATGTTAATAAAATGTATAACAAATACATATTATACCACTATTTAATCTCTTCAAAAGAAATCCGTAATTGGACGCAGTTTTGCCATTCAACTGAACATTTTCGGAATGGCGTGTGAGTGAAGTGTGTCTAAAGGTAAAAAAAAAAAACCTTTAATTATTGTAACAATATTATTGTATTATAATTATTATAACATAACTGTTAACAAGGACTGATGAATGTTTAAAATACCCCCAGACCTGTTTGTATCTGGAACTGGATAGGAAGTAACTATTGAAAAGATGAAAGATGGTTTTGTTTTCTTTTTTTAAATTGAAAAAAGGAAATTCATTCTGGTTGGTGAAACATTTCTTAAAATTTTTTTTGTTTATGCAATTAAAGCGAGAACTGCCAACCATAAATAATTCTTTAAACGATGAAATTATAAATAATAAATAATTCTTATACAATAATTCATTTTCATTAAATTTTATTCGTATAAGCAAGTTATTCGATTATCTGATATGCAATTAAGTGGAGTATTGCTATTAAAAACTAGGAAACATTAATGTTAAAAGTACACAAATGAAATTGTGCTTAAATTACACATAAAAGAAATTTAGAATATTTAAAGAAAAGTATTATTTTTTAAAATTTGTAACATTATGCATCCTTTAAATATATTTTCTGAACTTTAATAGAATTAGAATAAATTTCCTAACTGATTCTGAACTAATAAACAAACTGTAAATATTTATTTTATGAAAATCTTTAATATTGATACTATATGGATGTATTTATTTACATTTAAAAAGAGGGAATGATAAAAAATAAAAAAAAAAAAATAAAAACTTTTTTAAAAAACTGTATTTCTTTAATGTCTAAGTTTTACTTTTGTTTATTTATCGTTGTATTTTAATTTTTTATTTCATTTTAAAGTTAATATAATTTTGGATATATTGTTTTTAACTAAAGCTCAAAGCGTATGAGTGATTATAAAATGTTCGAAATTTTTGTTAAGAAAATTATTTTTAGTTTATATTTAATGTTTAATTATGTAATTTTTTTTTATGTGAAACATAATTAAATTGCTTAAGTTAAAGTGGAAAAATATCTCCTAATAGTATTAATGTATACAGTTAAATGATTAAAAATTTTGCTTCGCAGAACTTTTTAAAGAAATGCTAGAATTACTACAAGCATAGATCTTTGAATATGCAGTTTAAAATTTGCTTTTAAATTTTAATTTTTATTAAAAGTTGTAATCAAACATAAGAATTTACTCGTAGAAAAAAAAAACTGCTTAGTCAAATTAAATTGCTTCTAATTGTGTCCATTTTTAAACTAGTAAGCTTTGAACAAGAAGTTACAAATTTTTTGAAACTTATCATTCAAAAAAGTGTATACTTTGATGAAAAATGATTCTTATAGGTTATGTTAAAATTGGCGACAATATGGCGTGTCCTTCGCCAATATGTCAGCTCAAAATACCTGTGATTACATGTGCATATGTTTCTAGTACGTACCTATACAACAGACATTCATAAATTTATTAAACATTTTATTTACCAAATCATTGAAAATATATTAGAAATTCGTAAAACTTTTTTTCTTTAATTAGTAATGGCTATTATACAGTTTGACAAATATTTTTGTCCTTTTTTTTTTTACTATTCAATATTATTTTCTAATTCTTCTAATAAAATTTTTTATTTGGGACTTAAAAAGTAGTGTCGGGATTTCATACATGATTGATGATACTTTAAGGACAGATATTATACCATAAGAAAAGATAAAGAACGACAAAATACATTCGCATATTTTTATTTTTAAAGATTAATTAAAAAGTAAACTACATTTATAATGAAATAAATTAAAATCTGTGATTATTATTCGCAATGGCAATATTTTTTTCCCCTTGTAATTGTGTCTTTTGTATTCAGATGTATCAGGATCTGAGGGAATTTTAGTCCACACAATTTTAATTTTTTTAATTGTCAAGATTAGCTGTCAAAGCTTTATCTTCTGGACATATCTGAAAAAAAAAAAAAGCATACCTAAGAAAATTCTTGTCTACTTTAGTGAAGAAAGCGAACCAGGCACATAAAATAACTCAATACTATTATGTATAAGTTGTTGCTCGTATGAATAAACACCCAAGTCAACACATTATAAAATTTTTAAATTAAGTTAAACATTTAATGTTTTGTTTCATAACTTGATGAATTTATCATAAATCAAAGTAAAATGTTAATAAATCAGAACGTGAAAAATTAATCGAAATAGAAAGCTGAGAAATGTAGCAAAAATACTAGAAATCAACAACTGAACAGCTTCCAAGTACATTCAGCTTCAAATAACCACGAACTGCCAACTGATAATGATAAGTCCTGCCAGACTGAAGGTTTATTTTATTTTATAACCATCGTTGAATAGCTGACCCAATTTTGAGTTTACGACTATCAATGATCAACTCCATAGTCTTATAATTTTGAACCCAATCCAGAAAACAAGGGAACTATGATCAAGTATTGGAAGAAATTTGCTTTCGAGGTGAACTTTTTTGATGGAACTAAATCTCATTTCTGTTGCCTGAAGAGGAAAAACTACGAAACATCTTACGTTTAGCCTGACGGCAAAGGGACTCTAACCCATGATCTGTCTACGACTCTGCATCTAAATAAAAATTTCATTAAAATGCAGCATAAATAAAAGATTTTCTTTGGTGAAAAATACAGCTAGTATGAAATGGACACTTCAAATCTTGTAAAAAAAATTTTAAAACGTGTAATTTGTATATTTTGCGATAGTTTTTAATTGTATTCGTCTTTTAAATACAGCCTTTTTTTAAAAAAATTTTTTATTCTTGAGGAGGAAGTAAGATCGTTAATGCTTTCTCGTGGTCGGTCCTACACACGATCCTGTCAACACAATTCTATTTTTTTATGAAGCATTTGAAATTAATTTCTATTTTCGCATTTTATGAGGATTAAAGGGATATATACCAAGTTTATAATTTTTGAATATTATTTCGCGAAGATATAAGCGTTTATTTAAAGGCTTATTATTTAAAGCTGGATGAAGCGGTGGAAAGCAAGCACAACGGGAAGTTTTGAGGAAATATCCCAACCATAGGCAATAACAAATGGCAAAAATTTCCCTTTTCCAACATGAGACCATTTTTATATTCTATTGACTGGACTACAAACGATTTACCTTAGCATCTTGGACTATCACTCCGGCTTGTTCCGTTTTGAAGGTTGAGACCCTTAGCCATCAAGAACGTGTGCCATTTGCACTGAAAGAGAAATCGTTTATATTTTACAGCAAAAGTTGCTAAAACGCCGCTGCCAACACCTGCTGTCACGGTTTCTGCTGTTTTGACAGAAGACTGATGTAAATTTCACGCTGATTTTACTTTTATGGACAGCACGGTGAATAATACAGCTTATCGCAGTAGATTTTACGTATTTAGCAGTGTTGTTCATTGATAGTTATAGCACCATGTGAGATTTATGTCTGTTCCGCACTGCAATATTTGAAGAATTGTTCAAAACAACAACTTGGTAAAATTTACAACTGCTAATAGCATTCCTGGCGCCAAAAGCTCTCGTAAGGAAAAAAAAAAAAAAACTATTTTTTTTTTACAGTGCATAAAGGTTTTTTAATCTCAATTCGAAAAATTATGGAATTTAAAGAAATACTTCTAATTAAAATTAATCACAATAAGTTAATTATATATGATTGTGCAATTGAACCTGTAGAGCTACATAAATAAAAATGGATAATCAAAATAATTTGAAAGAAGTATAAAAAATGCGAGAACCAGTTATATAACGAAACACGATAATGAAGTAAATATAACTTTATCAAGGAGGACTTTTCCAAGGAGGACTTTTTCCAAGGAGGACTTATACACTACTCCACTTCTTGTCATCGACTTTTTGAGTGTCAATAACCTATTGGATCTAGTCTGACTTCGTCAGACAATTGGAGGATGAGGAACAACAACTATAATTCTATTATCTCAATATGTAATTTCATAAAATCGTTGACGCATTATTTTTTTAAAAAATTCTCACGTAAAAAAATAAATAATTGTAACTTCATTTGAGTTTCAACTTAATTGATGAAAACACTATAAAGTAAAAAATAATTACTTACTCAGCATGTTTATCCTAAATATTGAAAATTAATTTTTGAACGTAGAATTTATTAACAGTTCCTTAAACATCCAAAAAGTTTATCTGAATTTCAATGATGTAACATTTTTTATTTGACTTAATATAAAGTGGGTCGAACTATAAAGTTGTAACTAATGTAAAGTTTGTCAAAAGCATTTTCTTATAGCTATCCATAGTTGAATCTCAATAGTTCTATATTCTACCAGTATATAATTGAATCCCAAAAATGCTTTTTGTGATTCAAACTTTGTAAAATAGAATAGGGTTTTATCTTACCTTAAAATAGAACACACTGGTCAGGCATTTATGGCAATGTATAAATAAATAATTAAATTTAAGCACAGTTTCTTATGCTAGTTAAATTACATTTTGGCTTATGTACTTGGCCAATGTAACCTTTGTACTAGCTTGCCACCCAGAAGATCAAATCTTACTTCGAATCACTTTTCTACAGAATCGCTTCAGAAAAAAAAAAAAATCAGAAATCTTATGTTTACAAATATTATTACTTATAAGATAAATCATTTTATTTTATTCGTTCTGATAGTTGTCAGACATATTTGGTGTTTATGTATTACATTAATTTTAATCTTTAAAATATTAAATGCATCGGATATCAGCAAAATATCCACACACAAAAAAAAACTCAAATAAATCTTGTAATAAACTAATATCATTAAAAGTGTTAAATTATTCCACTTATACTATTTACATTTTTCTTATTATTTCATTATTGTAAGCACCGAATTTCTTACGTATACATTCCATTTCGGATACATATAGTGGATCGAAATTAACATTTATTGAAATTAATATTATAATAAGAAAGAAACAAAACCGTTATCTAAACTGCAGAACGAATTAGTGAACAGGAAAGCGAAATTGAAGAAACCAATAACCTGTTCGATTGCCGGAAGAATATGCACTTTGGCTAGTATTTTGTTTAAAATACTCCAGATTTAAATTTTATAACTAGTTTCAAAATTTCCCCATGCATGAAAACTTGCATCGAAATCACCAGTGTGCTTGAAAACAATTATTAAAATTACCATTGCGATTTCATACTGTTTTCCAGCATGCTTGAAAGCTGAAAGCAAATTTTCAGTATGGAGCCATCAGGTTTTAAAATTTCCCAGATGGTTTCATACGGATTTTTATATTTCTAGTACGGATATTCTGGTTCCGGTATAATTTTTTTCACGGATTTGTTTTTATTTACTTTAGTTATTTTATCCATAGAATGATCTTCATACAACGTCTGTGTTTCCATTCCTTTTTCCAATGATTATAGCTTCATCATGTAAGGAATGAAAAATATCATTTAGAACCACATTGAATAGATAGTTTTAACAACAATATTTAACAGCAGTTTCTTACATTCTATCGGTTTTAACGTTTTGTGCGATATATTAACTGTAGTGAAAAGTTTTTAATCTGCCAAAATTCCAAGAGGCGAAAAAGTTGTTCCTAACTTTAGTCATTTTGCAGAAGTATAGGGTGGGATTATAAATATGATTAATATATCTTGCAAATAGTTCAAAGGATTTGCTGTTTGTCAATACAGTAAACAAAATGGTGTAAGGCTAGCCTTACACCATTTTGTACAATTTAGAAAAATCACGAGTTTAAAAATGAAGTCAATATTACGAAATTACGTATTAATGTAACTATGATGCCGATGATATACGAATTTGTATTTATTTTACGAAATGAATCATATTTTTTACATATTTATTGCGCATGACCAATGGAATTAATTGTAAATTAATTTTATTGAAGATATAATTCATTGTAAATTTGTTGGGTTTTAAGTTTTTTTTTTATTAAAATTCGCTACAGACTTACAATTCTTTTTTAAAATAGTAATTGTTGCAATTGTTTAGACTTTAAAATTTCAACAACTCCTAAATTGCTGTAGTCTTAGTCTTTTTAAAACGTATTTCGTAATTGAAAAAAAAAAGAAAGAGCTATTTAAATGTACTTAGTTAGAATACTAATTATGGGGTGTTTAAGTATTAAGTAAGCACTTAACAGGGGGATTGCAGCTTGCTTATTTTTTGCTGACATGGTTGGTAGGACACTGGGCCCATGTCCAAGAGTTCGATTCCAGCCGGCCGGTGTAGTAAATGGTGACTGATGCACGTTAAATTTGTCGAGTCACAAAATGTTATCTTAAAAAAAAAATCTGTAGCTTTAGGAGCAAAGCTAATTTCAGATTTGAAATAATGATTCGAAATTATCTAAGATCTGTAAAAAAAAAATCCTCATGCAACAGAAAACTAAAAAATATTTCTTCCCCCGTGTTATCATTTACAAGATACAAAAGATAATATAGAAAGCAAATATTAATAGTCTATAATTCCCTTTAAGATATTTCATTTGCAAGATATTTCCATTTACTTAAAAAAAATATATATCAATATTTGTAAAATATACACTACCGGAAAATAATGGAAGAAACACTTTCAGCTTTCGTCATTTTTTCATCAAATATTTAGAGCATTAATTTTTTTACTTCAGTGGTGTTTAGGTCACGCGATTTCTCATAGATATCAATAAAGTTTAAAGATCTCAGAGGTTTGAGGAACTGGCAATAAATTAAGAACGAAAAAGAGTGTTTTTGAACCCCCTATGCTAAATAAAATAGCAATAAACTTGTAACAATTACTTCAGTTTACATGCAATAACTGCACAAAATTTCCTAAACCTAGCTTAAATATTCATATCCTTTCATACTGCGCATGTAAAAATATCAATATCTTGAAAAATATCTAGTAATTTTCTAAGTGCATTTTGAAAGAAAGCTGTGAAGTGTAAGGGAGTTTCCGCGAAATTTATTTTGTACTATTTTTAAAAAAATATTAAAAAAAGACGCAAGCATTATAGATTGAATGTTGTTGGTTTTTATGGCACAAGGTCCAAACAAGGACATGCTGCGCCAAACAACACATTTTACACGTCAAATATAAAGTGCCAATATTGCCAAAATGGTACAGGAAAAATCAAATGTGATAATGAAATAAAATCAGTTGAAATTGTTAATGCAATAAAATTTTATGAAATAGGTAAAATGGTACATGAATATACTCATAAACGTAAATAAAATCATGGATAGATGGAATTTATATACAATTTAAAATGCCAATAGCACGTAAATATGCAAAAATGTCAGGATGCTAATAAATATGCTTTAATTGGAAATAGAGGATCATCTCCTATTAAAGCATATTTTATTTCCTTTCCCCCCCCCTCCTTATACCATCACAGTTTGTTGTCCAGATAATCATTGTAAGGGATTATCATTTATTATTAAATTTTGTTTTATGGTACAGAATGAAATTAATGGAAAGCCCTTAACATTTAGAGCTTTCTTCAAAAAAGTACAAATGCTACTTAGAAAATGTTTACCATTTCAAGATATACAAATCCGTATTTTTCACTAGTTACAGAATACAATTCACAACAAAATTATGGAGAAAAAATTAAATACTTCCCGTGTATGAGTAGCATTACACAAAAAAAAAAAAAAAACAACTTAGCGATTATTTCTAGCGAATTTTTTTTTTCCTTCAAATTTTAAAGTAATATTTTTGTTATTTAAAATGACTCCAAAAACTTTGTTCAATTTTATTTCTACAGTTACGCTAAAACAACACGAGGCAAAAAAAAAAAAAAAAATTATGTTTTTTATAAAGATGTCCATTTATCCATGAATATTTAAGCTATGTTTACGAAATTTTATTGAAATTAATAATTAAAGTAATCGATATAAGTTACAAGCTCATTGCTTGATTTTCTTGCATAGAATGTTAAATGCTTGTTTTCTTTTGTAATTTATTGTCGGTCCCTCAAAACTTGAAAAGCTTTAAACCTTATTGCTAGGTGTCTGAAAAATGATATGAACTTAACAACTCTACAGTTACAAAATAGTCCTCTAAGTATTTCTTAAGAAATTTAAAAATATGTCAAGAACTGAAAGTGTCTCTTCCATTATTGTAGGGCAGTGTATATCTTATTATATCTTTTGAAATAAATTCGATTTTGGCTGTATCAGGTATACAAACTTATATGCACCTATACAACGGACGTTCAAAAATTTATTAACTCTTTAGTTATTAAATAATTGCAAAAATATGTAAAAAAAAAATTTCTTGACAAATAGTTAGTAAATAGTTTTTCTTTTTAAATATTTAATGTTACTTTCTGGTTCTTTCAATAAAATTTTTAATTAGATGATACTTGCAGAGTTGAAGTTATATACCATAAAAACATAAATGATCAACAAAATATTTTCACATATATTTTTTTATTTCTAAATATCAATTCAAAACAATAAAATGAAAACCACATTTATAATGAAAATAGTTAAAATTTTGGTTTATTGCAGGGCTCGAAAAACCGCCCGTTCTCGGCGGTCAAAAATTCCCCGCGGAAAACAAATTTCTGGAATCCGACGTCAGCGCGGTCGGCCATTTTTCCGTTAATGTTCGTGATACATTTTCAATTTTTGTTTTCTTACAAGAGTCTAGCGCCTCACTTCTAAAATGACTCTCCAGAAATACAGCAACATACTACGCAAGGTGGAATTGAAGTTTTCTCTGTCTGGGAGTACTGCAGCGGTTGAAAGAGGTTTTTCAGCAATGAACTTACAAAAAAACACATTACGTACTGGTCTTAAACAAGAAGCGTTAAACGCAATTATGAACATCTACCTAAATGGAAAACCCCTTTCAGATTTCTGTGCAAAAACCACTGTAAATCATTGGCTTGATTGTGGAACTGGCAAACGTCATATTTGATTCATTTAAAAAACGCAGTAACCTCGGATAAATTGACATTTCAGATAACTTGACCTTTGTTATTTAAATTATTTTATAAAAGAAATAAATTATTTCATAAAAGAAATACTAGGTTTTACTATGAGTAACCTAGTATTTCTTTTATTACTGTATAATGTAATCCTAGTAACTACTAATTCATTGTGCATTTTATGTAAATGCTAGTAATAAATAAGAGAATATTATATTTTTATTTATTTAGAAGCTACGGGTTAGTTTCAAAGGAGGACGGGTACATTGTCGGACAAGCCGTCCTTGGGGACGGGAAAAATTTCTGAGTTTTCCGAGTTTATTGTTTGGTTTACAAATATTTGGTTTATACATAATTGCAATATTTTTGCATTTGTAACTGTATACTTTTGTATACATAGTCTTCAGATGTATCAGGATAGGATGGAATTTTAGTCCACACTATTTTAATATTTTCAACTGTCAAACTTCATCTTCTGTACACATCTGGAGGAAAAAAAAAAAAAAAAAAAAAAATTCTTACAAGAATTTGAGATGTTTCAGAGGGAAAAAAACGTATTTTTCTAAATTTTTTTCAGAACTTTTAACTGCATTTTGGAATAAAAAATATGTTCCATTAACTTTCTAAACGCATTATTTAATTCTGGAGTGTTTTTGAGAATTTTTCTTTTCTAAAATTTAAAAAAAAATCTCTACAAGTTTGAAAAAAAAAAAAAACTTTCTTTTTCGTTATTGTAGTATAGTATATCAACATCTACAAGCTTAATCCTCCAAAAAAAGATCTTCCTTTTATTTTAAATAAGCTTCTTGTATTTAATTAGTAATTTTTCAATAAAAAAACTTCAATAAGCTTTAAATAGTAAATTTCTATATTTATATTTTTATTAATTCTTTCGTTTGTTTATTTTGGTTGAAGAAATTCGAAATCTATAATAATGTTACAAGGGTTTCATAACTTTGATGGATTTATCATTTTTGATGGAAAAACATGTTAAAGGAGAGCATTTGAAAACTCTCATGTTAAGAACATGTTTTAGTCACCTCAAATTTTCATTTGTTCCACCAAGCTATATCAAATATTCATCTATGGATAAACCAATTTCATGATTGTGTACAAAATTTCACAGCTTACTTTTCCCTCTTTCAGAATGCTTTTTTCCCCGTTAAAAGTTCGAGGTCAAGAGCGAAAATGAAAGGCAAAGGAAAATCTAAAATTCTTTGCAAAAAGTGATTATGCTTTTTAACTAAAAAAAAAAAAAAAAAAAAAAAAAAAATGAGAATTCTCAGTAACGCTCCAGATTTAAATAATGCGTTTAAAAAATGAAACATATTTATTAATCTAGAATTTCGTCGAAAGTTCTAAAAAAATACGTTTTTAATTTTTATAAAATAACTGAAATTTTTTGGAAAAAGTGTTTACGCAATTTTAATTTAAAATAAAAAAAATTTTTAGAAGCACTCTAGATTTAAATAATGTGTTTTGAAGAAAATATTTTTCATTAAAAAATTTTGTTAAAATTTTTTAGTTTTTTATCCCAAGTTCATTTTCTTCAAAGTACGTAAAATTCTCTGCAAATCTCAAAAAATTTTCAAAAATGCTCAAGATTTAAATAATACGCTTTGAGAGTAAATAAATGTATTTGTTATTAAAAAATTTAAATAAAAAATCTATTTTTTTAAAAAAAAATATTTCTTTTTATTTTTCCGAAACATTTTGAAATTCTTTGCAAATAATTATAACGTGTCTTTTTTCCTTTTTTTTTTAAAAAAACTTTAGAAAAGAGAAACTCTCCAGAATTAAATGATGGATTTAGAAAGTAAATGGAACATATTTTTTATTCAAAAATGCCGTTGAAAATTCAGAAAAAATACGTTTTTTTCTGCCGAAACATCTAAAATTCTTCGCGAAAAATATATATTTTTTTCTTCTTAATTTTAGAAACAAAAAATTCTCAGAAACGGACTTGAATAATGCGTTTTTAAGATAAATCTAACATAATTCTTATTGATATATATAAATTCTTATTCAAAAATATATAGACGGAACAGGAAGTTCTGTGCTTTCATTTTAGTCAGATAGGCAGTTTTTTCATCACTTATTTTTAATAATAATACATAACAAATAAAATGGTTCTTTTTTTTTTAAATAAGGATAGGGGTTTATCAAAAATAAACTAACACGCTTACACACTTTACCCCTTTTAAAATTGATTTGATCAAATTTTGAAAGAAAAAAAAAGAGAGAGAGAGAAATACTGTTAAATTTTGTTAAAACCTTATTTCTAACCACAACTGTCACTTGCTGCAAATTAGGTATAGTTCTTTTTAAAAACTTTATCATTCAAGTTATTCGCTGTTGGGGGTAAGTGTAAGTAGGCAATGTTATGTCCCCTTTGATGATTGGTCAGCAGAAACTCCTCCCCCCCCCCCACTTGATAAAAGTCACTTGTGTAATTATTATTAGTTGTGACTTCGATTTCACAGAGATAGGACGTTTATTTTTCCTTACATCTTTATTTCTATTTTGCTTACGTATTCCTTAGTTTAGAAGATCAACAATAGTTTCGTTTACACGTTACTGTTTTAGGATTATTTAGGAACTTCTTATAGACTTGATTATTTTTTGAAATGATGCAAGCTCCGCAAAATGGAGGAATGATTTCTCATATGAACAACATGATGGGGCATTATATGAATGATGCTAATAATCACAGTCTTCCAGTTCCATCCGTAAAAAAGAAGCAACAAGAAAGGATTCGTCGCCCGATGAACGCTTTCATGGTTTGGTCACGGACTCAGAGAAGAAAGATTGCTCTTGAGCACCCTGAAATGCACAATTCAGAAATCAGCAAAAGACTTGGCGTTGAATGGAAACAACTGGACGAAAACGAAAAGCGTCCATTCATCGATGAAGCAAAAAAGTTAGGCGAAGAACACAAACGACTGCATCCCGATTACAAGTATTGTACCCGACAAAAATCTAGACCGGCAGCTACGACATCAGAATCGGTGCCTTATGGAGTGCCTTACTATGCAGCCCTTAAACATAGAAGTTTCAAGGCCCCTCAAGTGGGAGTTCATATTGCAGATAATAATGCAACTCTAGTTAATGCATCTTATCCCATGCATTTTCCTTCGTATGCTGCAACCGGCTATCTTGCCTCTTCGCTGAATTTTCAGCACAGTCAAGTGCCTGGATCAGCTGCTCTTTACCAACGGATGTGTTCCCAGTCAGTTAACCACGGTATGTTTAATTCTGATTTGTACAATCGCAAAGAAAATTCCTATGGGATCTCTAGTGCTAGCAATCAGTACTACCAGAACAACTCAAGTATACCCGCAGGACCCATCCACACACCTCCATCGATTTCTTCTGGACTTAACCTGCCTTATGCTACGAAATCAGAGATGCCTGCAGTTTCAAGCTCTTACAACATGCCTTGGGGTTATAGTTCTGAAACTTACAACAGTGAAATGCTGACACCCCCTTCTTCAAATTCACCAAATCAGCACAATATTATTTCTCCAAGTCCCAGCAGTAAACAAGAAATGGATAAACAAAACAGTAGTCCTAGTGCTCCACCTCAACAGGATCCATCATCTATGCCCGTAAGCTCTTTTGATGTAGAGCTCCATTATTTCGAGGAACTTATTGTTGCATAAAAATTGTATATACGTTAACACGTTAAACATGTTCATTATTTTGAAAGAACACTTTATAATCTTAAATTATCAAATTTGAAATAAAAAGATGTTTTTATTAATTAAATTCTTCTTTAGTAATGACATCTTATTTTTCTCGAGCAGTGTACTTTCAATTCACATATATTCTATTTATTATGTATCTGTATGTAGTGTATATATTTCAATATCTGTACGAGTTATTCTATAACGACGTAGTTTGTATATATTTTACTGAAACACTTCAGCATTGTTTTGCGACACAGTTTCTGTGATAGCATTATTGTTATTAAAATTTCTTAAAAGTTTTACATACATTTTAATACATTTTTCCAGCTGCAATCAATTTTTACATGTTTCATAAATTGATTTAGTTGTATTTTATAGTTTTTACTTTATTCTTTCATAGTAACTTTATTAATACAATCATTTAATTTTATAAAATAGTAAACAATTTTAAGTAAAGACTTAGAAAGAATACTTTATAATTATAAATTATTAAATTTGAAATAAAAAGATGTTTTTACCAATTACATTCTTCTTTAGTAATGACATCTTTTTTTTCTTTTTTTTTTCCGTGAGAAATAAATATTGCACAGCTCATGGTTTTTTTTTCTTTTTTTTTAATAATGTATATACTTTAATTTTTACAACATGTATATCTGTATATATTTGGATACGTTAAGTATGAATGAATTTATTTGTATACGAAATGTAGTAATGTTTACATTGAATGGTAATGTTTATGAAACACTTGAACTTAAATTTTAATGAATGTATAATTAATAATTTGCAATAACAATATTTAATAAATTGTTTAAATAGTATTTTATTGTCTTTACTTTCTTATTGTATTTTTATTGAATTTTATTAAGTAATCATAATTCTTATTTTTTACCATTTTCACATTGTTTTATTTTAAACGAACAACTCTTTTCCGAAAGAATGTTGCGAATTTCATAATTTACTACACTTTCCAGATTATTAAAATTTTTCTCTAAACAAACAATATAGATATTTTTTTGTTTAGAAAATTTCCGATATTGTTTACACAAATTTTGTTATTTTAGAAAAAAAACAAAATTATTTATTTCCTAGGTAATTTTTCTAATCATCCCTCTTAGAAGAATATATATATATATATATATATTTGTTTGTTCGCTTACACTTTCCAGGTTCATCATTTGAATCTATCTTTCTTAAATAATAAAATTAAATGATTTTGCTTCAGTAAATAATATTAATACTTACAGAATTTTCCAGGTTGCTCATAAAAATTCAATTTAGATTGCAAACCAACTTGTAGACAGTTTTAAAACAATAAATTGTGGCCAAAATATAAATAATTTAAAAAAACACTTTATACAATTTATCAGTTACTCTTAAAATAAATAAATAAATATATATATATATAGAATTTGAATTCAAAATGAGAGTATATGGTGTTGATCTTTCTAGTATTTATAAGAAATCTACAAAACCGGGTAAGTTTTCTTACCATGTTCAAAATAAGTTAAGAGGGAAAGTATTTTGTATTGTAAGAAGTTGATAAAATTAGGAATGTTTTTCGATAAATTCTTCAAGATTCAAAAAGTATGCTTTACTATAATATATCACAGTACAATACTATCATCGGAAATATTTTAAATATCAATTTAAAGTAATATAGCAATTAACACAATTTAAGTAATAATATATAATAATTAAAACAAGGAATATAGTAATTAACACAGTTTCAAACTTTTATTTTGATTTATAATTTTTATGTCATTTTTGTTCATTAATATTAAAAACTTCTTACTTTTTCAGAAACGCTGATTGATGCAGAATATTTTCCGGCTTTCTGCCACAATACCTCTCTAATTTTAACATCTTTCTGCAAGGCTCTTTTAAAAATAACCAATATATATGTGTTACTGATTTAAGGTAACAAAAGCGTCATCCAAAAATTAAAAAACTATTCTGGTTATATAAAATAATATTTTCAATTGAATATGTAATATTTTTTTTATTCCAATATAATGGGAGATATTCTTGCATTTTGTAGGAAGAAAACACACTAATTATTTCCTTTTTTGCATTTCGTAAATCGTAAAAACATAAAGAAAAATAATAAATAAAAAAAACATGTAATCCGTTACTACAAAAAAAAATTCGACTGCAAAATCATGTGAATCGGACTCTTCAAAAAGGGATTACAAAATTCCTGTTTTCATTTCGAGATTCAGTTGTAATAAATAATATAGTATTTAAAACATTGGAATTTAAAAGCTTTGTGAAACAAGAGTAATAACTGCATAAAAAAATTCAACGAAAATGTCAGCAGAAAAGAAAACCAAATTTTATCCTTCATTATTCTTAAATGAGAATAGAAAAATCACAAGCATTATCCCCACCATCCGATGCACAAGAAAGGCATCTGTTGAATATAATTATGAAGAAAAGATTAAATATTTCAAAAATTTCTGCCGAAAAGAAAACTAAAGTATTTGTTTACTTCCGAAAGGAAAAATCTTTCTGCAAGAACTCGGTATTGTTCTGCGACAATGATTTGCCACGATTCTGGGACGGGGATCAGAAAAGACTAATCTAATTGAGTCTTTTTAAAATTATGAATTCTATTTTCAGAAAATTTTTGTAAGTGCTATTAAACAGAGCTTAAAATGATAATAATAAATTGAATGATATTAAAATTAAGAAATACTAATGTTAGAAAGAAGACAATTATAAATTTTCATAACAACATACATAAAATAATTTTATAAAATAACAAAATCAATTAATCTTAATATTTTTTAAAATTACTTTAAAAAAAGTTTTTTAAAAATTTAATGCAAATTCTAATTGTTAGTAGGTTAACAGAGGTGTATAAAAATCAACATGGAAATAAAAAATTTTATTTAATTTTCGGTGATTAAGCAATTTATTAAAAATAAATAAGAAATGAAAGAAACTTGCAAACATGCAGGTCTATACATCAATGTAAACTGACTTTCTGTTTGTCTTGGAAACCAATCTAAACAACTGTTTCTAAAAGACAAAAAAATATTATTAATAAATTAGAATTGAGAGAATAAACAACAATAAAATCTAATCTGCAAAACAATGTGGTTATATTTGCTTTATAGGGAAAAATATTATTTATTAGGTATTATTAGAAATTTTATTATTAATTGTTAAAAGAAAGTAATGTTCGAAAGATTCATCAAAGTTGTGCTTATGACTAAATATTGTAAACAAAACATAAATAATATCACAAAACTAGAGAAACTACCTCATTGTTGAAACTCAGAATTCTGTGTACCCCAAATGTTTGTACGTTTATTTTTGAGCCTTTATTTAAGTTGTTTCCTTTATTTGCAACTTTGATGGAATCTTTTAACCATACTTTTTTTAAGAAAAAATAAATGAAGAAAACAATAGAAATGAAGAACTTATAACAACAAAAACGCAGACATACTAGATACAAAACACAAAATTGCAACAATGAGGTAAATTCTTGCTTATTGAACTGAAACTAATTTTTGTGCCATTATTTGTGCTTCATTTAAGTCTGTCACGGATATTCACAACTTAAATTGGTTCTCTTAACCATACTTTTTTTTAATCAAAAAATAAAACTAGAAATGAAAATAAAGCACAAATAAAAGCAAAAAAAAAGTAGACATTCTATTGATATAAAACACAGAATTTTCTTTCCAAATTGAGATAGGATCTTGTTTATAGAACAGAAATTACATCACAGTCTCAACTGCACATAGAATAATCTGCTTTTACAAATAAAATTAAGGAAAATTTAATTATTTTTTTCCAAAATAAATGCTAATTTTCCCTGTGTAAGCGATTATTTATGGTTACCAGATTGGATAACGAGGGAAAAAATGTACTTTTCTCTTTTTTTAAGAAATTTGTCTTCAGCTAAATTGAAATTCTTTCTCAGTTAAGATGAGATCAGATTCAGTTGATGTGAGAGATAAGTTAAGATATAAGTTGTGGCCACTTCAATAGGATCTTCCTATCTAATTTCTGCTCCAAACTGGTGTAAGAGGGTAGTTTAAAAATGAATCAACTCTTGTAAGGTGTTAGGTTTAGAGGCCAAATGTTTGTTTTTTTTTTTTACCACTCTTATACTTCATTAGCACTCCATTTAGAATATGAAAGGGTAGGAAGCAGAAAAATGATCTATGGAATATTTGTCAAGTTATTAATTACTAATTTCTTCAGAAGGAAATATATAGCAATATACTTTTTATTAGCATTGATTTTTTTTAAATATAAATTTAATTGTCTTTATATTTTTTGATGTTGCTTTACCTATAGATATTTATTGACTATTAAAATAAGTTTTTGTCATTCAAAACGTTTCAGTATGTAAATACATACCATTTTAAAGTAAATCTTTGTAATAACATTTAGAATTCTTCAGTATACTCACCTTATAATCAAATCCACTTATTTGAATACAATTAGCTGGAAACAATGGTTTTTCTTTTAACGGGACTAACTGAATGTTTTGATTTAGCAACAATTATTTGTGTGTGGATGGTGGATGCAATACAGCATTATTAAACACAACATAAAATGATAATAATAAATTGAATGATTTTATTAAGAAATACTAATGTTAGAAAGAAGAAAATTAAAAATTTTCATAAAAACATACATAAAATAATTTTATAAAGTAACAAAATAAATTAATCTTAAATTTTAAAAATAAATTACTTTTAAACATATTTTTTTAAAATTCTATTTAATTTTTGGCAATAAACTAATTTATTAAAAATTAAACAAGAAAAGAAAGAACACTTGCAAATATGCACATCTATACATCCGCATAAACCAACCTTCTGTTTGTGTCGGTAACCAATCTAAACAACTGTTTCTAAAAGAGAAAAAAATATTATTAATAAATTAGAAATGAGGGTAGAAACAATAAAATCTAATCAACAAAACAATATAGCTATACTTTCTTTATAGGAAATTTTTTTATTTATTTATTATTAGAAATTTTATTTATTTTTAATTGTTAAAAGAAAGTAATGTTTGAAGGATTCATCAAAGGTGTGCTTAAGGCTAAAACAAACCACATATAATATCTTAAAATTACAGAAAATACCTCATTGTTGAAACTCAGAATTTTGTGTACCCAACTATCGTACGTTTAGTTTTGAGCCTTTATTTTAAGTTGTTTAACTTTATTTACAACTATAATGAATTCTCTTTACCATACTTTTTTTTTACGAAAAAATAAATAAAGCAAACAATAGAAATGAAAAACAAATAACAAAAAACCAGACATACTAAAGATACAGAACACAAAATTTCAACAATGAGGTAAATTCTTGCTTATTGAACTGAAACTAGTCTTTGTGCCATTATTTATACTTTATTTAAGTCTCTCACCGATATTCAAAATTTAAATGGGTTCTCTTAATCCTCTTTTTTTTAGCAAAAAATAAAACTAGCAATGGAAATAAAGCACAAATAACAGCAAAAAAAAGTGGACATACTATTGATACATAACACAGAATTCTGTTTCGACATTGAGGTAGGTTCTTGTTTATAGAACTGAAATTACATCACAGTCTTAACCGCACATAGAATAATTAAATAATCTGCTTTTACAAATAAAATTAAGTTAAGCTTAATTATTTTTTTACAAAATAAATGCTAATTTTTCCTGTTCAAGTGATTATTTATGGTTACCAGATTGGATAACGAGGGAAAAAATGTACTTTTCTCTTTTTTTAAGAAATTTGTCTTCAGCTAAATTGGAATTCTTTTTCAGTTAAGATGAGATCAGATTCAGTTGATGTCAGAGATAAGTTAAGATATAAGTAGAGGCCACTTAAATAGGATCTTCCTATCTAATTTCTGCTTCAAACTGGTGTAAGAGGATAGTTTAAAAATGAATCAACTCTTGTAAGGTGCTAGTTTTATTAGACCAAAGGTTTTTTTTACCGCTCTTACACTTTGTTAGCACACCATTTAGAATATGAAAGGGTAAGAAGCAGAAAAATGATCTATTAAATATTTGTCAAGTTTCTAATTACTGTTTTCTTCAGAAGGAAATAAATAGCATTACACTTTTTATGAGCATTGATTTATTTTGATATAAATTTACATATCATTTATATTTCATGATATTTCTTTATATATACCTATTTATTGATTATAAAAAAAGTTTATGCCTTTAAAACGTTATAGTACATATCATTTTAAAGTAAAACTTTGTAATAACATTGCATTTAAAATTCTTTAGTGTACTCTCCTTATAATCAAAGCCACTTTTTTGAATACAATTAGCTGGAAACAATAGTTTTTCTTTTAACGGGACTAACTGAATGTTTCTATTTTGCACCAATTATTTGTGTGTGGATGGTAGATGCAATACATGAAGGAGATGACGTGAACAAGCCAGGAAGTGAAGAACTGCATAAGTGAATAAGCAAGTAGTGAAAGAATATCAACCACCCATTCTTATTTATTCAATTAACATATTGATATAAACTTGATGCCAACAGCTATTTGCTTAACATTAGCTATTAAAATACAAAATAAAATAACTATATGTAAATATTTTACTAATTACAATTATTGTAGTGATATATATGCTAATCCTTTACTTTTGATGTACACTGCGAGTACACAGACCCTCCACAGTTTTTTGTCATCTACCAAGAGAAATAAAAGTACCCTCTAATTAAACAAAAGGTCAAACTTAATCTGCCTGGAAGCCGTCAAATGCTGATTTCGGAATCGTCCAGTTTTCATCTTGTGCATAGCAACCTAATTGTGAAAGGGTCAACCTGTGTTTGTTTTTATAGGAAGTAATTTTGAAAGATTTCTCTTTCATACTTTGTTCCAAATACTGTATATAAGAGTACAAAAATAATAAGTGTTAATATCAAAAGATATATCAGCAGCTTCAGAATTGCTAAAGAAATGGGGACTAACCAAAGATAAGTAACAGACCATTTTATTACATTTGCTATTGCATTAAAAAATTTGCTATTGATTTAGGAAAATTGTAATGCTATTTGCATTAAAATTTTTCTAGTGTTAAGAAAATTTCTCTTTTAATATTTATCAATTTGTTTAAGATTTGTCTTTTGATGTTATTTGCTCAAGTTTTGTCTTTTTCAAATCAATGCTGTCTATTCTTATCATAGAAATGGCAATCAATGTGAAAAAACACAACAGTTTAGACTATTTTTTTGTTTGAAATTTTTTAATATTTCTAATGTTTCTTTAATGTTGCATTGTTTGAGCATATAAAATATGTTAAAATTAGAAATTATTGAAGGATTGTAATGATTTTTATCAAGACCAAGATTTGTAATTTAAAAAAAAAAAAAAAAAATATAAGGTGATTGTTACCAAATGACTCTGTTTCTGTGATTATTATAGAAAAGACATGGTTCAAACATTATGTTAGCTTCTAATGGGGGGGGGGGTTCAGATTTGCTTATTTTTACAGACAAGGGGAGAGAAAGCAATGAGCAATGCTTGAGTACGAAATTAAAAACACTTAACCTGAAACTTTACAAAAAGCAAAATAAAAAATGAAACAAAAAAAATTACGCAAGAAAAATTATTTAAATCTAGAATTAAAGGCGAATTCGGAGGGGGGAAAAAGAACATTGAAAATTATTTTTGCACTGATAAGTCGGGGAGATTTCTGTGGCAGAATCATCGCCAAGTCTTGGAAACTTTCGGGCAATGCCCCGAGAGAAAAAAAAAAAAAAAAAAAACACACAGAAAGGAACCAACTCAAAAAGGTATAACTCGTAGTCACCATTGGGCAAACCTCTACACGTTTTTTTTTTTTTTTTTTTTAAAAATTGCAAGTTTAAAATCTTTTTGCCACCTTGGCGGTTGTAAGTGGAGCAACAGATAATGATACGGAAATATCCTCGATAGGTCTATAAAAAAATTACTTATATTACCCAAATTAGCAACAATAACTTAAAAATATTTCACTTTAATCACATATCAAATTAGTTTTTTTTTTTTTATCTAAATTTTTAGGGAATATTTCTGTATCCTGATTTGTGGCAGAATAATCGCCAAGTCTTGGAAACTTACGGGCAGCGGCCCACAAGAAACTAAGAAAAAAACATCACTGAAAGGGACCAATTCAAAAAGTAAAACTCCTAACCACCCACTACATCTACAAGTTTTTTTTTTTTTTTTTTTTTTAAATTGCAAGTTTAAAATCCATTTGACACCTTGGTGATTGCAGTTGGCGCGACAGATCAAGATACGGAAATATCCCCAATTTTTATACTCAGAGAGAAAATGCAAATGATTAAGTCCCTTCCAAACTACACTTAGTGAATGTGATATGTCTAAGTTACGATTTTTCTCAGGTTGTATACATTTCCAAAGTGTAAAAGAAAAAGTTTATAAATAACCTAGTGTAATTACAAGAAATTTATTGTGTAATGGTGAGAGAGATTTATTTATTACAGAAAATTCCTTATTTTTTACCATTGTCGTCGGATAATTTCCAATTTGTCATAAACAAACTCACAGAGTAATCAATCTATCAATTGAATCTAAACGAATTGCCGAAATTTCAATACTCTTTAATAATTTTTTCTTGGTGTAGAGATTTTTTCCCCATCGTTTTATTTTAAACCAATCCTGGATTAAAAAAAGAGAGCTCAAGGATTCAATCCCATTAAACCCCAGGGCTAAAGAGAATAGAAGGGCTAGTTCATTACGCTCTTAGAGCTGAAGCTACGATTTCCCTCCTCATGACGTCGCTGCGTACACAGATCTCGGAGTTCGATAGCAAAGTATTATGAAAACTTTGCATCTTTCTCTCTGTAAAAATAAGTTAGACTTTTTCTAGTTATTTGCTTTCAAACTTTACATAATTTTCGTTCATAAACATAGTTCAAAAAACTTTCATGGCCATTATATTAAAAAAATACCATTTTAAACTTATAAAAATATTTTCCTACTTGGCGAAAATCACAGTATAAATACTTTATTTTAAAAAGTTCAGTTTAAACTTTAATTATTAAGAAAAATTAAAGCATACATCGAAACTTTTTTATCTACATATTCTTTGAAAACAAAAGTTGGGTTAAGCTTGGAATCCTGATTTTAAAATATGCCGTTAATAGCAATTTGTTCATACTTAATCATTAGGAAACATCAATCTTAAACGCTATTTACTGAAACAAAATAGTAATTTAGGTTCATAATGATATTAGAAATTTTACAATCGTTTATATATATTTAAATCTAAGATAATATAATTTATAGATATTTAAATTTAAGAAAATATAATTTTAAGAAAATCCTAAATATTTAGAATAACTACATTAAAAAATATGTTATGAAATTAGGAGAATTTTAACTATATATTTTATTTATACTTTTTATTTACGTTTTAATTTTTGATTTTATCCAATTTTTAATTTTTTAGCCTGCCTTTCTTTTTGAATTATCGAGGCGGTTTCTATTTAGATGGGGAATTTTTATAAAAGTTCTTAACTATAGAATAAACGTATTGCTGTTTTATATTAACTGTGTCATTTCGTTTGAAACGTTTATTCCATTCCTTACATAGTTGTTCATTTACTTTAGGGAACACGTGGAAAATTATATTTTTTCCTTTTGTGTTTCTATCAGAATTTTTGTACGTTGCAATCGCACAAACTGGAATTTCATAAATAATTTTAAATATTTGCAATTCATTTCGCAAAAGTGAGAAAAATCATTATAGAAAACAAAGAATGTCTTGGAACATGTCACAAAAAGGAATGCTCCAATATTAGTTAAAGCTAGTTAGACCGAACACTTCGTTCTTGTAGTAAAAGAACGCAAGCTTTGCTCCACAGAGGCGTCACAGGTGAAAGTCGGAGGTTTGGCGCCGCGAGAGTTTCTTCAAAGAACTTTCGCTTTTGAAAAAGTAAACAAAGAGCCACGGCTTCATTAAAAGGCTTTTAAATCTTCCAGAAAAGCTATGTCTTAGCAAGAACTAGCCCGATTAAAAAAAGTATTTTTTCTTTATCTGAAATGGTATCACGTTCGCAATAAAGAAAAAAAAAATAAATAAAATCCCAGAATCGATATCGCCGAACATTATTTCAAATAAGCAAGCAGAATGAATGAAAATAAAATAGATTTTAAATTCAGTTACTTTTTTGGTAGTTACTTTCTGTATTAATTTCATAATATTTTTGGCATTTTTGTCAATTCTATAAATATTCTGTTGTTTACATTTTGATCATAGATAATAGTTAATAAATTCATTGGAATTTAAAGGATAATTTGTTTACATAAGTTTCATTCATTCTTTTTTTTATTATTATTTAAAAATGTAATTTCGTGAAAGATAAATTTTGCACAGAATCGGGTGTGTGCACATCCCCTTTAGTTAAACTTTTTACCTCAAGTTACAAGTTATTTAATAAGAAGGTAGTCTTTTGTTATGGTAATTTTAGTTCATCAAGAACAACGTTTCAAAGCAGTTTTTTCACATAAATTAGTTTACATAAATAAACTAACATCATATATATATATATATATATATATATATATATATTAACCTAATATTATTTTAAAAAATTGAATTTTTCAAAAAGAGAATGATTATTATTATTTTTTTATATATTTAATAATATTTTTTTAAAAAACACAAAAGGCAGTGTACGTAGATATAAAAAAATAACGGACAAATGCTTTGTTTTTACTATGAAATGACTTTGTTTTTAATGATTTCATTTTAATCAAAGCAGAAAAAGGCAAACTTACACATAGCTTTGTAGCGGTCACAAATGGGGGCAGAAGGGGAGTTATGACTTCAGGAATCCAGAGAAAGGCATCCTCTATATTCTTTGGATTAGAGACACTAAATTTAATCTTTTTAACATTTTATTTTTTAAACATAGTATTCTATGTAAAGTATGGATTATTAATATTTTTTTTTAATTAAATGGCTTTTTTTTTCCATTTCCAATGATTATTCCACGCCTGTTTTGGGGGATATTAAGCCGAAGAAGTTTAACTTACCCTTATTTAATAGTATTTATCTGCAATATTTATTTGTCATATTTTCTCAGTAATATTTTCTGCTATTATTACGCTTTTGGTATTGATTATTATTCCAAACTAAAATCAGTCGTCCTTTATTATATAGTAATCCTATTGTGCTACCTTTTTACGCAATAATTTATGATAGAAATATTAAAACGGTAACTAATTTATCAACCGTTTTATAATAATTAAACAGAAAAAAGTTAATGTTTACTTATATACTTAACTTCGTACAAAATTGTGTACAAACAGCATATGCAATTAAAATATAGCGTTTAAAAGTAGTAAAAAAAAAATTACGAATTAACGTTTTACCCCTTACTAGATAATTTCTTTGCCAAAAAACAATTAACGAGTTATTATTGTAACCAGAAAATACATAAATAAATAAAATAAAATATAATAAAATTTTAGATGAAATTGCAATATTAACCAAACAAAATAATTTTGTTAAATTTTTAACTCAATAGAAAACAGAGTGATTTAAAATTAAGTTACATTTTAATTCAAAAGAGCCTGTTTTAATATAAGATATTGGCACATTTAATTTGAATGTTTTTTTAGTTTTGATAAAAATCTGTTTACCACCTAGAAAACGAAAAATGACTGCTAAGCGATGGGTTGAAAGAAAAAAACTATCAACGGCGAAATTTAAGTTTTAGATCAATTTAAAGAAAGCAATTTTAAACAGCAAAATATGAAATTTGAAGGAAATCGGTTGAATAATTTCTGAGTTTTCAATTTTAAAATGTCGTATATTAAAAAGCATTGGTTTCTCGAGAACTGTCCGACCGATTTTTTTCAAATTTCGCATTTAAATTTACGTCCTTTAAAATGATATAAAAAATTTCTATAGCTTCAATAAAAAAAAAAATCAAACTATTAGTAAATAAAGTAATAAAAAGAATAAGTAATTACTGAAAAAAAAATTTTTTTTGGCATCAAAATATCTTTGGATAAACGAATTTTATTATTCCGCACAGAAATTTTTCGGTTTTTCAAAAGTGTCGAGCGGTGGACTGATCGTAAGGACACGATTCACAGTAGTACAACGAGCATCATCTGCTGCTGTAAACTGCTCGATTTCGCTCGCAGGACGCCGGGCCACTAAAGCGGGTTAATCCCCGCCGCAGACTATCAAAATTTTGATGGCATGGCATGTCTTGGGTCATCCGAAGGCACTCGATTGCATTCCCAAACTGCCGCTGATAGCCCATTGCACAGCTCTAGTGCCACGTAAATAAAGTTCCTACCTACCTTTCAAAATATGGCGAAATACGCAAAAAATAAAATGGGTAGTTAACATAAAAGTAATTTTATACTTCAATAGTTTCAAGCTTTGGACCCCTCTTCTAATCAAACTATTGAGGTTATTTTTTTTCCAGATTGTGGCAACCCCCTCCTATATTTTGAAAGCCAAAAATCCAAATCGGTCCAAAAAGAGATATGTTTATTCAGAAAAACTAAATTTTTTGTGCTGGATTTCGTAAAATAGTCTGCACTAATTAATTAGCATATTTAAGGCTAGGTCTTCGAGCCATGAAGATAGAATCCTAGAACGTGATAATCCAAATATTAGATCAAAAGTTATTCAATGTAATTTTTTTACACACTTTACGATTTTTACATCGTTTATTGTTACAGTCATTTTTTAAACAAATGAGGCATTGTGTTCGAGATATATTTTTGAGCTTAATCGAATATGATTAAGCACGAGAAATCCAGAACTGTAGATACCACTATAGACCAGTAAATTCAATTGTTTGAAATCAAACATAATATTTTAAGAGTTTTATTGATAAAACGATTATTGTAAAAAAAAATTCATTCTTCTCATTTTATTATATTTTATAACCGTCGTTGAACAACCGAACCAATTTTTTTGAGTTTACTGCTACTAATGTTCAACTCAGTAGCCTTGTAATTTTGAACCCAATCCATAAGACAAAGGAACTCCTGGATCAAGTATTGGGACAAAATTGAGGACTTTTTGAAGGAACTAACCCGTATTAACGTAACATGGAGAGAAAAATCACGAAAACCCCCCACGGTTAGTCTGGCGACAAGGGGACTCAAACCCAGGATCTGTCTACCTACCACTTTTACGTCAACACTGTGATCGTTGCGAGCCGAGTGCATAATTCGTATTGACCAGCCTTCGCTGGGATTCGAACCAGGTTCACCTCATTGGAAGGCGAACGCTTTACTCCCTGAGCCTAGTATTTAGTTTAAAATACTCCAGATTTAATTTTTGTAACTAGTTTCAAAATTTCCCCTATGTATGAAAACTTGCATCGAAATCACCAGTGTGCTTGAAAGCAAGTATTAAAATTACCAGAGCGATTTCATACTGGTTTCCAGCATGCTTGAATTTTCAGTATGGAGCCAACAGGTTTTAAAATTTCCGTTTCATACGGAGTTCTAATTTTCTAATACGGTTATTCTGGTTCTAGTATAAATTCTTTCACGGATTTGTTTTTATTTACTTTAGTTGTTTCATCCATAGAATAATCTTTATACACCGTCTGTGTTTTCATCCCTTTTTCCAATGATTAGCTATATCATGGAAGGAATGAAAAATATCATTTAGAACCATATTGAACAGATAGTTTTATCAACAATATTTAACAGCAGTTTCTTACATTCTATCGGTCTAAACGTTTTGTGCGATATAAACTGTAGTGAAAAGTCTTTTTTTTCTGCCAAAATTCCAAGAGGGGAAAAAGTTGCAAGTTTAAATAAAATTTAGTCATTTGCAGAAGTATATGGTGGGATTATAAATATGATTAATATGTATTGCAAATAGTTCAAATGATTTGCTGTTTGTCAACGTAGTAAACATAGCCTTACACCATTTTGTGCAATTTAAAAAAATCACGAGTTTGAAAATGAAGTCAATATTACGAAATTACGTATTAATGTCACTTTGATGTCAATGATAACACGAACTTGTATTAATTTTACGAAATGCATTATATTTTGGACGCATTTATTGTGCACGAGGAACGAAATTAATTGTAAATTAATTCTACTGAAGATAGAATTAATTGTACATTAGTTGCGTTCTAAGTTTTTAATTAAAATTCGCTACTGACTTACATTTCTTAACTAAAATAGTAATAGTTGCAAATGATTAGACTTTAAAATGTCAACAACTCCAAAAGTGCTGTAGTCTTTTTAAAACGTAATTCGTAGTTATTTGTTTAAGGAGAAATAGTGATAATAATGAAAAAAAATTTTTTTTAATATGTACCATAACAAGAATTATGTAATTGTGAAGTTCGTTTTTTCTTCTCAAATTTGTCTACCTCATTAAGTTTTTGGACTACACTTCCTGCATTACTGTCACCCCTGTTAATTTGTGGAGTTCACCTAGACCTCAGAACATTATAGGAAGATAGGTTGGTAATTTTATTCAAAAATGTACATCATAGAGCGCAAGGGTTTCAAAACTATTAGGGGAGAGTCGGGTAGCTCCGCCCACTTAAAGAGTATTGCTTATATTTCTGTATAACATTGAGTAATAATCAATATTTTTGTATGTTTCTATTGTTTTATCATCTAATTAAATAATGCAAAAAGAATAAACCAAAAAAAGAATAATTTGACTTAAAATAGAAATTTAAAAAATTTTACTACTGTATTCAATTCATTTTCAAAACTATTGTTTACCATGTTACCAGCTGCATAAATACTTGAAACTTTGAAAATAATCTTTTTTTAATATAACAATTAATGTCCGATGGCCCATTGACTTGAAAAAATATTCTATACATATGAAATAGACAGTGGGCGAGGGTACCCGACACTACCCTAATTGTTTAGCGCCTATAGATGCATTTAATTTTTTTGCCATCGATACCAAAATAATTACAATGTAAAAATTGTGTAGTATTATAGAGGAAAAAATGGTACTTGTAAATATAGTGCTCTTCAGAAACTGAGCATTATATCATATGTAATTTTTTTACTTACATATTAGACTTAATGCCATTCGTCAGCTTGAAAATTGGCTGGGTTGTAATTTAACAGCAACTTTCCAGGGCGAGTTTAATAATAAAAAGAGAAAGAAAGTATCAAAATATGGTAACAAACGATTTCAAAACTTAGAAACAAAAGTAATAAATTTCACAGTAAGAACTTTTTTTCTAGAGGAGTTGGGCACATCATCAAAATTTAAATTGCACAGTAATCCATGCCCGGAAATGTCCTCGTATGCGGCTAGGGGCGGTTCTTTATTATGATTTGTTCAGAAGCACAGTTCATAATAGGAAAGTAATAATAAAGTAACAGTTCGTAATAGGGTAGCGCTCCTAGGAGCGTACGATGATTCCAGCCATGGGTTAGTGAGCAATTTTAATCCTGATGATGGGCCCTAACTCCTCTAGGAGTTAATCGCAACATTTATGTGACCCTCTTTTATATAAAACGTTTTTAAACTCATAAATATCGACACGAATTGTGATATTAAAAAAAAAAAAATTTAGGAGCAAAGCTAATTTTAGATTTGAAATAATGATACGAAAGTATCTAAGATCTGTTAAACAAAATTATGCAACAGAAAACTAAAAAATATTTCTCCCTCCGTGTTATCATTTATAAAATACAAAAAGTTATATAACAAGCAAATATCATTAGTAGAGTTTAAAAATTTTGATAATTCTCTTTACTTTACGAACGAAAAAGAGTGTTTTTGAACACCCTATGCCAAATAATATAGCAATAAACTTGTAACAATTACTTCGGTTAGAACATGCAATGATTACACAAAATTTCCTAAACCTAGCTTAAATATTCATATCCTTTGATACTGCGCATGAAAAAAAGTTCGATTTCCATATCTTGAAAATTGGAAGAGAATCTAGTAATTTTCAAAGTAGTTTTTTTGAAAATGTCGAAAGAAAACTGTGAAATGTAAGCGAGTTTCCACAAAATTTATTTTGTAGTATTTAACAAGATGCATTAAAAAAAGACACAAGCATTATAGAGGATCATCTCCCTATTAAAGCATATTTTATTTCATATTTTTTCTTTCCGTATCGTATACCATCACATTTTGTTGTCCGGACAATCATTGTAAGGGATCATCATTTGTTATTAAATTTTGTTTTAATGGTGCAAAATGAAATTAATGGAAAGCCCATAACATTTAGAGCTTTCTTCAAAAAAGTACAAATGCTACTTAGAAAATTTTTACATTTTCAAGATATTCAAATCCGTGATATTTTTGTTATTAATTTAAATTGACTCCAAAAATTTTGTTTAATTTAATCGAATTTTCCAACAGTTATGCTAAAAAAAAACACGAGGGAAATTGATTTTTTTTTACATAAAAATGTTCATTTTTCCATGAATAGCAAGGTTTACGAAATCTTATGCAGTTATTGCAAATAATAATTAAAGTAATCGATATAACAAGCTTATGGCTTGATATTAAAGCATAGGGTGTTAAAAACTCGTTTTCTTTCGTAATTTATTGTCAGTGCCTCAAAACTTAGAAAGCTTTAAACCTTATTACTAGGTTTGAAAAATGATATGAACTAAACACCTCTACAGTTACAAAATAGTCCTCTTAGTATTTCTTAAGAAATTTAAAAATATGTCAAGAACTGAAAGTGTCTCTTCCATTATTGTAGGGTAGTGTATATCTTATTATATCTTTTGAAATAAATTCGACTTTGGCTGTATCAGGTATACAAACTTATATGCAACTATACAACGGACTTGAAAAAATTTATTAGCCCTTTATTTATCAAATAATTGTAAAATAAATTTTCCTCATTAAGTAATGGCTACTTTACATTTAGACAAAAACAATTTTTTTTTTTTTTTAAATATTCAATGTTATTTTCTGGTTCTTTCAATAGAATTTTCAATTAGATGATACTTTTAGAGTAAAAGTAATTTACCATAAAAACATAAATAATTAACAAAATACTTTCACATATATTTTTTTTATTTCAAAATATCAATTCAAAACAATAAAATATAAACCACATTTATAATGGAATTATTTAAAATTTTGGTTTATAATTCTAAATTGCAATATTTTTGCATTAGTATCTGTATACTTCTGTATACATAGACTTCAGATTATCAGGATAGGATGGAATTTCAATCCACGCTATTTTAGTATTTTCAACTGTCAAGTTTATCTGTCAAGCTTCATCTTCTGTACGCATCTGCAAGCAAAAAGAAAAAAAAAAAAAAAATTTCTTACAAAGAATTTTAGATGTTTTGGAAATTTTTTTATTATTTTTTCTTAATTTTTTTCAGAACTTTTAACGGCATTTTTTTATAAAAAATATTCATTTACTTTCTAAACGTATTATTTAATTCTGGAGTGTTTTTTTCTTTTCGAATAATTAAAAAAAAAAAAAAAAAAAAAAATCACGTAAGTTCAAATATAGTTCTCAAAGTATTTTTTGAGAAATTTAGAAAATAAAATAAAATAAACTTAAAGTGTCTCTTTCGCTATTGTAGTAATCTACATCTACAAGCATTATCCTAACGGGAAAAAAAAAAAAAAAATCATCTTTCTTTTATTTTAAAGAAACCTTTTAAATAAGCCTCTTGCATTTGATTAGTAATTTTTCAGTAAAAAAAATTCAATAAGCTTTAAATAGTAAATTTCTATATTTATATTAATTCTTTCGTCTGTTTATTTTGATTGAAAAAATTCGAAATTTATGATAATGTTACAGGTTTTAATAACCTTGATTGATTTATCATTTTTGATGGAAAAACATGTTAAAGGAGAGCATTTGAAAACTCTCAAACTTCCATGTTAAGAACATGTTTTAGTCACTTCAAATTTTCATTTGTTCCACCGAGCTATATCAAATACTTCTCTTTGGATAAACCAATTTCATAATTGTGTAGAAAATTTCACAGCTTACTTCTTCCTCTTTCATAATGTTTTTATCCCTTAAGTGGGGAGTTCATGGTCAAGGGCGAAAATAAGAGAGGGAGTTTATTGCTGGGGTAAAGAAGGGTTTATTAAATTTTCAATAATGCTGAAGATTTAAATAATGCGTTTTGAAGGTAAGTAAATGTATTTTTTATTCAAAAATTTAAATCACAAATCCTTTTTTTTTTTAAAAAAAAAAAAAAATTTATTTTTCCGGAACATTTGAAATTATTTGCAAAAACATAACATAACGTGTTTTTTTTTTTTTTTTTCCAAATTTAAAAATAGAAAAACACTCTAGGATTATATAATGCATTTAGAAAGTAAATGGAACATATTTTTTATTCAAAAATGACGTTGCAAGTTCAGAAAAATACGTTTTTTTCTCCCGAAACATCTAAAATTCTTTGCAAAAAATATGTTGTTTTTTTTTCTTAACTTTAGAAACGAAAAATTCTCAGAAACGGACTTGAATAATGCGTTTTTAAGATAAATCTAACATAATTCTTATTCATATATATAAATTCTTATTCAAAAATATATAGACGGAACAGGAAGTTCTGTGCTTTCACTTTAGTCAGATAGGCAGTTTTTTCATCACTTATGATTAATAATAATACATAAAAAATAAAATGGTTCTTTTTTTTTTTTAATAAGGATAGGGGTTTATCAAAAATAAACTAACAAGCTTACACACTTTACCCCTTTTAAAATTGATTTGATCAAATTTTGAAAGAAGAAAAAACAGAGAGAGAAATACTGTTAAATTTTGTGAAAAGCTTATTTCTAACCACAACTGTCACTTGCTGCAAATTAGGTATAGTTCTTTTTAAAAACTTTATCATTCAAGTTATTCGCTGTTGGGGGTATGTGTAAGTAGGCAATGTTATGTCCCCTTTGATGATTGGTCAGCAGAAACTCCTCCCCCCCCCACTTCTTGATAAAAGTCACTTGTGTAATTATTATTAGTTGTGACTTCGATTTCACAGAGATAGGACATTTATTTTTCCTTACATCTTTATTTCTATTTTGCTTACGTATTCCTTAGTTTAGAAGATCAACAATAGTTTCGTTTACACGTTACTGTTTTAGGATTATTTAGGAACTTCTTATAGACTTGATTATTTTTTGAAATGATGCAAGCTCCGCAAAATGGAGGAATGATTTCTCATATGAACAACATGATGGGGCATTATATGAATGATGCTAATAATCACAGTCTTCCAGTTCCATCCGTAAAAAAGAAGCAACAACAAAGGATCCGTCGCCCGATGAACGCTTTCATGGTTTGGTCACGGACTCAGAGAAGAAAGATTGCTCTTGAGCACCCTGAAATGCACAATTCAGAAATCAGCAAAAGACTTGGCGTTGAATGGAAACAACTGGACGAAAACGAAAAGCGTCCATTCATCGATGAAGCAAAAAGTTTAAGAGAAGAACACAAACGACTGCATCCCGATTACAAGTATTGTACCCGACAAAAATCTAGACCGGCAGCTACGACATCAGAATCGGTGCCTTATGGAGTGCCTTACTATGCAGCCCTTAAACATAGAAGTTTCAAGGCCCCTCAAGTGGGAGTTCATATTGCAGATAATAATGCAACTCTAGTTAATGCATCTTATCCCATGCATTTTCCTTCGTATGCTGCAACCGGCTATCTTGCCTCTTCGCTGAATTTTCAGCACAGTCAAGTGCCTGGATCAGCTGCTCTTTACCATCGGATGTGTTCCCAGTCAGTTAACCACGGTATGTTTAATTCTGATTTGTACAATCGCAACGAAAATTCCTATGGGATCTCTAGTGCTAGCAATCAGTACTACCAGAACAACTCAAGTATACTCGCAGAACCCATCCACACACCTCCATCGATTTCTTCTGGACTTAACCTGCCTTATGCTACGAAATCAGAGATGCCTGCAGTTTCAAGCTCTTTCAACATGCCTTTGGGCTATAGTTCTCAAACTTTCAACAGTGTAATGCTGACACCCCCTTCTTCAAATTCACCAAATCAGCACAATATTATTTCTCCAAGTCCCAGCAGTAAACAAGAAATGGATAAACAAAACAGTAGTCCTAGTGCTCCACCTCAACAGGATCCATCATCTATGCCCGTAAGCTCTTTTGATGTAGAGCTCCATTATTTCGAGGAGCTTCATATACCATAAAAATTCTCCAGCAGTGAAATATTTCACTGCCCAAGTTTTTTCTTTCTTTTAATTCACATATATTATATTTATCATGTATCGGTATGTAATGTATATATTTTAATATCTGTACGAGTTATTCAATAATGATGTAGTTGGTATATATTTTACTGAAATACTTCAGCATTGTTTTACAATACAGTTTCTGTGATAGCATTATTGTTATTAAAATTTCTTAAAAGTTTTACACACATTTTAATACATTTTGCAATCAATTTTTACATGTTTCATAAATTGATTTAGTTTTATTTTATAGTTTTTACTTTATTCTTTCATAGTAACTTTATTAATACAATCATTTAATTTTATAAAATAGTAAACAATTTTAAGTAAAGACTTAGAAAGAATACTTTATAATTATAAATTATTAAATTTGAAATAAAAAGATGTTTTTACCAATTACATTTTTCTTTAGTAATGACATCTTTTTTTTCTTTTTTTTTTCCTTGAGCAATAAATATTGCACAGCTCATGTTTTTTTTTTCTTTTTTTTTAATAATGTATATAGTTTAATTTTTACAACATGCATATCTGTATATATTTGGATATGTTAAGTATGAATGAATTTATTTGTATACGAAATTTAGTAATGTTTACATTGAATGATAATGTTTATGACACATTTGAACTTAAATTTTGATGAATGTATTATTAATAATTTGCAATATCAATATTTAATAAATTGTTTAAATAGTATTTTATTGTCTTTATTTTCTTATTGTATTTTTTTTGAATTTTGTTAAGTAATCATAATTCTTATTTTTTACCATTTTCACATTGTTTTATTTCAAACGAACAACTCTTTTCGGAAAGAATGTTGCAAATTTCATAATTTACTACATTTTCCAGATTATTAAAATTTTTCTTCCAACAAACAATATAGATATTTTTTGTATAGGAAATTTCCGAGATTGTTTACACAAATTTTGTGTTTTTAGAAAAATAAAAAAATTATTTATTTCCTGGGTAATTTTTCTAATCATCCCTCTTAGAAGAATATATACATGTTTGTGTGTGTATATATATAAATATATATATATATATTGTAATTATAGTTTATTATAATATAACACAGTACAATACTATCATTGGAAATATTTTAAATATCATTTTAAAGTAATATAGTAATTAACACAAGGAATATATTAGTTAACACAATTTCAAACTTATTTTGATTTATAATTTTTATGTCATTTTTGTTCATTGTTATTAAAAACTTCTAACTTTTTCAGAAACGCTGATGCAGAATATTTTCAGGCTTTCTGCCACATACCTCTCTAATTTTAACATCTTTCTGCAAGGCACTTTTAAAAATAACCAATATACATGCGTTACTGATTTAAGGTAACAAAAGCGTCATCCAAAAAAAAAAAAAAAAACTATTCTGGTTACATTTACATAAAATGATTTTTTAAATTGAATATGTAATATTTTTTTATTCTAATATAATGGGAGATATTCTTGCATTTTGTAGGAAGAAAACACACAATTTATTTTCTTTTTTGCATTTTGTAAATCGTAAAAACATTAAGAAAAATAAAAAATAAAAAAAATGTTATCCGTAACTACCAAAAAAATTTCGACTGCAAAATCATGTAAATCGGACTCTTCAAAAAGGGGTTACTAAATTCCTGTTTTCATTTCGAGATTCAGTTGTAATAAATAATATAGTATTTAAAATATCGGAATTTAAAAGCTATGTGAAACAATAGTAATAACTGCATAAAAAAATTGAACGAAAATGTCAGCAGAAAAGAAAACCATATTTTTTACTTCTTTATTCTCAAATGAGAATAGAAAAACCAAAATGAAGAAAAGATTAAATATTTCAAAAATTTCTACAGAAAAGAAAACTAAAGTATTTGTTTACTTCCGGGAGGAAAAATCTTTCTACAAGAACTCGGTATTGTTCTGCGACAATGTTGCTTTTTCGCCACGATTATGGGACGGGGATCAGAAATGACTAATCCAATTGAGTCTTTTTTAAATTTATAAGTTCCATTTTCAGTAGTTTTATTAATGAATAATATTATAAATGAATTAGAATTGAGGGAATAAACAACAATAAAATCTAACATACAAAACAATATTGCTATGTTTGCTTTATAGGGAAAAATATTATTTATTTTTTATTATTAATTTTTAAAAGAAAGTAGTGTTCGAAAGATTCATCAAAGTTGTGCTTATGACTAAATATTGTAAACAAAACATAAATAATATCATAAAACTAGAGAAACTACCTCATTGTTGAAACTCAGAATTCTGTGTGCCCCAAATGTTTGTACGTTTATTTTTGAGCCTTTATTTAAGTTGTTTACCTTTATTTGCAACTTTGATAGATTCTCATAACCCTACTTTTTTTAGGAAAAAATAAATAAAGAAAACAATAGAAATGAAGAACATATAACAACAAAAACGCAGACATACTAGATACAAAACACAAAATTGCAACAATGAGGTAAATTCTTGCTTATTGAACTGAAACTAATTTTTGTGCCATTATTTGTGCTTCATTTAAGTCTGTCACCGATTCACAACTTAAATTGGTTCTCTTAACCCTACTTTTTTTAATCAGAAAATAAAGCACAAATAACAGCAAAAAAAGTAGACATTCTATTGATATAAAGCACAGAATTCTCTTTCGACATTGAGGTAGGTTCTTGTTTATAGAACCGTAATTACACCACAGTCTCAACTGCACATAGAATAATTGAATAATCTGCTTTTACAAATAAAATTAAGTAAAACTTAATTATTTTTTTACAAAATAAATGCTAATTTTCCTTGTTTAAGCGATTATTTATGGTTACCAGATTGGATAAAGAGGGAAAAAATGAACTTTTCATTTTTTAAGAAACGTCTCTCTAGCTAAATTGAAATTCTTTCTCAGTTGAGATTCAGTTGATGAGAGAGATAAGTTAACGTATAAGTTGTGGCCACTTCAATAGGATCTTCCTATCTAATTTCTGCTCCAAACTGGTGTAAGAGGGTACTCTAAAATTAAATCAACTCTTGTAAGGTGTTAGGTTTAGAGGCCAAATGGGTTTCTTTTACCCCTCTTACAACATTTCATTAGCACTCCATTTAGAATATGAAAGGGTAGGAAGCAGAAAAATGATCTATTGAATATTTGTCAAGTTTTTAATTACTGATTTTTTCAGAAGGAGCATTATACTTTTTATTAGCATTGATTTTTTTTAATATAAATTTAATTGTCTTTATATTTTATGATGTTGCTTTACCTATAGCTATTTATTGACTATTAAAATAAGTTTTCATCTTTCAAAACGTTTCAGTATGTAAATACATACCATTTTAAAGTAAAATTTTGTAATAACATTTAGAATTCTTCAGTTTATTCTCCTTATAATCAAATCCACTTATTTGAATACAATTAGCTGGAAACAATGGTTTTTCTTTTAACAGGACTAACTGAATGCTTTGATTTAGCACCAATTATTTGTGTGTGGATGGTGGATGCAATACATGAAGCAGATGACGTGAACAAGCCAGTAAGTGAAGAATTGCGTAAGTGAATAAGTAAGTAGTGAATGAATATCAACCACCTATTCTTATTTATTCAATGAACCTATTAACATAAACTTGACGTCAACAGCTATTTGTTAAACATTAGTTATTAAAATACGAAATAAAATAACTGTATGCAAATATCTTAGTCACTATATGCAAATATCTTACTCACTACAATTATTGTAGTGATATATATGCTAATCCTCTACTTTTGATGTACACTGCAAGTACACAGACAACCGACAGTTTTAGGTCAAATACCACAGTATATTATGTTGATGTTTCTAGCATTTGTAATAAAACTACAAAACCTGGTAAAAAATTTTTTACCATGCTCAAAATAAGTCAAGGGGGAAAGTATTGTGTATTGTAAGAAGTTGATAAAATTGGGAAGATTTAAGATTTAAAAAGTATGCTACAAAATTGTATTTTACTACAGTAGGGAACCAATTATCCGGAATGATCGGGACCATCGCTATTCCGGATAACTGATTTTTCCGGTTTTCTGAATAGCTACAAAAAGCTGTTTTTTTTATTGTCAAACCCAACTAAAAATAAAGTATTTAGAAATAATCTTGAAAAGAAGAAAAAACGATAAAGTAATACACTTATGATTATTTCTAAAATGATGGTAAGGTAAACCTCTTTTAAAAAAGAAAGAAAAATCCTAAAATCTTATGAGGAAGAAAATATTTTTTTTTTTTGTTAAATGGTGGGAAAATTTATCAAATTTTGTTCCAGTTTTCTGGTGTCCCGATAAGAGGTTCTGTACCGTATAATATAATATCACAGTATAATACTAACACCGGAAATATTTTAAATAATAATTTAAAGCCGAGGAATATAGTAATTAACACAATTTTAAGCTTTTATTTATATTTATAACTTTTATGTTATTTTTGTTCATTATTATTTAAAACTTGTTATTTTATCAGAAAAGATTAATCTAATCGAGTCTTTTTAATATTTATGAGTTCTATTTTCAGTAGTTTTATGAACGTGTTACAGCATTACTAAACAAAACTTAAAATTATAATAATAAATTGAATGATCTTATTAAGAAATACTAATGTTAGAAAGAAGAAAATTATAAATTTTCATAAAAACATACATAAAATAATTTTATAAAATAACAAAATAAATTAATCTTAACTTTCAAACATATTTTTTTAAAATTATATTTAATTTTTGGCAATTAACTAATTTATTAAAAATAAACAAGAAGAGAAAGAACACTTGCAAATATGCACATCTTTACATCCGCATAAACTAACCTTCTGTTTGTGTCGGTAACCAATCTAAACAACTGTTTCTAAAAGAGAAAAAAATATTATTAATAAATTAGGAATGAGGGTAGAAACAACAATAAAATCTAATCGACAAAACAACATCGCTATACTTTCTCTATATGAAAAAATGTTATTTATTTATTATTAGAAATTTTATTTATTTTTTATTATTAATTGTTAAAAGAAGATGGTGTAGATGTAGTTAATTTACGTCGCACTAGAGCTGCACAATGGGCTATTGGCGACGGTCTGGGAAACATCCCTGAGGATGATCCGAAGACATGCCATCACAATTTTGATCCTCTGCAGAGGGGATGGCACGCCTGCTTCGGTATACCAACGACCTGCACGGGAAGTCGAGCACTGTACGGTAGAACAGTTTAACGAGGACCAATACCGCACACCCTCGGTCCCTACGCAGACTGATCCAAGTGGTCACCCACCCGCACACTGACCGCAGCCAGTGATGCTTGACTTCGGTGATCTGCTGGGAACCGTGTCTTAACGATCAGTCCACTGCAGGACAATTGTTAAAAGAAAGTAATGTTTGAAGGATTCATCAAAGGTGTGCTTAAGGCTAAATATTTTAAACAAACCACAAATAATATCACAAAATTACAGAAAATACCTCATTGTTGAAACTCAAAATTTTGTGTATCCAACTATTGTACGTTTAGTTTTGAGGATTTATTTTAAGTTGTTTACCTTTATTTACAACTATAATGAATTCTCTTTTCCATACTTTTTTTTTACGAAAAAATAAATAAAGCAAACAATAGAAATGAAAAACAAATAACAAAAAAACAGACATACTAAAGATACAGAACACAAAATTTTAACAATGAGGTAAATTCTTGCTTATTGTACAGAAACTAGTCTTTGTGCCATTATTTGTACTTTATTTAACCCTTTGTATCACCTTGTTGCATATCTGCAACATACACAAAAAGCCTATGTCTTTGCCCCAACAAATTTTGAAGGATGATTTCGGCGATTGTCGGCCAAAACCAGTGCGCTAAGATGAAATTTGGCACTGGCCTAACAAAAGAATCAGATGCAAATACCCAAAATGTAAAGGATTTACACAAACTATTTGTGAGAAATGTGGTGTAGGACTTTGTTACAACAAAAGTAACAACTGTTTTAAAAATTTTCATATGAATTAAAATTTTTGATTCTTTCAATCTTAGTACCATTTTTCGCAATGTTGCAGGTATACAACAAGCACTTTTTTGTAATTTTGCAGAAATGCAACAATCAATTTTTTTCCCATAACTTTTTTTTTATTTTATGTTATAAATTTTTTTTATTATTTTTTACATGCTTAGAATGATGTATTCTAATGTATGAGTAATTTTTATTAAAATCAGAGATGTTGAGATATTCAAAATTTAAATGGGTTCTCTTAACCCTCTTTTTTTAGCAAAAAATAAAACTAGCAATGGAAATAAAGCACAAATAACAGCAAAAAAGAAAGTAGACATACTATTGATACATAGCAGAGAATTCTGTTTCGACATTGAAGTAGATTCTTGTTTATAGAACTGAAATTACATCACAGTCTCAACCGCACAGAGGATAATTGAATAATTTTCTTTTACGAGTAAAATTAAGTAAAACTTAATTATTTTTTTACAAAATAAATGCTAATTTTCCCTGTTTTATTATGGATACCAGATAGGATAACGAGGAAAAAAATGAATTTTTTTTTTTTAAGAAATGTGTCTCCAGCTAAATTGAAATTCTTTCTCAGTTAGGAAGAGATCAGATTCAGTTGATGAGTGAGATAATTTAAGATATAAGTAGTGGCCACTTTAAAAGGATCTTCTTATCTAATTACTGATCCAAACTGGTGTCAGTGGGCAGTTTAAAAATTAATCAACTCTTGTAAGGTGTTATTTAGTGGACAAAAGTTCTTTTTTTACCCCTCTTTGACACACTTCGTTAGCACACCGTTTAGAATATGAAAGAGTAGGAAGTAGAAAAAGAAGTAGAAGAATGATCTATTAAATATTTGTCAAGTTTTTAATTACTGATTTCTTCAGAAGGAAATAAATAGCATTATACTTTTTATTAGCATTGATTTATTTTGATATAAATTTACATATCATTTATATTTCATGATATTGCTTTATCTATAGCTATTTATTGATAATTAAAAAAAAGTTTGCCTTTTAAAATGTTATAGTAGTATATACCATTTTAAAGTAAAATTTTGTAATATAATTGCATTTAAAATTCTTTAGTGTACTCTCCTTATAATCAAAACCACTTATTTGAATAGAGATGGATTTAACCAATGGTATTTTATTTAACGGGGCTAACTGAATGTTTGGATTTTTTTCCAATTATTTGTGTGTGGATGGTAGATGCAATACATGAAGCAGATGACGTGAACAAGCCAGGAAGTGAAGAACTGCGTAAGTGAATAAGTAAGTAGTGAAAGAATATCAACCACCCATTCTCATTTTTCAATTAACCTATTTATATAAACTTGATGCCAACAGCTATTTGCTTAACATTAGCTATTAAAATACAAAATAAAATAACTATATGCAAATTTTTAACTCACTACAATTATTGTAGTGATATATATGCTAATCCTTTACTTTTGATGTACACTGCGAGTACACAGACCCTCCACAGTTTTTTGTCATCTACAAAGAGAAATAAAAGTACCCTCTAATTAAACAAAAGGTCACACTTAATCTGTCTGAAAGCCCTCAAATGCTGATTTCGGAATTGCCCAGTTTACATCTTTTGCTTAGCAACCTAATTGTGAAAGGGTCAACCTGCTTTGTATTTATAGGAAGTGATTTTGAAAGATTTGTTACCATTTATACCTTGTTACAAATACTGCAGATAAGACTGCAAAAATAATAAGTGTAAGGAACATAAGATATATCAGCAGCTTCAGAATAGCTCAAGAAATGGGGACTAACTAAAGGTAAGTAACGGACCATTTTATTATATTTGCTATTGCAATAAAATGCTATAGAAAAATTTTAATGCTATTTGCATTAAAATTTTTCTAGTGTTAACAAAATTTGTCTTTTAATATTTGTTAATTTGTTTAAGATTTGTCTTTTGATGTTATTTGCTCAAGTTTTGTCCTTTTCAAATCAATGCTGGCTATTCTTATCATGTAAATGGCAATTATGTGAAAAGACGCTACAGTTTTGACCATTTTTGTGTTTAAATTTTTCAATATTCAAAAAGTTTTTTCTAATTTTGCATTGTTTGAGCATATAAAGTATGTTAAAATAGGAAATTATTGAAAGATTGTAATGATTTTTATCAAGAAAAAAATTTGAGATTTAAAAAAACATGTCAAAATAAAAGGTTATTGTTACCAAATGACTCAGTTTCTGTGATTACTATAGAAAAGACATGGTTCATACATTATGTTAGCTTATAATGGGGGAGGGATTGCTGATTTGCTTATTTTTACAGACATGGGGAGAGAAAGCAATGGGCATTGCTTGAGTAAGAAATTAAAACCTTACAAAAAGCAAAATAAAAAATGAAACAAAAAAAAATTACGCAAGAAAAATTATTGGTACTTTTCCATTATACCGGCGCAGGCGATAAAGTCGCCAATAATGTTGTAACGAACGCCAAACGGAATATTGCTTCTGGTAACCTTTTGCATCCATATTTTCAAAACAAATCGCGGTCAATTTTTTCCCCATCAGTCACGTCTTCTTCTTAATACGAAAAATTAAAGCAAAAAGCAATGAAAATTTGGGATTTGCCCAAAACAGAGGAAGAAGCAGTCAGATTCTTTCCAGAGAAAGGCGTTTTGCCTGAAATCGTAACTAGTGATAAGAATCATGAAATGAAGTTGTATATCGGAGATGAAATTCAATGGCGATGCAACCTTTCATCTTGTCGCTGTAAAAGAAGTATCCGTAAAGGCACATGGTTTCAATCATCGAAATAGAGCTTTTTTAAATGTGTGAGGTTTATTTAGTGTTGGAGCGAAGAATTAACTTCAGTTAAATGGTGTGAAAAGCAGTTGGAAATCAGTTATGGAACAGTTGTAGACTGGAATAACTTCAAGCGTGAGTTTTGTGTGAATTCTTTGCTGAAACGTGAACAACGGAAAATAGGAGGACCTGGCATGATTGTCGAAGTGGACGAAAGTTTGTTTACGAAGAGAAAAAAACAATGCGAGATGGATTCTACCACAGCAATAGATCTTCGGTGGAGTTCTCCGGGAAACGAACGAATGTTTCCTTGTGGAGGTGCCAAATAGATCCATGAACACTTTATTGAAGGCAATTAAGGAAAATATCGAAAAAGAAATGATAATATATTCTGATTCATGAAAATCATACAGCACTATAGTAAGCTGGAAGATCAAATCAAAGCTTAACCCCGTCCCGCCCCCGTCAGGGGGCATCCGGAGAATACTGTAGATTCTAAGTGCACACACGTGACCTCTCAGTAAAAAAGAGGATTCAAAAAGGTAGGCTTGGTGGCGATTCATGGCAACATCAGAAGGCCTCAAAGAATTTAGTGAAATCTTTCAATTAACAATAGTAGTTACTCAGAAAATAGGAGTTTGAGTGTTCAAACATAATAGACGATGCATCAAAAAAAAAAAAAAAAAACATTTTAAAAAATGAAGCTGGAAGGTGAAAATTTCGGACATTTCAAAGTGAACCATAAGTACAACTTTGTGGATCCGAAACGCACACTCAAAAAATAAAGAAAATAAATTCGCGCTAAATGGCGAAATAAGAAACAAAGAGGAACGGCACGCCATAATCTCGTTATCTTGCAGAATTCATGTGGAGAAGGCAAGCGGAGGACCCATTTTAAAAAAATTTTAAGCGATATTAAAATGATGTCTCCAAAATAAATACAAAATTTGACCCATTTATTAACAATATTATTATTATTTATTATGTGAGCAATAATTAAATCTGCTTCGTGTGATTTGTTTCGGCGACTGTGTGCCGGCGCAAACTCGCCATAAAGTCTGCTTGGCGAAATATGCGCCGGCATAATAGAAAAGTACCAAATTATTTAAATCTAGAATTAAAGGCGAATTTGGAGGGTAAAAAAGAACATTCAAAATTCTTTTTGCACTGATAAGTCGAGGAGATTTCTGCATCATAATCTCTAGCAGAATTATCGCCAAGTCTTGGAAACTTCAGGGCAGTGGCCGCGAGAAACTAAAAAAAAAAAAACATCACAGAAAGAAAACAACCCAAAAGGTATAACTCGTAGCCACCATCAGGCAAACATCTACATGATTTGTTTATAAAAAAATTAAAATCTATTTGGCACCTTGGCGGCTGTAGTCGTCGATCACGATACGGAAATATCCCTGATAAGCCTATAAAAAAATTAATTATATTACCCAAATTAGCAACATTAACTTAAAAATATTTCACTTTAATTACATATCAAAATAGTTTCTCTTTCTAAATTTTTAGAGAGTATTTTTGTATCCTGATCTGTAGCAGAATAATCGCCAAGTCTTGGAAACTTCCGGGCAGTGGCCCACGAGGAACTAAAAAAAAATATCACAGAAAGGGACCAACTCAAACAGTAAAACTCCTAACCCCCCCCCCCCCCGGGACAAACATCTACATGTTTTGTTTTTTTTTAAATTGCAAGTTAAAAATCCATTTGGCACCTTGGCGATTGTAGTTGGCGCGACAGATCAAGATACAAAAATATCTCCAATTATTATACTCAGAGAAAAAAATGCACATGATTAAGCCACTTCAAAAATACACTTAACGAATGTGATTTTACCTAGTTACGATTTTGCTCACGTTGTATACATTTCCAAAGAGTAACAGAAAAAGTTTATAAGTAATTTATTGTGTAATTTATACGAGAAATTTATTGTGTAATTGTAAGAGAAATTTATTTATTACAAAATATTTCTTATTTTTTACCATTGTCGTTGGACATTTTCTAATTTGTTATAAACAAACTCACAGAGAAATCAATCTATCAATTGAATCCAAACGTTGCCAGATTTAGAAAAACAAAAGCCAAATCAAAATTAAATAAATAAAACCTTATTTGGCTTTTCGCTTGAATCGAAACATAAAATCCTTTTGCTATTGTGGCGTAATTACCAGTACGAAAATTAAGCATCAATTCACTGGTATATAAGGCATGCTAACTTGATTCAATCAAGAGGTACCTTTTGATAGATAATGGTTGGCATTGTCGATAACTCCGCCCCCAAATTGGTGACCCGGACGTGATTTGAACATGCAGTAACGCCCACTTCAATCTGGTAACGCCTACTTCGTTGGATGGTCCACATTGAACAGTTGACTGCTTGTGACTGCGACATTACCCACCTCCTCGTGCTGTTGCTATTCAGTCTCGCCTCGATCATACACTACGTCAGCCTGCATACACTCGACTGCTAATGGCAGCACAGGAGCGACTACGACCGTGAAGTTAATACACCTCTTACTAAAATACACCTTATTACTAAAAGTATCTATATCCATTTAAATGGTATTATTAAATTTAGTTTTCAAATAAACATCTATAAACAGCTCTTTTTTTTTTTTTTTTTTTTACTTTTTAATATACTATAATTTTAGTATTCCATGAATTTTCAATGAGTTTATACTGTGTTTGGAATAATTTATAAAGTGTGTAATTGTTTGAGATAATCTTGTTATTAGTATCGCCATCTTCTTTTCCAGTCACAGTAGAACGGTAATCATACGATACTTCAGTTATCCAACTCTTCTTTAGACTTGCACTTTAAAATATTCTGATCATTGTTGCATGTGTTTGTACTAACAGCTTTATCATTATTACAGTTGATGTTACTAGATTATTCTTGTGACAATGAATTAAACATGCATCAAATCATTTTATTTTCCGTGAACTAGTATACTGTTACGTATGATGGGCAATTAAAAAAACTAGTCTTTTTTTTTTTTTTTTTTTTTTTTAAGAGTGATTTTAGTCCTAATTAAAAAAGCAGCTTAAAAAGGTCACCCGATAACATTTTCCCTACGTGTCTCTGGTCCTGAGAGTGACAGAAATTTGGGCTTCTACTAATTTACTTTTAGATACCTTTTAAATAGGTTCTGAAATAATTTTATGTTTATTCATAAAACTACCTACTGGTTTGTTTATATTTTCTTTTTGTTATGTTTTAGAGGCTGTTTGCAGTGTTTAACTAACACTAAAGTGAATGAAGTTGAAAATGTTTTTAAAGGCTGGTTGCGCCATGCTAAAGAAAGAAGGAAAAAAATGTAAGAAAAAAATTTAAGAAATAATTGTATAAATAAAAGTTTTACTTATGTGACTCTAATATTGTTACTTTTTGATAGATAAAGGTTGGCATTTTCAATAACTCCGCCCCCCAAAGATATCAAATTACTGTCTGCAGTGGAACTTCCACTTTCGAAAAAGTAAACAAAAAGCCATGGCTTCATTCAAAGGCATTTACATCTCCCAGAAAAGCTATGTCTCAGGAAGAACTAGTATTTTTTAAACTAGTATTCTAGTATTAAAAAAAGGTATTTCTTCTTTATCTGAAAGCGTATCACGTTCGCAGTAAAGGAAAAATAAATAAATAAAATCTCAGAATCAATATCGCCGAATATTATTTCAAATAAGCAAGCAGAATGAATGAAAATAAAAAAGATTTCATATTCAGTTACTTTTTTGGTAGCACAGTTATATACTGTTCTGTTCATGTTTTGAGTTTCCTCTTGTTTGAGAATTTTTCTTTTCGGCTGCCTCGCCGTAACTCTTTTTTTTTGAAATTGCATCTGTTTTCATGTGCTTTGGACAAATTCCGGTACTCTTCATCATCAAAATATGTTTGTTAACTCTTTTTTTTTTTTTTTTTTTTTTTTTTTTTGATGCTCGTCTATTATGTTTGGACACTCAAACTCCTATTTTCTGAGTAACTACTATTGTTAGTTTTAAGATTTCACTAAATTCTTTGAAGCCTTCTGGTGTTGCCATGAATCGCCACCAAGCCTACCTTTTTGAATCCTCTTTTTTTACAGAGAGGTCACGTGCGTGCACTTAGAGTCTACACTCTACAGTATTCTCCGGGCGGGACGGGCTTAAGCTTTGATGACACTGTTCTGTATAAATTTCATAACATTTTGACATTTTTGTCAATTTTATAAATATTCTGTTGTTTACATTTTGATCAGAAATAATAGTTAATAAATTCATTGGAATTTAAGAGATAATTTGTTTACATAAGTTTCATTCATTCTTTTTTTTAATTATAATTTAAAAATGTAATTTCGTGAAAGATAAATTTTACACAGAATCGGGTGTGTGCACATCCCCCTAAGATAAACTTTTTATTTCAAGTTACAAATTATTTAATAAGAAGGTGGTCTTTTGTTATGGTAATTTTAGTGCAACAAGAACAACGTTTCAAAGCAGTTTTTTCCGTCATACCTTTATTGTCAACTCAGCATTGAATTCAGGAGTTAAATGATATTGTAGAGTATTATATGTACAGTTTAAATAAACTAACACACACACACATCATTCCAGCGCAACACCTTCCCCGCCTCACCGTCATCAACAACTTCCCCCCTCTCCGCCATCGGATCGATAGACTCACTTTTTCGTTTGCTGCTGAACTGCGAACTTCATTGCCCAGACGGGGCTAATGTGTTTCAACTTCCCAGTCCAGACGAGACTAATGTGTTTCCATAAACGGGGCTGAAGGCCCATATTGCTGTGACCAACAACGGGGCAGACGGCCCACATTTTCCTGAACATTTAATATTTTTTCTTCATAAACATCTAATATTTCATCACATATGTAAATTTCATTCCGTCATTAAATTTGTCTATCATTGAAAAACTGTCCTTCCTCGAAAACACCCCCCCACACACATATATATATATATATATATATATATATATATATATAATTAAATAAAAATTTTAGTTGAATTTAATTTTAATTTTTATTTTTAATAATGATGACAAATTTTAAAAAATTGAACTTTTCAAAAAGTGCATCATTATTATTATTTATTTATTTATTTAATAATATTTTTTTAAAAAAACATATAAAGCTGTGTACGTAGATATAAAAAATAACGGACAAGTGCTTTGTTTTTACTATGAAACTCAGCACGATTTCTCTTTAGCTTTGATCAAAGCAGAAAAAAGCAAACTTAACCGGGGCACCGGGGCAGGCATCCAGAGAGAGACGAATCATGTCGACGATTAGAGACACTAAATTTAATAATCTTTTTAATATTTTATTTTTTAAGCATAGTATTCTATGTAAACTATAGATTATTATTTTTTTTAAAAAATTATATGAATGGCTTTTTTTTACATTTCCAATGATTTCACGCCTCTTTTTTTGGGTATTAAACCGAGAAGTTTGCTCACAGTTTTAGCTTTCGTTAACATCTCTACACGCCACTGTTAGCAATATAGATAAACAAGTAGCAAAAAATAAAAAGAATGAAATTTTATGCACTCATTTTCAAAGAAAAAAAAATAACACATTAAAATGTTTTGTTTCATTGAAAGCATGGGAAAATAATTCATTTGACGCTGTTAAAAATAAAAAAAAATTAAATATAGTGTTTATAAAATTGTTAAAATCGGCGTTTTATATAATAATAATAAATTGCAATGATTAAAGCGGTAAATGAATGTTTATAAAAATACAACAAAAGTTGTGCTGAAAAACTTTCAAACACTATTTTGAATGAAAATTATAGGAAGAAGCTTAGTTTTGATGTGGAACTGGGGTTCGATGTGCGGCAGCAGCTTCAGTACCATCCAGTGCCACCAGCTTTAGATCGATGGTTAACGTACCAGCTTGTTTAAGAAGTTAATTACAACCTACACTTGTTTAATAGTATTTATCTAAAATATTCATTTGTCATCCTTTCTCAGTAATATTTTCTGCTGTTATTACGCTTTTGGTATTGATTATTATTCCAAACTAAAGGCATGAAACTAAATACAGTCGTCCCTTATTATAAAGTAATCCTATAGTATTACCTTATTATGCAATAATTTATGAAAGAAACATTGAAACGGTTTCTAATTCATCAACTGTTTTATAATAATTGAATCCAGACGATAAAACGATTATTGAAAAAAAAATTCATTCTTCTCATTTTATTATATTTTAAATCCGTCGTTGAACAGCCGATCCAATTTTTTGGGGTTTACGACTACTAAAGTTCAACTCCGTAGCCTTATAATTTTGAACCCAATCCATAAGACAAGGGAACTCCTGGATCAAGTATTGGGATATAATTGAGGACTTTTTGAAGTAACTAACCAGTATTAACGTTACATGGAGACGCCTGACGACAAGGGTACTCTAACCCATGATCTGTCTACCTACCACTGAGGATTTTTTAAGTCAACACTGTGATCGGTGCGAGCCGAGTGCGGAATTCGCATTGACCAGCCATCGCTGGGATTCGAACCAGGTTCACCTCATTGGAAGGCCAACGCTTTATTCCGTGAGCCACCACGGCTCTACTCTTTACTTTAAATATTATCAAAATAATTGGTAGTCTTTCTTTAGTCAATATGTTCACAATTGCTAATGAATTTTATTTATATGTTTGGGGTTCCGCCAAAAGATGGTCGATCATTTAAGGTTCCGTAGCCGTAAAAATTGGGAACCGCTGATCTAGAATATCAACCTCATCCACGCATCAAATAATAAACACAGTGTAAGTGGAGCGATAAATCAGAAGTTTTCAAGACATAAGTTATTGTTTATACTCAGTGAGCCCTTCATATTAAATCTCAATCCTTTTCTTGACTGAGAAACATATATGAGTTTGACAGGATGGTCCCTGAGATAAGGCTATCCACTAAAATATTGGAGGCATTAAAATAAGTTTCATTTTTAATTAGATTGAGAAATCTGAATAGAAATTGAGGTAAGATAAACTCGTGTCTAAGTTAGTCTGGATAATTTGAGAAAACTGAAAAATATAGAACTGAGATATAATAAATAAATAAATATGAACCAAAAGCAGCATTTTTTTCAAGTAATTTACTTAAAACAATAAAAATCGTTACAATAAAAACAAAAATATTAAGAATGAACATGAATTTATTTATTTATACAGAGGTATTTAATAAAATACTGATATATACTGTAAAACATACTTTGATGATGTATGCTTAATTAAAACACTTCATGTGTACAAAAGATTTAAAATGGTTGTTTAAAAGTTATCAAAACTTCGCATCAAAAATTTAGAAATTTTACTGAATATCTTGATTGAAATAGATGGAAAAAAAAAGTATATATATAATATTGTAACCTTTTTCACAAGTAATACGTATCAAAACTAAAATTTCACTTATTTCATATTAACGAGTGGGTATATCATTGAAGTTGTGTGGGAAATTTCCACCGAATAATACTGCCATCTTTTGCAACACTTATAATATGTTTTTTATTCGGTGAAATTTTCAGAGCAGTAATTTCATCACTATGACCATATCCAACATGAGTGACTGTACCTTCCAGATATTTCCAAACCTAAAATCAAAAGAATAAAAAAACATCCAATCATAAAGCATAAAGAGTTACCCAATAATTAATAAACGTGTAAAAATATGATTTAACAAACGCTCATAAAAAATATATATATTCCCTGTTTAAAAAATCGTCATAAACTTGGAGGCATTATTTATAGCTTGTAATTTATCTTTGAAGTTGAATATCTATATTTCATAGCAACAAACTACAAACATTTGCACTCTTTGAGAAATATTTTTCCATTGGTAGTTATTGAAACAACATTGAAAATTGTGAGCCTAATTTAATTAGCATTTAAAACTAAGCATACGTAAACCAAATGACTGCTAAATCTTTGATATACATGCTTAAATCGTTAATTTGTTTAAAATAAAATGTTTTTTTATTTCTTCTTTTCTTTAAGTAAGTTATTTATTTTTTAAGTAAAAATTGTTAAGCTTCAGAAAGTTATACGCGAAAGTAAAAGTAAAACAATTAAGGAAAAAGAGTTAGACTAAAGTTGTAAAGATAAAAGCTAAAGCAATAAATAAAGAGAAATAAATAATTATTATCAATGAATTTATTACGTTATTTTTTTAAAAATGATAACTTAAATTAATTTGAATTTAAAAGTTTTTGAAGTACTAATTATACAATAGCGTTGCTTGTTAATGTTTACTGTTTTGCTGAAAATTAAATTAAGCTTATACTTACTATATTCTTAAATTAAATTCAGATTCAAAAATAGGACAGTTAGTTTTCTCATACGCCATTATCAACATATAGCTCTACATTTTCAAACAAAGTAATCGAAGGGCATAACAAAACTTGCAATTTATTAATTTAATTATTTTTCTTGAAACTTATTGATATAAACAATTTATTTCTACACAGGCATAGATTTTATTATTAATTGTTAAGTAAACAACAAAATGATTGACGAAAATCTTTTTACACATAGCAAATTTAACTGTAGCTGGAACACGCACAATCATTATTAAATCTCATCACTCAGCATCTTAGAATTATAAGCTACGCACCAATACTTTTATGTTGTGGTCAACTTTTCCTGTTGGTTGAAATCTGACCATTTACCTTAAAAGCTTATCTAAACTCAACCGCCCAACCTAAGGTAGGTATTCGATTCGAGGGTAAGTCTAATCTAAACTTAGGGTCCAACAAAGATAACCTATTGGTTGTCGTAGTCTTCCTAATTTATGGCTGTAAGTCCACACTACATAACCTACTTACTCTGCATAATTTATCTACATTGGGTTTCTCATATACAGAGACTGTTTGATTTTTATATTTAGTGTTGCAATTGTAGGATGTTTCCTAAATGATATTTCAAATTAAACTTTAAATAACCTTTAACGTCAGCATCCTAGATTTTAGATTAAAATTTTTATAGTAGTTTTCTTGTTTTTATTGTAGTTTCATTACACAACTTAGGTAGTTTTCTTAAACTTTCTTTTTATTTGAGGGTTAATATTATTGCATGTTATTGCAATAATATTGACTTGTTAATATTATCAACTAATATTAACAAGCAATGCTTCCTTTCTGTTAACTTTTCTTATTCATTAAGATTTTCTTACTTAATTAAAAAAAAAAAAATTATTTTTAAAAAATTGTCGTTTCACGTCTTGGTAAGTAACGCAATTTGAATGTTACTCATTTTATTATTAGTATTTTAATTTTGTGGCTTAGTAATCTTGAAAAATTTCATCTGAATTAAGAATAAAATTCTCTTATTTAAGAAAAAATTGGATGAAAATTTTAAAGAATGTTTTGTGACCAGAGCATTGGCATTATCCGGCAAAAGCACTATTGGCAACCCAGATTCAATTTTAAATATTGTTTTGTTTATTTTCTAATGCAATGCTACAATAAGGTTTTTAAAAGTAGATATTTGTTAAATCCTTCTAATACCTATATAATTTGTGCCAAGTAGTAGCGTAATGATATGTGAACTATGCTAAAATGAATATTAACTTTTTCTAGCAGTTAGAGAAAGCATCAAATTCAATAAATAAAATTATAGTATATAAGTGAAGAATAGTTATTTCAAAGAATATGAACCTTTATCAACTTATCAGCGCCACCAGTAACAAACACTCTGCAGTCATCAGTTATGTCCATAGCATTTATAGATCCGGATAGCGAAGCTTCTAAACTTCGTACCATCGTTCCATCAAGGACTTCATAATAAGAAATTTTACGATCCGTTCCACAGCTAATTATTTGATATTCCTCAGGACCATAACACACTGCTTGAAAAATTGTGTTTGCAAAAACCACTTGCATCCTTATGAAATTCCTTACAAAAAATTACAAAAACATGAGTTTACTTATCATAGGTCAATAGCATCAGTTAAAATAAAAGTGATAAAATTTTAGGAAATTTAAAAATGTGAATTTTTTGAAATTTTATTACTTTTATGCTACTGTTCGTCCGAATTCGTTCAAATTTTGTATTTTGTCATTTGAAATTACATAAAGTAAAATTTTAATGCCTTACAATTAAAAATCATTTAGACCATCATTAAATAAAATAATTAACATAATAAATAATTATTGAAGTTATTTTTTACATGGAATTAATTATCTTTGTATAAACGAATTTTATAACAATGTGCAATAGCTTTTCGCTGTTCTGACCAAAACAATTGAGATCATATATTCCAGATTGCGGCTATCTCACATAATTTTAATGTTGGAATATATATATATATATATATATATATATATATATATATATATATATATATATATATATATATATATATATATATATATATATATATATATACATGTAAGTTTATTCGCAGAAAGTAAGTTTTTTTTACTTAAATATTTGTAATTTAACGACTGATTTATAATTTTTAATCCTTATTATCGTTTGTTTTCTTAACTTCAAATATCGTCTGAACGAATTAACTTGCATATTTGAGGTCTTCTTTTTAGAGTAAACATAGCTATAAATTCATAAAAAATCCAATAATTAAGACTAAAGGTATTGAGGATGATTTTATTTTTTTCATGCAATCTCTTTCTCCATATTTTAGGAACAAATTCATCATCGCGTATTATTCCTACTGAAGGCAAATCACGCTCAACAACAGTCGACTACTGCTCTGGGAAGCTTAATACTTTTCAACATGCATCAGGACTGATTTGTTAGTTAGACTTTTCCTTAGTGGGATCATTCGTTTAATGGGTTTTGACTATAAATAATAGTAACTTAAATTTATATTTCTAAGCTTAATTTGGACTTTCCATCTTATGTTAAGCAAATGTATTTTTATTAAAAGTAACAAAATTACATGAGGAACGATACCGTATCAAAATAACTTGCCTCTCTTTACTTTGCCTATTTAATCGTGTAGTAGAGAAAAGAGAATATAGAATAAAAATTATGTAATTCAAATTTAATTGAAATAATTCGATAGTTACAACTTACTCTAAATCCCAAATTATACATGAGCCATCTCCTGCTGAAGTTACGCATTCTTTATCATTACTTTTCACTTTTATGCACGTAATCGCACCTTTATGCTCTTTCATTGTACGAAGAAGTACCTAAAATTTTAATTCAAATCACTTGCAAAAGCGAAAAAAAAAAAAAAACTGCAAATTGCTGTTTATTGATTTCATTAGTAAAAATAAATTTTGATCATGTAAAAAAAAAAAAAAAAAAAAAAAAAAAAATGAAAAAAAAAAAAAAAAAATCAAACAAAAACTGTAATGGTTTTCTTATCTTCCATTTCATTCGATTATCATAAATAGTAAATATATAAAGTAATAAGTACATATTCTTTCAATTTAATAGTATAAAGTAATAAATATTTTCAATTGAACATTTGGTGGGGAGAGATAGTCTAGCTGACTTTTTTACTTTTTGTAAAAAAATAAAAGTTAAGTAATACGAGGGTTGCTATTTATATTTCTGGCCTAATAATGAAAAAACAAATATGTAGGATCGAAATTGGTTTTATTGTTTTTCAAAATATTCTCCATGATGATCAATACACTTTTGCATGCGTTTGAACCAATTTTCAAAGCACTTTTTCCAGTCCGATTGAGGTAACTCCAAAACATGCGTTTTGAATGCATCAACCGCTTCTTCGGGGGTCGAAAATCGTTGTCCACGTAATTTATTTTTGATGTGTGGGAATAAGAAGAAGTCATTGGGTGCCAAATCAGGGCTGTACGGCGGATGACCCATCAGTTTGATCTTTCGCTCCGTCAGAAATGCCTTTGTTTGAGTCGATGTGTGAGAGCTCGCATTGTCATGATGAAGAATGATTCGCCTGTTCTTCTGCTTTTTTCGAATTTCTCCGATGACTTCTGGCAAACAAATGGTCGTGTACCATTCAGAATTGACCGTCCTGCGTTACTCTAACGCCACTGTTGCCACATGACCGTTAATGCCGAAGAAAGAGGCAATCATTTGTTTCGGTGAGCTTCTTCCTCGTCGCAAAAACAACTTTTGTTGGTTTTGCCTCGTCTTGGAAGACCCATACAGTTGATTGCTGTTTTGTTTCCGGCTCATATGCATAGATCTATGATTCGTCACCTGTGTAGATGTTATACACAGCCTTTGATGTACCTTGAACGTATTTTTCCAACATTTCCTTGCACCAATCGACACGAGCCTTTTTTTGAGCGTTTGTCAGATTATGCGGGATCCAACGCGAAAAATTTTTTTTTACGCTCAAATGTTCATGCAATATTTTATTGATGCTAGTCATACTAATGTCCAAAGACGCCTCTATCTCACGGTATGTCACATGACGATCTTGCTTTATCAGTTCACGCACAGCATCGATCTTTTCTGGCACAACAACAGATTTTGGACGACCTGCACGGGATTCGTCCTGGATCGAACATCGACCACGATTAAATTCGTTATACCAATTTTTTACAGTGCTGTAGGATGGCGCTTTATCGCTGAATAAAGAATTAAGTTCATCGAAGCACTCTTGTCTTGACAATCCACGTCGAAAGTTATGAAAAATAATGGCACAAAAATGTTCACGATTCAATTCCATTTTTTAAAAGAGAAGAACTTTTCAATTTACTGTCAACAACACAAATGAAGCTATAATGGTAAATCGTCTGCGGAATTTATGTTTAAAAATATCAAACTTTCGATTAAAATCGTCCGCGGTCGCCTGGCAACACTTACTGTTGCCAAGGCCAGAAATATAAATAGCAACCCTCGTAGAAAATAAATGTATAAAAACTTTAAACCTTTTGCTTAAATGCGATTGCTTTGTTATTAATAACATTACACATTAAGGTTTTAAGTATTTAAATCTTTCAACCTTTGACGCAAGTGGGACACCGGAGTTTCTTTTTTTTATGTATATATTTTAATAATATAAAATGAAAATAAATGTACAATGAAAATAAATATGTCAAGTATCTTGGCTTTAAAGTATTAAATAAGCTTTAATGTATCAAGTATCTAAGTAATAAATATTTTCAATTGAAAGGCCCTTTTTATGATAAAATAAAAGTTAAGTAGTTGAAAATAAATGTATCAAGTAACAAAGTTTTAAACTTTTTATTTATATGCACTTGCTTTGTTTATAACATTGAGCACTAAGTATTCAAATCTCTATGTTTTTGACGCAAATGAGATACCTGTTTCCTTTATATATATTTTTTCTGGCGCTCACAAGTAAAAATATATTTTGGTATAAAAAACAGTCTAATAGTTACGGAAAAAATCTGTTAGATTTTCGAAATTATATTTGTACTAAAATATAAAATACAAAAAATGTAGTTGGGAATTTTTTTTAATTATTTTTTAAAAATTTATCAATAGTTGATTTTGTAAATTAGCGAAATTTCAATGACGAATAACTGTTTCTCATAGATCTAAATAACTGGAGATTTGAAAAATTATTGTTTTGAAGTGAGCCGTGTTTGGAAGATTTTACCTATAACGCAGAAAAAGACACTGGTGTTTCAAGCTGTATTTTGTAACTAAAGATTTTTTTATAGTTTTCCCCCTTATTTTGATCACAAATTTTTTTAAAAATAATAAAAAAAAAGCATGAAAAATATGTTTAATAAAAATTCTGTGACAAAGGGGATCAATAGCAATTTATAATTTAAACCATAAGAAATATTACAAAGCCGTTAAGTTTTATTAAAAACAATTTTTAAAAAAAAATCGAACTATTACTTGAACACTTGTTGTGACATTCCACACCCTAACATCTCCTTCACCTCCACCGCTTATGATATTGCGACAGTTGGAAGTCGCGGCAATGGCTGTCACACCCCGTTGATGAGCATTTTCTATGATGTAAATAGGATGGCCAGTTTCAGGAGTATGAGCTCTAATTTTACCATCATTCCATCCTGTTCATTTAAATTAAGAACACTTACTCATTGAAAATACGTGTTTCACACACTAATATATTTGAATTCTAACTATTGACTTAGAATATAAAATTGTATAAAATGCTATCATGATTGCAAATTGCAGGGGGGGGGGGGCGCAGTTACATTTCCAAGAAAATTGCAACTGTAAATGCAATTGAAATTATGAACACATTTTTTTTTAAATTTCAAAAGATTGTTCAAGTAGTTTATGTTGTTATAGATTTTTAGGTAAAATCTGGAATATTAATTTTTTTATTAGAAACAATGGAAATTTTTTTTAACCCAACAGATAATAAAAATTTTCTCATATAACTACAACACATAACCTTATTGATAACAAAAGATAGCATTTTTGAAAATTTTAAACAGTTCAAGTATTATAAGTTCAAATTTAAAAAAACTTGAGATATCAAAGTTTAAATTTAATTTCTTTCTATAAAAGTATTTAAAAATAAAAATATCGATTTAGAAATAAATAAATAAATAATTAATTTGGCAACTATCCTCTTTAACAAATCAAGAGAGAGAGAGAGAGAGTGTGTGTGTTTGAGTGCCTCAAACTTGAACTGAAACTTTAATTTTATACCAGAATTACTATTTCACTAATAAAAATTGGCATCGTTAAAAATAGATTTGAAAAAATTGATTTTTAAAACTTTTTTTTTGGAAAAAAAAATGGTTATTTATGTAATTTTTTAAATCCAGAATAAAATTATTAAAACAAATGAGAAATTCACATATTTCTCATGAGATGAAACATTACAATAATGAGAAAATGAGAAACTTTTCAAATATATATTAAAATAAAAAATAAATTTTATTACATTTTTTTTCATTTTAGCAAATTACACCAATAATAACAGTTTTTTATTTGCTAATAATAAAAATCATTAGCAAAGAACGCTATAATGAACAATACTTATCCTATAAAGCAGATATGAAATGTAACAAACTCACAACAGTTATAAAAAAAAGCATGCCATTATCTAAAAAGAGACTATTTCATAAGAAAAGAGGTTATTTATTTTAATACAGTAAATGTTGAGAAAAAAAATCAGTAAATACTCACAAGCTGCTTTTAAAAAACTAATTTTGGGTTTAGTTAAACCTAAAATAAAACTTATTTTAATCTATTAAGTTATATATTGGTTAGATTAATTCATCTATACATGAATCTATAAAAGTACAAATAGCAATCTTTCAATACATATTTTTTTATTCCTTTTAGTATTATAAACTAACAATGGAGGAGGAGAGATAACCTGCTACTCTCAAATTGATGATTCGATCTTCATTTATACTAACAAATAAATATAAACTAAAAAAATATAAAAGCAGATAGTTTGAAATTAAAATTTACCACTTATAATTGATCTTCCGTCTCTCATTACTAATACCGAATGGCATGTCATGTTAGGAACTTCAATACGCAAAAGCTCTAAAGAAGATGCAAGATTCCAGACTCGGATTGTTTCAAAGGAACAAGTAGTGAACAAATCTGAACATTTGCTAGAAAAAATAACAGAGTTTATGTTGGTGTAAGGCAATAAAATACATGATAAACGTTTACAAATTAAGAAAAATGAATTAGCCATGATTCGCATTCATCGTTCTGAAATCATTCTATAGAGTGGTTATAATTGAAGTTTATTTGTTTAGACCATTCTGGTTGATGGATGGTAATGAAGCTTGGTATATGCATTCGGTAGATAGTTAAAAACTTTCAATAAAAACAATATGTTTAAAATTTGTGCAATGAATGAGAAAAAAACGAATAGCAAGTCAGCGGCACAATGGATTATTGGCGGCAGTCTGGGAAGTATTCTTGATGCTGATGATCCGAAGCCAGCCATCACAATTTTGATTCTCTGCAAAGGGGATGGCTCCCTTTAGTTAGTCCGACGACCAGCGCGTGAAGCGCGAGGACCGATACTGCGTACACTCAGTCCCTCTCAGGTGATCCACCGGCTCAGTGACCTTTGCTAAAGATTCTTGACTTCGGTGATCTACGGTGTCCACTATGGGGCAGTATTAAGAATAAAACACATAAATTGTGGATGCAAAAAGGTATTTTATGTCCAAAAATGTATTGTATGTCCTTTCAGTGTATATTCCATATTTGTCAAATTACCTATTCAAAATTTGTTACTTAAAGTTCAATTAAGAGTTTTTCAATCTATTGCAGCGACATCACTTGTTATGCTTATGCATGATTTTAAATTCAGTATGATATGGAAGTATTTTTGTCCTCTTCTTTGCACCCAGTTGCTTTGAATTAAGTAATAATCTTTTTTTCTGTTATGGCATATCGCTGATTGATTTTACTGCAATGTCTACTAACTGGTTTTTCAAACCACAATAAAATGTATTAACGTTTTTTTTTTTTTTTTTTTTTTTTTTTTTCATGCATGAAAAGAGCTATCTAACGAACGAAAACTATTTTTTATAGCCAATTTCTTTTATATTTTTCTATTAGATCCAATAAGTCTGATACATAGAATATATTATTATATATTGTATGTATCAGATTCATTGGACATTCCTTTATTAAAATGCTCGTTATACTGGTTTATCAATGGTAACTTTAACTATAAGCACCCCGTATATTAAGTATGTAATTATGATTAAAGGTAATCGCAGGAAATTCCTGGATTTAAGATTCGAGTCTTGAATTAAATAACTCATTTCAGATTATATATTAATTAAAACTACTTGATTATTCTCTGATCAAGAGAGAGAATACTAAAATTTTCAAGCACCTATAATTTTTTACTAATTCGTTGTCGGTTTCATTATTCTAAAGAAATTGATCAATGATTTTTTTTTACCTCGTGGCCTTGCCTCCTCCGTAATAAATTAAAACATGAGTTTACAATGGAGAAATAGGAAAAATGTAAACACTTACTAAGGAAAGACAACATCATGGACAGCTTTGCCGTGGCAAGTATAAATTCGCTCACACTTAAATCCAATCAAAGTGACTTGATAAATTTCTGACTTTTGAGAACCAACTAAAAACTATTAATGAAAAGAAAGCTAATTAATTATACATTATATTGCTTTAAATTTATAAATTATATTATTACAGATATAACCTCCAACGTGACTAATCTCGCAGTTAAAAAAATTTTTCATTTTATAGTACTGAAATATAGGGTTCATTTACACTGTGAAATCAGAGCCAAAAATGTTTTGTTTTTTTAAAAAAGAACAATAAATACAAGCTACAATCAATAATAGAGTAACTTTAAGAATCTTTTAAGAGAATTCGAGAAATTCAAAAGACTAGAATTCCAATTTGTCTCATGATTGTTATCGTGACTTATTTTTTGCTGGTTTATGATATGATGTTGCCTAAGGCGTAGTTAATTAATAAATATAGAAATTGTTTAACTTTTTTCCACAATGATATTCTTATCTAAGTGGCAACTTTGCTAAGGAAGAAATAATCACCACTCTAATCCATAGTGTTACAGATTTGATAATTTTTTAACCCCAAAAAATTCTTAAAGTTTGTTGATAATTTATTAAAAACTTTATAGAACCATACGAGGGCAAGACATTTAGAAAAAAAAAATTTCCATGAAAAATTATAACTGAAACATGTCAAAAAACATATTGTTTTGTTCTTTATTTCTGGGTTAGCAAGTATAATACTCTATATAAACGGTTCCCAAAATGTGTCCCACGGAACACAGGGTTCTAAAGAAGGGTCACAGATATTCTGAAAATTAAGACTAAATGTAAGCAATTCTGATTCTCGAAACCTATAATCATATTTACAGTCCGTCAATAAACCTATATTTAATTAATATTTTAGTTGTTTTCCTAAAATATAGAGAAACGAAAGAAGAAAAAAATATCATGAAAATATAATTAAAAGGATATGCGTGTATCAAGTTTACAACAGCATTTCCAAGCGAGTGTTTTAATCAAAAATAAAAGAAAATCATATGCACGAACAAAGAATTATGAATCTCTGATAACCATTTTTAACTTTTATTGTATACTTCTTTTTCGTTTTTATTTTGACTTTATCCACAATACCGCTTATTTATTTATTTTCTGCTTATTTTTTTTTGAAATCATCAAAAACATATTTTAAAATAGACTGAATGCTCATGAATTTAATTGGCAAAAAATTTTAAATTTGAAAACTGATATTGATAAAAAGTGGTACCTCCACTATTTCGAAATAGTTAGCAGTTTTTATTTAGTTAATATGTTCCAGTTACAAATGAACTTCATTAATTCATTCATTTAGGTCAATCATTTAGGTACTATAGCGCCGAAACCACTGTTCTATATAAAGAATAGGACGATTTTTCTCCCTTATATAAAAATTTAGAAATGGAAAGAAGAAAAAAATAAAATACATGCAGGAATTTTTAGGAAGAAAAATAGAATCATAGGGTAATTCATTGTGGATTAATGCACCCGCAAACAAAATGATCTAAGCATTTCTTTTAAATTAGAATGGATTTAATACAAAATCAAGATAGTGCCTCTGAGTTATAGTTACCTGGTGTCCATCTCCTCTCAGAGCTATCGATGTAACTTCTCCGAGTATCAAAGTTTTTCTAAAACGCAATAAAAAAACCGTAATAATAAAACGATTCAGATATACATTAAATCAAATTTGTAAACAATAAACATTAAGCTATGGAAAGAATGTAAACGCTAAAAAAAAAAAAAAAAAAGTCCCTGTAAGAAGCTAAATTTTTCAATTCTAAAAGTTTTCAAAATTGTGAGTAGTTAGTAAACATAGAACAGATATTGATAAGTGATAAATGAAAGTATGCTATTTCTGTGTGACCCCGTAATTAAGCTCGTTAATTCCACATACAGTAAGACCTCGATTATCCGAGCTAATTGGGACCGCTAGTACCTCGGATATCGGAAATCTCGGTTAATAGAAACTATGTATAAAAACCTTCCGTGCTTGCGAATTTAACTACTTTTAAAGTAAAAAAACAATAGAACGTTTTTTAAATGGTAAAAATAAACATATATGAACTTATGTTTCACAGCTAAAGAGATTTAAAAAGGAAATAAACTCTATCAAAACAACTCTAACCATCTGTTAACAAAGCATTCATGGATGTTGTCATCTCAGGGTGTAATATTTCTTGGAAGTTGAGTGCTTTTGTGGGGAAGAAGTGCCTGTAACACGGACAACGAACTAAAATGAGTATAATTTTTTCCAAGCTTACTTTGGAAAAGAGAGAAGGAAAAAAAAAGGTTTGGACTTCGTTATTGCCTCGGTTAATCGAAGCTCGGTTAATCGAAGTTCTACTGTAGTTAATAATCATTCTAAATAAGCAATTGAAGTTCTAATTTCGAGTAATTTTGATGTAAGAAATTGTTCTGAAATTGTTAGGCAATAGAGCCTCAAAATCTACTTCAAATTAGTGGTCTTCAAATTAGTTGTAGTCCGACCCTGGTAATTTATGCATATGAAGAGTAAAAAAAAATATATATAAATGTAACATCTAAAATAATAGCTTAAAATTAAAAAGATCTTTTGAGACTAAACTTAAAAAGAATTATATCTATCTGCAGATAATCTTATCTGGTTTATGAGAACATCAAATAATCTCTTCCACATGTTTGACTTGGCCCTTCGCGTACATCTGTTTCATTGGATAGCGATGAAATCTTTATTCATAAAATCTGTGCAATGAAATTAAAAATCTTAAAAAAGGCGAAATACTTTAAGATCTAACCGAATTCCCATAAAAGTGAAGAACTATGTTGAGATATTAATCCTTCTCCATATGGTCTTAGGCGCGGCACTTCTAACGAAGATAAGAACCCCGCTTCTAACAAAGGAGATATAAAAAATAGTCTGGGTGTTGTGGATCACATGACATGAACGATATATTAGATGTAACGATTAAAAAAGTGTACACTTATATTTTAGAAATGAAACCGTGAAGATGTAACCAGGAGCTCTGCTCCACCTGTACAAAAGTGTAAATAGATTTCTTTATTCTTTTCATCAATAAAACTCTAGAAAAATTAGTATGTTGTCCTCCTTATAAAAAAGGATATAAAAAAATGACTGCGAACGCTACAGACTGCTATTTTAATCTATTATGATTAAGTAAAACTCGGCTCGAAAGTTATGATGAAGAAGAGAGAGAGAAGAGCATGACATATATATATATAATTAAAGGAAGAAAAAAAATTAAGCCTATTACTTACTCTAGTTCTTTAAGTTTCATTTCTATTTTGACTTGCTTAGCTTTAGTTTTCTTAGTAGAAACTGTTCCCGCATGGGGTTTCTTTGTCAAGTCTTTTACTGGGCACTGTACTTGACTGCAGCGATAAACAATTCCATCTCCAGTTCCAATTAACAGTTCTCCTGTTTTTAAAACAGCTATAGCAGTTACACCTGCATTATAAAGTATGATTACAAAAAGAAGTTCTGAAATTAGAAAGTAAAATTAAAAAAAAGGAAGGGAAAAAGGGGAATATAACTTAGCAAATTAGATTACGTAGAATGCGAATCGTATAATGATTCTTTCAAAATGTAATGAAATGAGCTTTGGCGGCAATCAAACTCCTTATTTTTTATGTAATAAGTTTCAACGTTAAAAATGAATAAAAGTATATAAAAACAAGCTGACACTTTGTTTATAGAAAAGATTGTTGTAGCAAATTTAAACGATATTATGGTCTACTACATATGGTCGATAAACGATATTACGCTCAACTATTTCAATTTGGAGTGAATCTGTCTGGATCTCATTGATTAACTGCCTAATATCCTGATACCGAGGGTCATGAGCTTTATTATTACGTATAGACCTTTTACTTCACATCAAGGCGTTAAATTTCTTCGATTTGAACTATTTATTCTTGTAGATTACCAAACGTGAAGTTGCATAAAAAGGGAACATTGAATAATGCTTCCAACTTGAAATCCACAATAAAGAATGTTATATTTATCAAATGTGATGTTTCACAACATAAGAGCAACCTGTATAATTTTATGATAATAAAAAAAAATCGGCATTAACTTGAAGACAGGATTTTGTTTCGATTTAAAAATTCCTCTGTTATTTGTGTACTCTGTATACAATCCATAGGCAGAATCATATGAATGTTCATAGGCTAACAACGTAATACGTGTCAAAGAAATAAAAACTGCTCAGCATCTGAAACAATTATTATCTTACTAGTGGGCTTTCCACAACCCCCCTCCCCGGCCGCTGATGCGCTTCCTCCCCCCAAAGATTGCTATGAAATCTTGAATGGTTTGCTTTGCAAGCCATGTTCACAACTAAGTTAAAACCCATTTGAAATGTGTTCTAGCGAAGAATCTTAAGAAAAGTAATTATTAAAATCTTTATTACGAATTCCTCTTTTTCTTTTTAAAACAAATTCGCCTTTACAAAATTAAAATTTTTAGTTGATGAGTTATTGAAATTAAAAAGCAGTAGAAAATATAAAAAAACAAAACAATAATTATGCTTTAAAAACAATTATCGGAGATTTATAACATTATTAAAAACACAATTATAAATTTCGTGATTTGGAGCTATGACTGTAAGGCTGTCAAATGGCCTAACTCTTGCGAGGATAAAATTGTCCATGATTAAAAACTGCATAGTTAAAAACCATGCATGGCAACACGTTTCTTACGCTTTCTTTCAATGTAACTACGTCTTTCATAACTATAATGAAAACTTTATTCTAAATATAGAGCACGCTTTTTCACTTTACTTAAAAAACGTACTACTCATCACAACTTACAAACTTACTTTACTTACAAACGTACATCACAACTACTATTCATTTTTTAATGAATAGTAATAACAAATGAATAAAATTATTATTATTGGACCTGCATAATAAATTAAATATACTATAAAACTCTTTGTTGATATGAATTATTCGCTTTTAACCTTTCAATTCTTCCCACCTTATAACTTAGTTTGTTTCAGCTTTTCATCGTTAAAGCGAGAAAAGAATTTTCATTCTTAAATTTGTAAACATGTGCGTTTGGCTTTTGTGCTTATGCCAGCTCACACGCTTGATATTTAAATTTTTTGTTGCCAACGCGAAAGGGAAACGAGGACATTCTTTGAAGAAAAAAGAAAAAAAAGAGAGAGGTGGAAAGGAAAAGAAATGACGAAAATAAATGAGGACTTTTTAAGATCGTTTCTCTATATAACATAAAATCATAAGTCTAAAACCGTTTTCCATTGTTGTCGGCGCATTTTTATTGGCCGGAAAATCACATGGTAAAAATGATGATTAGAAAAATCCCTTCTGTTCACCAAGAGATCTAAATGTTTATGATACTAATAGATAGAGCCGCGATGGCTCAGGGGATAGAGCGTTTGCCTTCCAATGAGGCGAACCGGGTTCGAATCCCAGTCGATACGAATTCCGCATCCGGCTTGCACTGACCACAGTGCTGACGTGAAATATCCTCAGTGGTAGACGGATCATGGGTTAGAGTCCCCTTGCCGTCAGGCTAACCTTGGGAGGTTCTCGTGGTCTTCCTTTCCATGTAACTCAATACTCGATCCAGGAGTTCCCTTGTCTTCTGGATTGGGTTCAAAATTACAAGGCTACGGAGTTGAACATTAGTAGCCGTAAACCCATTAAGTTGGGTCGGCTGTTCAACGACGGTTATAAAATAAAATACTAATAGATAATAATATTTGGACGTGGGAAGTAGAGGCGCAAGCGCGTAATTCCTTTTAGTACATATATGCTAAGTGAATAATTTTAACTTTAAAACTGTTTTCTGCCAAGAAAAAACAATTATTGCGAAGCAATCATCGGGGTTGGTGTGCGGTAGCGAACAGGGGGCTTAACCCCCTAGTAACGCATGAAAAAAGACTTACCTCCACTGAATAGAGGAAATCACATGGTAAAAATGATGATTAGAAAAATCCCTTCTGTTCACCAAGAGATCTAAATGTTTATGATACTAATAGATAGAGCCGCGATGGCTCAGGGGATAGAGCGTTTGCCTTCCAATGAGGCGAACCGGGTTCGAATCCCAGTCGATACGAATTCCGCATCCGGCTTGCACTGACCACAGTGCTGACGTGAAATATCCTCAGTGGTAGACGGATCATGGGTTAGAGTCCCCTTGCCGTCAGGCTAACCGTGGGAGGTTCTCGTGGTCTTCCTTTCCATGTAACGCAAATGCGGGTTAGCTCCATCAAGAAGTCCTCCACGAAGGCAAATTTCTCCCAATACTCGATCCAGGAGTTCCCTTGTCTTCTGGATTGGGTTCAAAATTACAAGGCTACGGAGTTGAACATTAGTAGCCGTAAACCCATTAAGTTGGGTCGGCTGTTCAACGACGGTTATAAAATAAAATACTAATAGATAATAATATTTGGACGTGGGAAGTAGAGGCGCAAGCGCGTAATTCCTTTTAGTACATATATGCTAAGTGAATAATTTTAACTTTAAAACTGTTTTCTGCCAAGAAAAAACAATTATTGCGAAGCAATCATCGGGGTTGGTGTGCGGTAGCGAACAGGGGGCTTAACCCCCTAGTAACGCATGAAAAAAGACTTACCTCCACTGAATAGAGGAATATCTCGGATGATCTCTTTGCTAACTATTCTCATTAAACAATTTAATAGTTTCGCATCGAAACTTTCTTCACTTAGGACTATTTGGAGTTTAAGTATATCACCAGAAGCAGTTCCACAATATAAGTAGTTATCAGCCATGTCTATCTGTAAGAATTTTAAAATTAACTAGATAAAATTAAACAAACAAAATAACAAAAAAAAATCGAAAGTGTCAATAAATTTCAAACTAAATAGTTTCTAAAACTGTTGACAGTCTTTTATAATGTAAAAATTTTAAAAATATACTTTACACCTATGAATCAAAGGGACTGAGATTAGTGTTGAAAAATAAAATCGAATACAATGTCACCTATTACGACATGGAAAGTTGAGAATATAATGATGTGAATGACACTAATTTTAAATTTTGTATTAAATTATGAATAAATTATTAGTTGAGTAAACTGAGTATTGAATTTGAAGAACTTTTTTAACAATTTATAAATCATAAGAGTGTAAAAATATGGCTACGGCGTTAACTATAAAATGATAAAAATTCTAGAAATAGTACTAGTAATGTATCTAGAAATACTAGAAGTTAAAGAAAAGTGGATGTTTTATTCCAGACCAATAAAAGAGGAAAAAAAACTTATAATCATGTATTTTTAATTATGTAATTTAATCATTTTAATCATTTATTTTTTAATCGTGTATTTTAAAAGAAATATTAAAGTGGGCATTACTGTAATACATAACCGTTGTTGAGTTATGGGAAAGGTGAATTTTTATTTATTTCTGGCAGTTATTTATTTATTCATTATTTTTTGTGTTAAATTCACCCCTCATTGTGTTTCAGCTCTGTCTACAAGTTTTTCAAAATATGTTTTGAAACCACATAAAAACATACTATTAAAATAAACTTTCACAAAAAGTTTATAGTAAACTAACTTAAAACATTTTATTGTAATCGAAATACTAGACTATTATTGAAAATAGAATAGTTTAATATATTTATTAAGTTTAGATAAAAAAAAATGCATAAAAATAAATTCATATCAAGAAAAAATTTTTCAAACTCTATTTTTTTTCAAAAATAAATAAATAAAAAATCTCTTACTAACATCGACACATTTAATTTCTCTTCGAATACGTCCAATTGATGCATTGGTTGGAGTTACTCTTTTACTTCTGAAATTAATTTTCCATATTCGCAAACTATTACTGAAATAAAATAAAAAAGTTACACAATACGAAAATTAGTTTCATTGTTCATTGAGCTTTAAACTATCATATATCAATGAAGAATTTAATCAAATCAGTTCTATAAATACGCAAACAGCTTATTCATATTTATTAGTGTTTTATTTTCGAACATTCTTTTCTGAAATATAAAAATAAATTTAAAATGTGTTAAAAACATTATCAATAAATCGTTGGCTTTTATTCGTTGTAATTGATTTTTAAAATATCAATTACATTTTTGAAGAAATCCTGTGTAATTTTTTAAAAAGTTTATTAGGTTTGTTTCTGTTTGTTTGACTAGAAATTCCAATTCATTACCTACCCTTCTTACACTTTCTAATTTTTTACAAAATTTATCTGCTTTCTATTATTATTTTTATTATCAAATAAATACGCTCTGATTAAAACGAAAAATTTTATCCTGTTTTGAATATTGGTTATCAACCATAACTCTGCCTTGATGCAGTTTGTCTTCAGTGTTATGAGAAAACCGAGTAATGTTTGCTCGAATTTTCGACGATTAACAATCCTTCAGTGAGTTGGCGAGCATAAGCGAGTTGATTGCGGTAAAATCTAGTATTATAATTAATCTACATCATAGTCCCAAACTCTTTTTTGGATCACCGCCCACTTCACAAAGCAAAAAACTTAGACTTTGAAAAACTCAAAACCTTTTAAGTTGTTGAATATTTTCGCCATCATTCACTTTTATCATGTCGTAAATTTATTTAAAATTCCTATGAATCAATAAATTTATAATTAGGGAAGAGTAGGGTAGCCCCGCCCACTTAAGGAGTATTGCTTATACTTCAGTATAATATTGAGTAATAATCAATATTTTTGTATGTTTCTATTGTTTTATCATCTAATTAAATAATGCAAAAAGAATTAACCAAAAAAAAGAATAGTTTAACTTAAAAAAATAGAAATTTAAAAAATTTGACTACTGTATTCAACATATTTTCTAAACTATTGTTTACCATGTTACCAGCTGCATAAATACTTGAAACTTTGAAAATAATCTTTTTTTAATATAACAATTAATGTCGAATGGCCCATTGATTTGAAAAAATATTCTATACATATGAAATTGACTGGTACCCGACCCTCCCCTACACCTTCTTTTTGTTTTAAAATAGACATTGTAAAAGTTGTAAGTTTTCTCATAAAACGGATTTCTATGCAGTTAAAATTGAATTAACTTTGGAATTTACCTATAAATGTTTCTCATAGGTCAGTAAAAAAATTTATTTGACTTATGAGGGAGATAGTGGCAATCCGTCACTGTTGTCCAATATATTTATTACTGCTATTATTGTACTATATTAGTTATATTTTGTAAGTTAACTATGAGAAGTTCAAAAGTTTCAGAGAAAAGGTGTAAAATGATTAAAACTCTTATAATTATATCGAAGAAAATTTTATAAAAAAAACTTGTTATTAATAATAATTTTTATTCTTAATTTCAATATTTAATAAAAAAAAATTCAAAGTTATTACTGGTTCTCTAGAAACTTTAACAGCCCCCACCCTTGAAGTCTTTGCGCGAACCTATGATCTGCATTATTATCAGATACATAAATCTGCATTCTAGTAATAATTTAATAAACACCCTACACCACAACTAAGCTTCAGTGTAAATTTGTAACTTACTGCATATTTACTATGAAAAAAGTTTTTGGTGCGATATATCTAATATATCAAGGATATATATAATAATACTAATTTATCAGGGGTATAATCAGAAACTATACCAATAGTAATGCTAATGAACACGCTTGAGATAAAAGCAAAGCATTGTAAAATTCGATCACTTAGTCAGCACACAAAGTCGAACTCGCTTTTTATAGAATATAATTTAAAAAAAGACAGAATGAAAACAGGAAATTTTAAGACAGTTGATTAAGTACATATTTCAAAAAGTATTATTTATATGATCTACTAAGAAATGTTATTTAATAAGTACTTTATTAGCTGCAATTTAAATATAACCAAATTTAAAACAATTGAGCATTTTACTTACTTGTTTATACTTTTTCAACTTATTATTATGACTATTTATTCATTTATTTTGAAACGACGAGATTATTATTATCATTATTATTATTGGGGTGCAGGGGGGGGGGGATATACTCGGTACTGTACCTGATACTTATTAATCATAAATATACTTTGCTTTTTAAAAGTTATGAATCATGTTTAATTGAAGTAACTATGGTTCGTTTCTTTTTCAATTATTCCAAGGAACTGTCAAAAAAAGTTTCCTCTCAGAATGTTATATTGCAACTCTTAATCTAGGGTAAGATTAAATTATAAAAATATTTTAATAAAAAACGTAACATTTGATCAATATATCTAAAATAAAGTTTTACTACAATTAGCTCACTAATTATTTTTAATTTTAATTGATTTAAATTAAAAATCTTACTTTCCAGCGGAAACAAATACATCATTTCTCGTGTTAGCACAGCGTAGTATATTTGCATAACCTCCAGCAAGAGGTGCAGCTACATTTCCACAAAGTAGAGCTGAGCCATCCACATCATAGATAACAACACTTTCAAAAGACAAAGCGTCACAATAATTATTTAATAGAATAACAGTTTTGAGAAAATATGAAAAACAGCTTTCAAACTAAAAATATTTCACATATTATAAATTTAGAATACAAGTACATTTAGGTGATTCATAATTACCTTCCTGGCTTTAGAAAGTGTTAAAGGTAGAACACATAAAATTCATTGAAAGCAAACGTTGACAAGCTATTTTCCTTTAGCAATGACCCCTTATTATCATTTTTTAATTTCTAAAAAGAATTTTTTAAAAAAAATGCGATACTTCTATTCCGATTTTTAACGAGGAAATATTACTTTTGGAGCAAATTAAGTTTGCAATTGTTCCATATTGGGTACAAAATGACTTGCCAACGACGTGGTGTATTAAATTAATGTCAACGGAATTGATCGAAAATAAAATAGTTTTTGTTTTTAGAACTATGTTCATTTTTGAACTATCCATTATAGATTTTTTTTTATTCGAGCTTTTGGATAACAGTGAAAGAATTGAAATCCCCTTGTGCGTCTATAACTTTCAAATAACTGGAGTAATTTTTTTTTTTTCTTTTTGCCTTTTTAAATGAATTATAGATAAGAGTCGGGCGCTTGCCGGGACGATTTGGGGGAAGGGAAGACTGAAAATAGTATTTAATATATAGAATTGTATGAACTTAATAACTTTAAGAAACTATAATGGTAAGAAATACTTATCAAAGACGCTTCAAAAATTAATGTGCAAAAATCCAACTTGTTTCGAACTTTCAAAACAAGGCGCTCGTTTTCTAGCTGCATTATTCGTGAATGTTTAAAACAACACGGATTTTTTTTTTTTTTTTTAAAGTGACGTGGATAATTATGATTAGATATTAAATAATATCAACTTGGAAATTTTATCTTGTTAACTAAAAAGTAAAAAAATAATTCTGTAAAAGGCAGCTCAAACCTTCCAAGCTTCTCTCATTTATACAAGCATAATTAACATAAAATTTTTATTTATATGAAATAAATAAATGATGCACTCCCAAAATGTGCTATTCTACTATAAAAGAAAATAAATCATAAAAACAATGAATCACAGAAATATGATACGTAATTCTTTACAGATTTGTGCAATACACAAATCTGTAACAAAATGATTCACAAAATATCAATAAGATTTAAAGATTAAAATATTTTGTTATGTGGTACAAATAAGTTTTTTATTACTTCCCACAGTCTTGTCCTCCAAGTGAAATGACGTATTTTGAATCGCATGTAAAGGCCACTGCTTCCACTTTCACACGATGTATATTATGGCGAGCATAAATGGCTTGGTCTTGAAAATTCCAGATTATAACATCTGCCTAAAAGTATACCACTGCTGAATATCTAAGTTAAACACGACATTAAACCAAAAAAGAAAAAAGAAGAAAAAGATGAAATAAATTATTTGTTTTTAATTCTCATTAGAAAATGGGATTACAACAAATAGCAAAGAAACCCAAAGATTGGTACAGTATGTACGCAGAGATGGTTTGAACCCTTTCGTTAAGGCAGCTCGCTCCGCCACTGAGTGATGCATCGCAGCACGAAGTATGCACTTAGCATGTCGGTTAGCTGATTTTCGTCACTATAAATAAATAAATAAAAATGCAATCGACTTAAAAAGCACATTAAGCGCATTTAAAATATGCTTTCCGTTGTATTAATGGTTATCGAATAGTATCGCGTGAATGCTGGCTAAGCATGGCGAACGTACACACAGATCATCACATAGAAGCTGGCTAAATATAGAGCTCGTACAAGCAGGTCGTCACGTGGATGTCGACTAATTACAGTGTGCGTACACACAGGTCATCCCATGGATGAGGGCTAAATACGGCGCTTGTAACGAAAGAGCTAAAAAAAAATTTTTTTCTCGTGAAAATTCCAGATATTACACCACTGTAGAATATTTTGAAATTTGAAATTTTTTCCTGAAATTTTATTTGAAATTTTTTCTAGTCTTTTCATTCTTTAAGCAATAAAGACATATAATTAGGATGGTGATTAAGGGTATTTACTAAGATAAATGGTTAGAAAACACTTCTGCATAATATTTTATGAAGTAATAGCATTTTGTAAATAAATAGTAACTGAATGAATCTGCTTATAAATAAACTATGCTACCTTAAAGCCCATAAAATTTTCTTGTCCAGAAGCTAGAAACGAGCCATCTTTAGCAACAGCTACACAGGAAACGGTATTCGAATGACCATAGTATCTGTATTCTTTACCACTACTTATTTCTCTGACCATCACATTTTGTCCAACACTGTATGCCACGTGTTTTTTATCAACATGAAAAACGAGTCCATTTCTAGTCTTCCCTGAAAAAATACATGGGGTGAATTTCGAAATCCGAAACCTCATATAACCTCATAACGCAAATATAATCAAGAGATATAGAACTAAAATCTGTACATTTGAAAATTTTCCGTTGAGACTTACTTGGTAAAACTTACTTCAGGAGTAATCTTGCTTGAAAAGGATGATTCTTATTTTAAAAAAGATATTTTATTCTGAGAATTGTTTAAATTATTAAATTAAAACCTTTAATTAGGCTTTATTATTATTTTTGTAAGTTTTTTATTTTGAAGAAATAGGTTAGCAAATACAAGGTTAGCATTAACCCTTAGCCGCAAATGGGACACCGGTGTTCATTCTTTTTTATAGAGTTTTTTTCTGACTCTCTAATTAAAAACGAAAATATATTTTAGTATTTTTTATTTACAAAAAACACTCTAATAGTTACTAAAAATTATGTTAGATTATTGGAATTACAATTGTTCAAAAATATAAAATTCAAAAAACGTAGTTTGATTTCTTTTCAAACATATTCAAAAATTTATCAATAATTGATTTTGTAAATTAAAGAAATTTCAGTGACGAATAGCTGTTTCTCTTAGATCTAAATAGCTGCAAAAAAGTGCTAATTTAACAAAATATATATATTATTTGGATGTAAACCGTGTTTGGAAGATTTCGCCGTTAACCCAAAAAACGACAACGGTGTTGCATTTTATAACCAGAAATCATTAAAATGTTAAAAATAATATTTTTCAGTTAGTTTGACAAATTAATACAAAATAATAAAAAAAGTGAGCAATTCTGCGTCTAAGGGTTAATGCAAATGGAAAATTGATAAAAAAAAAATGTTTAAAAAAAAAGCAAGAAAAAAAGAAAGAAAAAACAAGATTTTTATTGAAATATGTAAAAATAAAGTAACATAATCGAAACTTAAAAAGTAAAAGACAATGAATTTAAGGTCACACTAGTTAACATTATAAGCTTAAAGACAATTTTCATTTAAGCGAGAAACCAAACAAATAAGCAAGAATTGATATATTTCTGTAGCCCATTTTCTTGTATAGAAATTTCGATAATCATAAGAAATCACTAAGTTCAATAAAATTATAAAATCACTTTCTATTTCAAGAAATTGTTTTTAATAACAAATTTGTTTTATAATTAAACTTATTAATTATTTTTATTATTACATAGCATCCTCACAGATGTATCAGTAAGTATTTCAATAATATGTATATGTATATAAAACCATTTTACTGTCAAAGTTATAACTAACTTTTCTTAGAGATTTCAACTGAGATTTTAAAGAAGAGAAATCAAAGGGATTCCTGTGTTTTCAATCGATTGATAGTTGAAATGAATTTCGATTCATTCAGTGTTTTGAAGATATAAAATAAAAATAAAATTACTGTGATAAAGAGCAGAAATGGCTTTGTTGTAATAAATAGTTCTCGCTTTTTACACAGTCGCTGCATGTTCGAATCAATCTCATCCAGAGTCAAAGTTCTATTGCCATGCAGTCCATCGAACATATGTTCAAATAATATATATATATATATATATATATATATATGGGCCATTCTCCTGTTATGCACGGGACATTTGCAGGCTTTTGAAGTATATAAAAATAGTAAAATAATGGGGTAATAAATATTTTTTTAACAATTCACTTCAAAACAGGTCTGTTTCTTAAAGATTGTATAGAAAACAAATCAAAAATTAAAGTTTAAATACTTGAAAAGGGATTTAATATAGTCGTTATGCACGGGACTCAGAAAAAATATTAATTTCTACCCTGACTTCTATTTTTCATAAACTCTGTGAATTTAGAACTTGTTTACTGTCATTATATTTTTTTCTCAGCTGATAAATATTACTTCTATTAAATTATGCTACATGTTTTTCAAATACATCATTCGATAAAATTCTAAATTTAATTTATTTGTGTTATGCACGGGACATAACTAATGTTATGCACGGGACATGTCTGCAATTTATTACACACAGAGGCATACACTTGATTTAATTATGCATATTTTGACGTGGCAACACTAATTCATATTTTGAATTTAGTTTGTGATCTGGATTAGAAGCTTTATAAATCATTATAAAGGATAATTACAACTGTATCACCAACGAAAGAACAGAGTTTAGGAATAATACACCATCAAGAAGCCAAATTGAAAATACCAACAAGATTTTCTCATTGCTTTTCCGAAAGCTTGAGAATATAAATCATTATAAAGGATAATTACAACTGTATCACCAACGAAAGAACAGAGTTTAGGAATAATACACCATCAAGAAGCCAAATTGAAAATACCAACAAGATTTTTCAAGCTTTCGGAAAAGCAATGAGAAAATCATGAAAATCTTTACCTAAATCTCCAGCAAAACAAAACAGTTTTAGTCAGTTTAAGGCAATAAAGCCCACATGTCCTGTTAGAACCAGTTTAGGACGTTCAAAACTAAGCCCCTGTGAAGCATATTCAGTTTTTAAGGATGAATACCCAAATTCTTCCATCAACTTTTCCACATTTTGAAAGTTAAGACCAGAAAATGTTTTTCTGCTGCATCAAACACCAGAAGATCAGTATGTGAAAACTTCTTTCTTCAGCTTAAAGCACTAAAAGTTCCATATGATTCAAAACTATTTTGGAAAGAAACACTCTGTAATGATTCGATAAACTCTTCATGTTGGCAAGGATTTTGTAAAAATTACTGCTATGGGCAAAAATTAAAATGTAATGAAGATCTTTCTCATAATTGTTTGTTGGAAAAAAAGGGGGGAAGTGAAGATGCAAAATTATATTGCCAAGTGAAGCAGACATGCATTGGATAAGTTTTGGAAAGTACGTGTGACAATTTTTCATCAATAAGGTTTCATATTAACGTAAAAAGAATTCAATTCCAAAATGATAAAAGTTCACCTGATAAAAGAATTTTGCTATGTGAACTATAGCTGTTCATGTGAGGATCCAAGTACAGAGTGTACTTTGGACTCAAAAAGGTATAACTTTATTTACAGCTGCAGTATTCTTGCACGAAAAATGCAGTACTTACCTAATATGTTCCGACATTTGTGAGAAAGAAAAAAAAAACTAATACTGTCAAAGCTTTCATTGAAAAAATTTATAAAGAAATCAAGTCAAATGTTGAAGAAAACAAATTTCTTGAAGAGGTAATCTGGACAGATAAATCTTCATCAAAGTTTAAAAATAGGTTCATGACCTTGCTGCTACAAGACCATAGAAATTCAAAAAGACTTTCTACTGGAAATATTTTGCAACTGCCCATGGCAAAGGTGTGGTGGATGGAAATGGTGGTGAGGCAAAATGCTTGGTACAAAACCCTGTTGAGTAAAAAAAAATCTACAGCTCCAGTTGTGCAGTCCGTGGAAGATTTTGTAAATGCTGTAAAAAAAGCTATACATCTACTACAGTGATGCTATTTTTAGATAAAGATATCCTAAACAGAGATAATAATATCTGAACCAACGCAAGAGTAATACTTTACCAGGAATTTCTAAAATGCATGGAATTACATATTCACCTTCTGGTTTAATATTTTATAAAAATACTGCAGCACCAATGAAAGGAAATCTTAATACCAGGGCAATTGACACCACAAAAAGTATTGGAGGAAATTGGGTTGTTGTGAAATATGATTATAGTTTATATGCTAGAGAAGTTAAGCAAGTGCTGGGAAATGATATTGAAGTTTCTGCCATGGTAAAGCCTGGAAAATATTGGAAATGGCCTAAACGGGAGAAAAAGTGTTTTACAACAAGAGGAAGTTGCTAAAGTTATTCAGCCACCTATAGTTATAAATGCTCTTGGAGGATTTGATTTACCCGATTTTTAGAGAAATCTAAGTTATGCACGGGACATGAAAATAAGTGCTAATTTTTTATCTAATATTAAACTTAGAGGAACTTCCTTTGTAATATAAGTCGGTACTAAGAGAAAGAAAGTAAAGTTGAAGCAGTTTCTGTTTCGCTCTAAAAATAAGTGAGAAAAATAAAAATTATCATGTTTTTGTGTTATGCACGGGACAACCAATTTCTGCTCAAATAAATTGTTATTTTTTACATAATTTTAATTAGATTTTTAAATTTTTAATTCATTTTTAAATAAGAGTATTATATAGATATACTTAAAAAAAAGAAGAAAATTGAAATGCTATAATATTTTTTCAACTAAAAAAATTAATGTAAATATGTTGATTATAACATGAAAACTTAAAAAGTACAAAGCTAAATTTTAAGAATTGTTTCCATAATAAAAATTTCAATATAACTATTATTGTATCTAATTTTTTAAGATTTAACTTATGTACTTTATTATTCAATAAAAAAAAAATATGTACAAGTAAGATAAAAATTGAGGTTTAGAGTGTTTACAGTGGAGAATGGCCCATATATATACTATTTTTTAATTGGTGATCTTAAAAACTTTTAGTAAGTTTTGTCTTGAAAAAAATAATTTAGAGTTTAGTCTGTTCCTTAACTTAAATCACAATAATAATATGTATTTAAAAAAAGTTTACATTAAATTTTTTTTTTTTTCTTTCAGTTAAGAATGTGGGAAACAAATATAATTTGATAATATTAAGATTTATCAAACCTTGAAAGGCTATAGTAGATATTATTTCTAATTGATCTAAATCTTCATTCATTTTAATTATTTAATTTTCTCAAAATAATAGTATTGGTATTATAGTCGTTAACAGGATAAAAATTACAGAGAAGGCATAAAATTATATCATGTAAATAAAACAGAATTAAATGGTTGCCATGGCAATAGCACGATCGCTTCACTTCATTTCTCACTTCCACAAAAGAACAAAAACAGAAAAAATAATATATATATTAATAATTTGCATCACTTTAAAATTTTTCGGAACTTTCATGTTAATTAAATACATAATTTTTTGAAACATAGTTATTTCCATTTTTTTCTTATTCATACATCAACTTAAGAATTAAATGTGTCTGTTGCCCACCTAATCGTATCGAATATTCTCTCTATGTTCAATATTTACAATCTTTCTTTTCTAGGGATTTCTTCGTTGGGGATTTTGAAAGCTTTTAACGAAAATTTTCGTTCTTGTAATTAAATTTATTAATGTATATGAGTGTAATGTATAATTTGCAGTTTTATTTATTTCATAACAATTCCCAAGTACCTTATATTTATTAAATAAGAGTCCTATTCATTGTGGTAAAGTATGTTTCGTACAAAAAAAGATGTTGAGCGGCATGTATTAGATGTTTTGAGCAAAATAAACAGTGAGAACGAGGTAATAATTTTTATTAATAATCTAGCAATTAATGCTCATTCTTTGATAACTATTCGACACTAGTAATTTCTGTTAAACTCCTGTTTCCGAATCTAAAACCTAAAGCAATAGATAAGCGTGATGGTGAAAGTAACGATTTTGTGTGTCTTTATCTATTTTTTTTGCTTACCATTCAATTTCTAAGTGTCAGAATTTAATTATTATTCACATTTCTGGTAATTGTTATAGGTTGTTGTGGTGATTTTAATAGAGAATTCATTGTATTATGTAACTGTGACAAATGACAACGATCTTTATTATCCATTATAATAGAATCAACTAAGTTATATGATCAAAAATCTGCCCTGAGTTTTAGTTTAGTTTTAAATTTTTTTAAATTTCATACCTTAAAACATTAAACATTACATTATTAAAAGATATTAACATGTAATCGATAGCTGCACAAAAATACAAAATTGATTCACAGTTGAGATAGAGGCCCAATCTTAAGAAAAGAATCGATTTTAATAAATCTTCCGCCATCTTGTCATTTTAAATCCTTGTAAATGTATATTAATGCAGAGAATAATCTTTTTACAGCAACTTGACTAATAGGCAAATATCACATGCTTCTTGAATGCCAGTAGGATATATTGAAATTACTGAAGCCTGGAAAAATTTAGAGCTCGAGCTCCGGGGAAAACACTGTAGGTCCTTGGTTGTCTTTTAAAAATTTCTTCACCACTTATAGCTATGGTAACTGCAATGTAAGCTAAAACTTCTAGAAGATTTGAGAGGCTGATATTTTTGTATAAGCTACCTGTCCTGGCCAACTATAATACGCTAGAGGCAGATTTACTTGCAAGGATTAAAAAATAAAAAAAAAGCTGAGGTTTTCCCAGGATGGCTGTGAGGTTCTTTTTTTAGTGTCTCAGAAACCACTGGCCGGAAGTGAACTAAACTTGACGATTGTTTTGGCTTTAAGATCAAGATGCCAATCCTCCCATTTTTTTTCCATGTCTAAATCTATAAGATTTTTCTTGGGAAGATAACCATATTAATACTTAAGCATAGTTTTTAAGTCAAAGTCTCCAAAAGTGATGTGTGAGAAACAAAAAAATATCACAAGAGACTCATAGATTCCCTCCAAAGAACATTAAATGTTTTTTTTTTTTAAATTTTTGCAAACTCAAACTCCTGGTACTTTTCGGTGATCTGGGCATAAGCAAACTGTTGCTGAAGATTTTTTACTTCCGCCAATTTATTTTGTTTACTATTTTATTTATTATTTTTAAGCTCAGAACAAAATGAACATTCACAAAAGAAATTAATTATATAATATAAGAAATTTTTAAAAAAAATGGTTCATTTCTTTGCACTGGGCTGACCGAGAATTACCAAGTTTTTTTCGGCACTATGAAACTTTGTCAAAAAAATAATTTTCCAAATAAAATTTTGCCAAATATTCATTATGTCCGTAGTCAAAATGATTAAAAAAGAGAGATTGAACTCTTGTAAGTATATGTGTACTTTTATTTATAATTACTTCATAATTATAATAGCTAATAATTCTTTTCTACGCCAAAATTTTGGTTTTTGATATGACTGTTAAAACCGGATAATTTAAAAAATGTGCCAACTCTACTTTGTAGGCAAAATTTTACAAAATAATCTCTAATATCTTAGTTAATAAGGACTAAAACAAGGTTCCGATGCTGGAAAACTACCAACTAAAAATATAAGTTTCGGCGAGGCTATAAAAATGCTCAGAGGATTAGTTTATATATTTATTATATATTAACTAATATTTTTGAAAAATATTGTATTTTTATAAAAAAGTTCATGGTTAAATAAAACAGTTTAACAGGAGGCTCTATTTTACTGCCACACTCTAACTTAATAAAAATGTCTATATATTTACATAAGAAAATTTTTATTTAGACTTAATGGCAGTTTAAACCAGGGATTATAAATATTTAGGGATGAGGATGGATTTTAAATGTAATTATGAGTAGCAGATTAAACAGCATGGTTTGACTTGATAGTATATTAGTATATAACAGATACCAATGCTATTAACTTATACAAATATAATATATATATATATATATATATATATATATATATATATATATATATATATATATATATATATATATATATATATATATATATATATAATAACCAGAAAAATCTAGTATCCTTCAAAATGAAGACAATTTTAATATATGATGAATAAAATTACCAAATGTAATTCAAAATATAGAGACACAATGCAGAAATTCGTGTTTGGTAGTAATTGGAATTGAAAAAAGTATTTTGAAAACCATGTAGAAATGCATAACAATAACTGATAAAAAAACAATTAACGAATAAAATTATTGTTAATCGGGCGTGTATACTCAAATTTTCATTTCCAAATACTATTATAAATAACTGGATTTAAAGAAAAAACCGCAATTATTGTTGAAAAAATTTTCATTAATACCACATGAATTTACAATGAACTCTACACAAATAAAGTGCCACGTAAAATAATTTTTCAAATGAGCGATTTCAAGAAATCTAAAACAGCAACTTCTGGATATATGATTCATGTTTATCATGATGAACTTAGTGTGTCAAAAAGTTATTACTTAAATGCATAATTCATGTGTTGTAATAAATATAAAAATGATAAGTTTGAAAACTATGGAAATGTGTTGTGATAGAAAAAAGATTATTCTATAAAGTATCTCAAAAATTGGCAAAAATATCAAGATATTAAAAGATATGTAGCAAAAAAAGCAAATAATTATTTACGTCAAAAAATTTTTAAGCAATGGAATATAACTTATTTTTTAGATATAGAAATTAAATTTTGCATTCTAAAACTACCTTAGTTATTATTAAAACCTTTTTTAAATTGAGATATGTAAGAGTAAGATTCTCTTAATTACATTATGTACCTAACATAACAGGGGATACATTAGTTTCTTAATGGGAATAATCTTTTTGCATGTCTTAGAAGAATAAAATTTTGTGTTGTGAAATTTTTTTTAACTAAGTACTCTAATAGGTTCCCAAACATTTATTTTTTCATTTATGGATAAATAATCAGGTTATAGCTAATAGCTTTTAACTTCAAGTGCAATTTTTTCAGTTATTCTAAATGTTATGCTTAATTAAATTTTATCTTAAAATCACTTTTATAAAACTGTTACTTTCTTATATAATACTTTAATGCTCTTTCAATATATATTTCTAGAAAAATTTAAGAGGATATACTTTTGCAAGACTTTTCTTTCAAGTTAAAGATTATGAAGCTGCTCGAAAGTAAGTATTAGCCTCAAGTAACTTTAGAAAATTCGTCTAGATTACTTTTATAACATATTAACATCATAAATTTTTTATTGCTTTAAATGAAGCTTGATATGTTGTTTTTATTTAAAAAAAAAATTTAAAAAAAATTTGAATACATAAAATCATATAGTTAAAGAAGATAGTGCTACGACTACCATATAAAATAACCTGTCATGTCATCAACCTGTTAATGGATGGTATTGAAAGCTAAAACTAAATTTACAGTTTTAACTTTTAATGCCATTCACATTGTTCCACAGTCCAAATTTCATACTGTGTATAATGTATCTATAATTTAATGGTTTAACTTGTTAGGATGATTCTATGTTGAGACAACAATTAGAAATAATAATTTTGGGCAAGTCTCTTGATGAATATAAATAAAGTTATTTTAATGTATCTATATTTAGTTCTAAGCTATTTCAGGCATCGGTGTATGTTTGTAGAAAATTTTATGACAATTAATTTATATTAATCCATTTCATGCAGCAAATGTGGGACAAAGCCGTAGAGTCTCCCTATAGACAATTCTATAAAATTGATTTCATATGTAATCAAATACATTGCTTTAATAATTTTTTTGGCATAAAATAGAGACTGGGAGCAATTATAATTACACATTTAAGAAGCTGGTTTTAAGTTATGCAGGATTTTTTATTTGTGAATTTTGGTTTATTTATAGTAGTTAATATTTATTATTGTAAATACAGACAAATACATTCACTGTATTTTTCTTTGTAAAAATATTATTTGCAGTTCTGGAAGTTGGAGCCTCCCTTTATCAGAAAAATTGCTTTTCACTTCCCTTTCAGAGAACCATAAATATACTACTCAATCCCTCTCTTAATGTAGCCTTATATACCGATAGTTAAGGGTAGAAATTAAAACTAGTCCTAAGTTATATTTAATTAGGAAATATAATGAATGTACTAGAAAAGCAGAATTTATAATGCAGATGAACATTCTAAATTGATCCGATTCAGCTGACTTTAATTTTATAGAATATTTTTATAATTTTTTTTTACCATTTTTTTATTTCAGGTATTTGTCTGGTTTTCTTAGTGTAAGAGACCATCATGCTCCTGCTCATAAATTGATGGCTCAAATATATGAAGCTACAAATAGTCCAGAAAATGCCTTACAATCTTATAAGCGGTAAGATTAGTTTTCTTTTTTCATAAATATGCTTTGAAATTTATACAAGACGTGGCTTGAAACTCATGCTTCCATTTGTATGTGTTCTTAATTTATGCTGTATCAGAACAAATGTTACAAATTAAATTGTTAAGTAAAGGAAAGTAAGTTAAACACGGTTCACATGTCTATCATTTATACATTGTTTAATTGTGGTCTCAGTTCATTTTTAGTTTCTGCAATATTAAGGTAATTCAGTAATATGGTGGGGGGAAAATAAATTATTGTTTACAGGCTATTTCTCTTGATGTATGAGAAAAAATAAATTAATAAGAAAAGATGAAATTTTTTATTTATCTTTTTTTATTTAAGTATACAATTATTTTGCCTAAATTATGTGCCCTATTAACAAATTACATTATCAACGTTGTTTTTACAATGAATTTGTTTAATTTTCAGCTAACGACTTTTCATTTATTATGCTTTTTTACATTTATCTTCTGATATACACATGAATTTACCTCACTTTTTTTCTTGGGGTTATCCTATTTGCATAGTTGTTTAAAAATGATATTTTCAGTTAAGGACAAATGATTTTGCAGTAACCTGATAAAAAAATTTTTATGCTTCTGTTTCATTGTTAGATATTATATTTAATGTTCAAAATTTTGTTTATTATGTTTTACTAATAATCAAAATTTATTATTTATAGCTCATTGGAAATAGATTCCCATCAGAGTGATATAGTTCTCAAAAGTAAGTTCCATTACTTTTGTGTTTTTCACTATTATTTCCTGAATTCATTCATTTCCTGTATTAATGTAAATTTTTCTTCAACATTTTTATAACTTAATAATAATTAGTTCATTTGTTTTTCAGTTTACTTGTTTATTCAGCCGTTAAATTGTAAATGGAAATTTAATCTCCTACTTTCAATCATAATTTTACCCACTTGAATAGTCTATAGTCTAAATTAAAAAATTTTTATTACTGTCCATGCTATATATATCACAGCCTTTAATTAAAATGTCTCAGTTTGGAAAGCTATTTCTCAGCTTAGAAAAAATTTTAAAATACACTTTACAGTGTTTTCATTACAGAAAAAAATGGGCGAGAATTTCTCACCCTTCCTCAAAAACAGGGTGAGATTTCAAAAAGTTGAGTGAGATTTCTAAAAATTAAAAATACACAAATAGCCTCTGAAAAAATTATTTCTTTAATTATAATACAGTGCAACCTCGAAAATCCGGACTGGTGGGGGTTTCGAAGGTCCGGATTTCCGAAATTTAGATACCTTACTTAAATTGATAGAATTATCAAATCCGCCAGGCCGATTTCGTGATTAAACGCGCGTGTGTAGACCTCCGACATCAATTTTAACAACTTAACATAAATACACACTTTAAATAATAAATAAGAGACATTAAAAATCAAACTTTCGTCATTTCCCCCCGTAATCGATCATTTAGATAACATAATATTAGCAATTAAAACTAAAATATATAGGCTTAAAACGCGAGCTGAATTTCAACTTATAATTGAAACAGATGCTTCTAGACTAGACTGTACCAGCTGATACTAATCCTTTTTTTGTTGGTGGATGAAAGAACTAGTCCCCACCTCCTATGCTTCAAGGTTAAGAAAGAACCAATTTTCTTTCTTCACAAGGGGGTAAAACAAGGTGGTAGAAGAATTCCTCCTCCTGCAGGTCTTATCTATGGAAAAATATAGAGGGGAATCCCCTCTATATTGAAGAATAAAGAGGGGAATCCCCTCTATATTGAAGAACATAGAGGGGAATCCCCTCTGTATTCTTTGTTATCTATACAGAGCTGATAAGAATCAGCTATGGGCTTTCATTCACTCCTCACACCTACCTCTTCATCTACTGCTTCATTGTTGAAGTTGAGTGGCAGTTTTGCACTCTTACATTTAATTTTTATTTCAATCTTTTTTTGAAATTTTTTCTGACGAACTGGACGTAAGAGCCAGGTTTTCGAGGTCGTACTGTATTTAACGTTTTCTATTTTTTTAAGCATTGAATATTTTTGCTGCATCATCATATGGAAAATATTCTATATCAACTTTTCCATAAGCTATTCTTACTAAGTTGCTCTAATGCTTATCAGTCAATCTGTTACGATATTTTGTCTTAATTCGGTTTTGGGTGCTAAAAGAACTTCAACAGATGCTGAACTATTCGTAATCACTAATTAAATTTGCAGTATTGTGCACACACTTTCCCAACCTCTACATCTGCCAACAAACGCATGTTGAAAATAATGAAAGATCAAGGTAGAAAAGTGAAACGGATTTTATTCAAAATGGTACAAGACGAAAGGTTTTCCAAAATGCGCGAGATTTGTGCATTTTAAAATTGATTAATAGGGTGCGCGAATTTCGCGCGGTTATCATTTTTTAATGCGAGAAAAGAAAAAAATATGCGAGGTTCTCGCGCTGTAGTGAAAACACTGCTTTATTTCAATAGCTTTAAAATGATAGAAGGCACTTGCTTTAGTTACTAGCATTACATATTAGTGTATTTACAATTTTGTGACTTTAAGAATCTCAAACTATATTAATAAAAAAAACTTTTTAGTAGATTTCTTAATGATAATTTTTTAAGCCAACTTAATGTATTAATTTTTATCTGACATAATTTTTTTTAAAAAATTAACCATCGCATTTAGAAGAACTGTATCATAATGCTTTGTTTTACAGTTTGTGAACTGTATTGTCTGCTTCCTGTTGATCATGAAACTGCTAAAGTAAGACTATTATTATTTATTATTTTTTTTTTTACTTAAATCCATTTAAACAAGTAAATTATTATAATGATTTTCTTTTTCAGTATTGGGCTGACAGAGCTGAACAAATATATCCTCACAATGAAATAGTTTTCAAGCTTCGGGTAATTTTAAGTTTCTACAAATATAAATTTGATTGAAAAAAATATGTTTACATATTTTAAATGGTTTGTCTTACTAAGCATTATAATCCATCATACTATATGTAATATACAATATGTAATTATGCTTGCTAAAATTTTCTATTTTCAAATAGTTTAACATTTTCCTTGATACAATAGTCTGATAAATTCAGCTGATTTTTTATGAATATTAATCTCTGGTTGGTTTAAAGAACAATTTAAGACTCACTAAGCTCTGTAAATATATCACTAACATATTTTACCAATAAAACTTGCATTTTAATTTGATTTGGAATTGAAGTACTTATTTACTTTGATTTAAAGTTAATTGTTTTATTTTAATTTAGTAAGGTTTATTTTCATAGGATCAATAATTAGGATATTTTATAATCTGTTTTATGATATATTTAGATTGTTAAAGTAAGTTATGGTTTGTTAAATTAAGACATAAAGTTAGTTTATTTATTGCTTTTTTCCTTCCTTTGAAAGTATTTAAGAGCAAGAATCTGAGAGAGTGACACACCTGAAATACATGCCGTCTCAGATTTACTTCAAAAAATTACCAGTTGTTATATATCTTGTCAAAAGACAAAATCTAAAATTTTTGACCCCAAAGTTGAGTTGTTCATTTTTTATGGCCCCCCAAAGTTTGGAGCTCTGCAGAAAAATTTCAGCGTTTTTGCACGACATGGAAATTACAATGACCCACTGCTCTTAGCGCACACAAAGTGCCTCCAAGTAATTTAAATATCTGAAAAGTAGGGATGTTGATCTTTGTAAAATGAGTGAAAAGTTAGTGGCAATTTGTTGCCGCAGGGTCACTGAAGGTCATAAAAAGAAGCATTTTTGCTGTTTTTTGCAATTTTGAACGATCAACTACAGCTTGCGCCTTCTAGTTGCCACGTCAAATAACGTGTCATTTGAAAGATATACAAAAGCACTTTAAAAAATTACATATATATTTGAGGCACATTTAATGCGCTCTTAATTATATGAAGTTGAAACTTGAAAATTTTCAAATTTTACCAATATTTTGACTGACATAACTTTCTGCGGCATAAATATATTGAAAAAATTTTTTTACCTTTATTTTACTTCATTATTAGTCTATCCAAAAAAGTTAAATTTATTGAGGCATGTATCTTCAAAAAAATTAAAACATTTTTTTAACATACCACGTTTTAGCATTTTCTTTCTTGAAGCACCTTACTCGAACAACTATATTTTTATATACATTTCAGCATAAAAACCAATATTTTTAACATTTTATTGTATATAATCTTATTGGTTATCCATTTAAAATAATATTTTAATATCATTGACATTTGCAATTTGTATAAAACAGAAATATATAAAGATAATGCTGTAAAACATTTGTTTTGTTGCTACAAAATGTGTATGAATTATTTATTTAATAGTTCCTTGTGCAACAGTTGGATGTCTTTTAAGCTTGGGACAGTAAAAGGATCCACACCGGATAATTGTATAGGACCAAAGAAGATGGTGCTACGATGTACAGTGCCAATGTCATCATGTATCGGCCATTTAAAATCTTGAGCTCCTATCTGGTGTAGAAATTTCTTCTCGAATGAACCATTTCCACAGTACTGTGATTTCAAAATTGCAAGCAAAAATATTATAGAATACATGTGGCATATAATGAGGGGAGTTCAACGAGAAAAAGCAAAGGCAGCAGCACTGCAAGAAACAGACAAGAAAACAGCGTTTTGGCTTCAAGACTGGTTGCAAAAAATTTTGCCACAAAACTATCGTTAAAAACAACAGGAATATTTTGGTAAAAGGGGCATGTTGATGTGTTTGTTACACAAATTAATGGAATAGTTGAAAAACAGACTTATTTTACTATTCTCGAATTTTGTGATCAAGACGCAGTGTCAACTTTGTGTAAAGACTGACAATGCAGGCTGTTATGCTGGCAATATGTGCAGCAAAAGCTAGAATCTCGTGGCGAAGAACCTGGGGTTAAAAATACTTAGATGTGACTATAATGAAATTCAGAGAGGTAGATCAAGCTGATCGAGAGAGTGCAATTGCTAAAATGTTTATTAGAACATATATGTCATCACGTATTGGCCATTTAAACTCTTCAGCTCCTCTCTGGTGTAGAAATTTAATCTTGAATGAATCATTTCCAGACTTCTAGAATTTTTCCTATGTAAAATTTTCTGTCATACATTACTGCATAAAATGAATCAGGATGAAGTTCACTGTTCTTTTCTTCAAAAATTTTCATTTCTTGCCTAATATTCTCACTTTCTGCTATCTGAAAATCCCAAAATTTATTGGAAAGTAATATTACATTTTTTTAAAAAATTGTTAACTGTTGAAAACATTAAATAAAGCAAATTACATAAAATTAAAAACATAACAAACCTCATTTTCTTCAGTTGAAGTTACTAAAAGATGGTCATCATATTCATTTTCATCTTCTTTCACAGTATCACAATCTATCTTTTCCTTTTATTCTGTTGAAATAAAAAATCACTTCTTCATTCATAAGATATTCTTCCCGGAGTATGAAGTTAACACACTTACGGCTAAGAAAAATCGATTTATAATTTTGATTTTTGTCTAACTTTTGTTTTGTTCTGAATGGGATTGATGTTTGATTGCTACAATTAAATTTTATGTTGTTATAAGGAACTTTTTTTCCTTGACCAATTTCAAAATATTTCCAAAATATCTTTTCATTAGATTCAAATTTCACAGAATGGTATGACTGTATTTTAACACTTTCAACTGAGCATTTTTCTTTATTGATTTCTATAACTGATACTTTAGTATTTTTCACTCTTCCTTTAAAAATGAGGGCATCATACACATCTTTAGCTGATGTTACATCGTGACCTACACATAAATATGTTCTAATAAACATTTTAGCAATTGCATTCTCTCGATCAGCTTGATCTTTACCTCTCTCAGGTTCATTATTGTCATGTCTAAGTCCTTTTTAACCCCAGGTTCTTCACCATCAGATACCGGCTTTCGCTGCATATATTGCCATCATAACTGCCTGCATTGTCAGCCTTCACATGTAGTTTCTTCATGCTTCGAAGCTCTACTGTAAACTGCTTTAATGTATGCTTTGACACACACAAAGTCGACACTGCCTCTTGATCTCAATATTCGAGAATAGTAAAATAAGTTGGTTTCTCAACTATTCCATTAATTTGTGTAACAAACACATCAACATGCCTCTTTTACCAAAATAGTCCTGTTGTTTTTAACTATAGTTTTGTGGCAAAATTTTTTGCGACCAGTCTTGAAGCCAAAACGCTGTTTCCTCGTCTGTTTCTTGCAGTGCTGCTCCCTTTGCTTTTTCTCGTTGAACTCCCCTCATTATATGCCACATGTATTCTATAATATTTTTGCTTGCAATTTTGAAATCATAGTACTGTGGAAATGATTCATTCGAGATGAAATTTCTACACCAGATAGGAGCTCAAGATTTTAAATGGCCGATACATGATGACATTGGCACTGTACATCGTAGCACCATCTTCTTTGGTCCTATACAATTATCCGGTGTGGATCCTTTAACTGTCCCAAGCTTAAAAGACATCCAACTGTTGCACAAGGAACTATTAAATAAATAATTCACACACATTTTGTAGAAACAAAACAAAGGTTTCACAGCATTATCTTTATATATTTCTGTTTTATACAAATTGCAAATGTCAATGATATTAAAATATTATTTTAAATGGATAACCAATAAGATTATATACAATAAAATGTTAAAAATATTGGTTTTTCTGCTGAAATATATATAAAAATATAGTTGTTCGAGTAAGGTGCTTCAAGAAAGAAAATGCTAAAACGTGGTATGTTAAAAAAATGTTTTAATTTTTTTGAAGATACATGCCTCAATAAATTTAACTTTTTTGGATAGACTAATAATGAAGTAAAATAAAGGTAAAAAAATTTTTTCAATATATTTGTGCCGCAGAAAGTTATGTCAGTCAAAATATTGGTAAAATTTGAAAATTTTCAAGTTTCAACTTCATATAATTAAGAGCGCATTAAATGTGCCTCAAATATATATGTAATTTTTGAAAGTGCTTTTGTATATCTTTCAAATGACATGTTATTTACCGTGGCAACTAGAAGGCGCAAGCTGTAGTTGATCGTTGAAAATTGCAAAAAACAGCAAAAGGCTTCTTTTTACGACCTTCAGTGACCTTGCGGCAACATATTGCCGCAAACTTTTCACTCATTTTACAAAGATCAACATCCCTACTTTTCAGATATTTAAATTACTTGGAGGCACTTTGTGTGCGCTAAGAGCAGTGGGTCATTGTAATTTCCATGTCGTGCAAAAACGCTGAAATTTTTCTGCAGAGCTCCAAACTTTGGGGGGCCATAAAAAATGAACAACTCAACTTTGGGGTAAAAAATTTTAGATTTTGTCTTTTGACAAGATATATAACAACTGGTAATTTTTTGAAGAAAATCTGAGATCGCATGTATCACCCCATAATGTTAGGTGTGACAGTTTCTCAGATTCTTGCTCTTAAAATTTCTTTAATTTTTTCTTAAAAAATTCAAAACAGCTGTTTGACAAGCAAATAAGTTACATTTTTTCTTTTTCTAAATAATTTTAGGAATGCTTAGTATCAGCAGAAGGAGATCCAGACCATCAAGAGCTTGAAAATTTAATAGCTACTGAACTTGTAGGTTTTGTTTTATCTTACTTATAAATCTTTCTAGCTTTATAATTAGTAACACAAAATATAAAATGAATAATGTATTTCATAAAAAAATTTGTTGTCTAAAAAATAAATTTTTTTTTTTTTTTTTTTTTTTTCAATTTTTGTTGGAAGGAGAGAAAAAAGTGTTTAGTCATAATTGCAAAAACAAGAAAGGGTTATCTGTTTTTGTTTCACTTTTGGTTAAAACTAGTTTTAAGTACCCACATTCAAACCCAAATAAGAAATACTTTCAATATACAGTCGAACCCCTCTATAGTGAACCTGGGATATAGTGAACACTCGGATGTAGTGAACTTTTTTAGCAGTCCCGTCCGTACTCCTATTTAAATAATGTTATTTTTAACGCTTATAGTGAACAGCTTAGAACTTAGAAACTCGGTTATAGTGGACTCAAATTTCATTTCTTTAAATATCTTTTTCAGTCCTCCATCTTTAAACTTGTAGGTGTTGAGACTGAAAATGAATGCATTCCTATAAAATGTGACATATTTCACACCTTTATGCTTATCACTTTTAACTATACTGTAATAAATGTCAAACAGATAATTTATCTTATACTCTCCCCTGACAAGCCTCACTTTGTCTCTTTTCCCCAAGCTTGCTCTATAACTAGTTAGCTTGGCCACTTGCTGAATTTTTGGAATTTTCTTATCTGTTCAAACCATATTCTTTACAAATCACCCCTCAGCAATCAAGAAGGGGAACAATTTAACTCATTTTACAGCTTCTCTCTTCATATTCTTACATTATCTATTTGAGACAAGATTTTTATTTCAAAAGCAGTGAAAATGGCAAATTCTCTAAAGAGAAAAGCGATTTCGATAGAGGACAAAGTTAAAATTGCAAAGCGTATTGAAGATGGACAGCCTATTTATATTATATAGATATTTTTTTTCTACAAAAAATGTAGATCAAAAAATCTTGCATTCTTTGCACGTTGTAGATAAGAAAATTTATGAACTCTATTTAAAATCAAATTGTGTTCAATCAAAAATCACAATTTTTTTTCATAAAAAGTGACTATATTAACTAATTATATAATATTATAATTAGTGACTATATTAGCTAAAACTAATATTTAGCGATGTAAGTACTTTTTTCATCGATTTTTGCTTTATAATCTGTTAATTAGTTAATAATTTTTTATATAACTTATGTAAAATTGCAAACCCAATTTTCAATCATTCAACTGTCTTATGCAAAAAATATTCTTCAAAAAATTTGGATATAGTAAACCATCGGTTATATTGGACACATTACTGAGTCCGCAGACGGTTCACTATAGCGGGGTTCGACTGTAGTAGATTTCTGGTTTAGTGAGATATTAATACAGGGCGTGTAGCATATTTAAAAAGTGCTTAAAGGTGCTTATTTTCAATTTTTGTTTTTTAAAAGCCCTTAAAGGTGCTTTTTCCATTGGGGTTTTTTTAAAAAACGCTTAATTTTCCCTTTTTTCAAAATGAGAATTTTCTTTTACCATGTTGATTTTTGCTATGAATTATGCAAAAAATAAATAAATAAATAATAATAATAATAATCACATTGTTCTATTCAGTGTTTTCACAATTAATTCAACCCCAATCTATTTTGGCGTATTGTCAGCATATGAAAACGCTATTCGTTTTACGTGATTCAAAATTGCATGATTTTTGACAATTGTCAAAAACAATGCCAATTGTTTTTTTGAGATGACTGTTAAAACAAGATAAAATCCTCAATTGTCAAAAACTTTCCAAACCTGCCTAATAATGATATTTTTTTAAAGTGCTTAAAAATATTTTTTGAGTGCTTAAAAGGTGCTTATTTTTTGTTAAATGATTTGACTAATCATCCTGTAAAAAGGGATTTTTCTGTGGTATTGATTACAATATTAAACTAAGCACTTTAAGGTATTGTAAATTAATAACTCAAAAGTTGCTTTTGAAGTACGTAGCATTATTTGCAATCAAATAACATTATTATGAATTACATTTTCCCAAAGTTATTATTCTGTTTCTTTTTAGAAATTATACTGGAAAAATGATCAATTGTTAATATTTATTTTAAAAGCTCTACTCTTTTGCGCTAAAAATTTTGAGATAACAAGTTCAGAATTATTACTCTAAAAAGTGGAAAAATGAAAGAAAAGAATAACTACTATAAGTCTAAATACAAAAATGATACTTTTATGACATTGGAATTCAAATTAACATTAGGTGGATATATAATGCAAAGAAGAAAAATATTTTTTTGACATTACAAGGTTTTCAAGATATCAAAGTTCGTGATATCAAGAGTATACTGTATTTATAAAATAGTGTAAAATTCTTAAAATTGTTTTATCTTATTTTAATTAAAAATTAAAGTTAATAGAAGAGTAAGTGCATCTTGACTTATTCAGGTTTCTGTAAACATAAATATTGTGAAATTATTTTTTATAAATTAATTTTAAGAAAAAGATTCTATTTTTCAATTTGTTTTTGATGCTCAACTATTAGATTCTGTTTTAATTCTTTTATTGCATACTATTCCTAGTTAAGAAAAAGATTTTATTTTTCAATTTGTTTTTGATGCTCAATTATTAGATTCTGTTTTAATTCTTTTATTGCATACTGTTCCTAGTTATTTAAAAATAGAATCTTTTGGTTAGAAATTTTTTAAAGAATACCACAACTCAATGTTTTAAAAGAATGGCGCTGAAAAGTAAAAGTTAGTCTTGACATTTTTCTTCAGACTGAAATAATTTTAAAAAAATCTTTCATAATTTGACAGCATGCATTTCTACCTTCATTTATTATGATTTATTTTTGGGCCTAGTTCTAATGTACTACATTATACTGTTTGAATAAAAGGGTTATGTGTAGAAATTATTTTCTGTGATTTCTTATTTTGTCCAATTGGTAATAAATATTGATCATTTATAGTAGTTATTTTGAATTGACAATACTTTGAATAAATGTTAAGAATTTTCAAAAATACTTTTGTAAGCCTATATATATATATATATATATATATATATATATATATATATATATATATATATATATATATATATATATATATATATATATATATATATATATATATATATATATAATCATTTTATTTTAGCAAGCACAGCCAAAAAATATTGATTTAAGAATTAAGCTACTGAGACTTTATTTGGATACTGAGCGTGTCAAAGAAGCATATGAACATGCAACCTTAATTGAGAGTAAAATGTTGTTTCCATCCAGTTGTGATTGGTACTATATGCTGTCAGAAATATATGAAGTAAGTGTTTTGCTATATTCTAACATCTTAATTGGAATGTTTTTTAGGAATTGTAAAACAATTAACTAGGTAACATTAATTTTTGTTTTCTTCAAAATTTGGACATGAGTATAGAAAACATTTGAAAGACTGAGAAAACTCAAATTTTCCTTTTTCTGTTATATATTTTTTCTTCTCATTTAACAAGATGTGTAACGTTTTTAAAAAGAGCTTAAAGGTACTTATTTTTGTTTTTGTGAAGCTCTAAAAGGTGCTTTTTTCATTGGATGTTTTTAAAAAGTGCTTAATTTTCCCTTTTTCAAATTTGAGATAGTTTTTCTTTATCATGTTAATTTTTGTCATGAAATATGCAAAAAAAAAAAAAAAAAATTATGCTCAACGTTTTCACAATTATTTAACCCCAATGTGTTCCGGCATATCGTTGGCCCATAGTGTATAAAAATGCTATTCGTTTTACATGCTTGATGAAATATTTGCGGGTCCACTTGTGCGTGTACTAAGCTGGATTCAGTGGGAAGGATTTTTGCCCTCTCATGTGCAACTCTGCTGCATTTTGCAAAAGATTCTCAATTTTGAATCAATTGAGAATTTTAAGCGTAATATTTTTATCTGAGGAGCTATCCACCAACTGCATAAAATTTTTGTTAATTCTTATTGTGCTATATTATTATTTTTGCTTATTACTTTTTATTGATTATTGTATTATGACTTTTAAAATTTTTAGTACTCTTAAGTTGGCAATGTTTAGATTTCTTTCTTAATAATGTTTAGAGGCAAGATATTGAAATATGAAGTAAATGGCTTTTTATATTTTAAATACAGCGAAAAATCTTATGTTTAGTTTTGTAAAAATATTCAGATTTGCCATTCCAAGAAACTTTAATTTATCTCTTAATGATTTTATTTGCAAACAATTGAAATAAAAAATTCAACTATCTCAGATTTGTTAAATATTATGATTGTAGGTAACATGTAATAATTTACTTCTGACATGTTTAGCTTCAATACTCATTGTATTTACATTTCAAAATTATTTTTAAAAAATTTCATAGTTTCATTAAAAAACAATAATAGATCTTATCTCATTAAAGGTCTTAGTTTGCATATTTCTTTACATATCTTTATAAATTTTGTATGATCAATAATAATTATCTTTTTAATGTTTTGTTGAATATGCTTTTATAAATAACTGTTATTTAAATCTAAAAAATACACTAAATAATACTATACTATAATTATACTATAATATTTTTAAATAATAGTTAAATTAATCATAATTTTAAATTAAATCTTTTTACATAATTAAATAAATTAATTATTAATTAAGATTTTTTTTTATGGTGGCTAATATAGTCAAGAAAAAAGTTCTTTGTCAGAAACTAGTTATTTTATCATGATCATGAAAAGTCTGTGGAAATTATTTTGCATTTTGTTAATGTATTTATGAAGAACTTTCAACAATAGAAAGAAGAAACTTTTTTTATTAGTGCACACATCCTAATTCTTAAATATTTTTTTTTAAACTGCTTAAAAATATTTTTTAAGTGCTTGAAAAGTGCTTATTTTTTGTTGAAAAATTCGACAACGCATCTTGTTTAAAAGTGCTTTTTGCTATTTGGTGGGAACCTTTTATTTTTGGGTATGAGCAAATTTATTTGTTTGGTAACTAAACAATTTGCACTTTTATTTATAGTCATAAAGTTAAAACTGTGCCTGGAATCTTGTGTTAATAATTTCGAGAAATATGTTTTTATTTTAGATCTTTCTTTATTTTTTAAGATGAATATTGTTGTCTAAAATGCTGCCAGAGTTGAAATTAGAAAGATAAATTTTGTTTTTGCTTTTGAAAAAATAAGAGCCATTTAAACTTAATCTGCAAATATTTAAAGTATGCAGAAACAACCTTATGATTAGAATTGTAGTGTATTCACTACAATTGAACATGACTGATGAACTTGTGACAGCAAAGTTTTTAGATTATGGAATAGTTAAATAAATACACTGTTATTAAAAAGATTTTCAATTTGTATGGAGACTCATCTTTTAAAAAGATCTTTTTTAATTTGATTCTTAAAAATATTTTCCATATTCATGCTGAAATTACTGGTTTTCTGTCATGCTACATGTTTTTTTTATTATTTTTTTTATTAATAAAACTGTATTCATGTTTGATGAAATTGTTAAAACATTTGAGAATTATACAGAAAATTGATACATCTTTAAATGAAATGTTAAGAATTTTCAAAAATACTTTTGCAAAGTGTTTAATCTTTAAACATTTAGTTACAGTAGTAAATCATCTGCCTCCTGTCAGAATAAGGAAGATATAAAAAATTTTATTGTTTGAAAAAATAATCTATGTGTATATTTTAAATAAATATTTAGTATTTCTCTGGCAAACTTTCTTGGTGCTTGTTAAATATTTTAAAATAGCATAGTTTAGTTAAGAAAGTTAATATAAATATTTTGTAACTTTATAATTTTTAGTTTCATTAATTCATTGGATTCGGCAAGAGTTTGTAAAATTAAACCTGCTATTAAATATTTTTGAAAGTAATAGATTGCTTAACAAAAGTAAAGCAGTGATTTTTATTTACTCAAAGTAAATTTTATTTCAGGCTTATCAAGAAGAATGCCAGCAGGACTTGGATTCACAGTTTTTCATCAATTATTTAACTGCATTAGATAGATTAATATCTCTTAACTTATCAGAAGTTCGTTCTCGAGAAAATTCCAGAAAATGCAGTTTGAATGATGCCGCTGAGTTTTTATTCACGTAAGAAATAGTTTATTATTATTATATATAAGATTGTGTGATGATGTGTCAGAAAAGGATGAATTATACTTTTCTTACATATTTTAATCTTGTCCAGTGCATGAAGTTTTTTAATGACGAGTTGCAATGTTACCAACTAACTGAAACAATTAAGTTGCAAACTTACTATTAAGTAATTGTTCAATTAAGTAATAGTGGAATGAAGTTGTTATTAAGTAAATGACAAAACAGGAAATATTGCACATTTTTACTCCCTTAAAACAGTAAAGCAATACACTTTTGTATTATTTTTATTTACTTTTCAATATGCATTTCAAATGCCATTTTTCAAAAGCTTCCATTATGTGTGGCTGTCAACATTCTATATTTTGCAAAAGCTTTGTTTTTTATGACTAATTTTCTGTCTTTTTGCTGTGAGTCTCAGATCTTTATCATTTTGAAAACATACATTATAATTTTGTACTTTCTTTGAACTACTTATGTATGCAGATATACATGTGTGTTCTTTCCTGCCTTGCTCAGACAAGGACATCTTGAATTTTTGCTGTGCTTCAAACTGATCCATGTTGTAGATCATTAATAGTACAAATTATTATATGTTAAGCATCTGATAGTGCAAATGAAGGTTCATTTTTCTCCTATTTCACATTTATTTGAGCTGGTCATGTTTAAACACTATACATCAATAACTAATCTATTAATTCTTTGAATAAGGTTTAAAAATTGAAAATGAGCAAAATTTTCTGTATTTTAAGTTATTTTTTCTGCAATTTTATAGTGAACCTTTCACATTTAAAAAAAATGAGGACTGGCAGGTACGAGGGTTGCTATTTATATTTCTGGCCTAATAATGAAAAAACAAATATGTAGGATCGAAATTGGTTTTATTGTTTTTCAAAATATTCTCCATGATGATCAATACTCTTTTGCATGCGTTTGAACCAATTTTCAGAGCACTTTTTCCAGTCCGATTGAGGTAACTCCAAAACATGCGTTTTGAATGCATCAAGCGCTTCTTCGGGGGTCGAAAATCGTTGTCCACGTAATTTCTTTTTGATGTGTGGGAATAAGAAGTCGTTGGGTGCCAAATCAGGGCTGTACGGCGGATGACCCATCAGTTCGATCTTTTGCTCCGTCATAAATGCCTTTGTTTGAGTCGATGTGTGAGAGCTCGCATTGTCATGATGAAGAATGATTTGCCTGTTCTTCTGCTTTTTTCGAATTTCTCCGATGACTTCTGGCAGAGAAATGGTCGTGTACCATTCAGAATTGACCGTCCTGCCTTGCTCTAACGCCACTGTTGCCACATGACCGTTAATGCCGAAGAAACAGGCAATCATTTGTTTCGATGTGCTTCTTCCTCGTCGTCTTGGAAGACCCACGCAGTTGATTGCTGTTTTGTTTCCGGCTCATATGCATAGATCCATGATTCGTCACCTTTGTAGATGTTATACACAGCCTTTGATGTACCTTGAACGTATTTTTCCAACATTTCCTTGCACCAATCGACTCGAGCCTTTTTTTGAGCGTTTGTCAGATTATGCAGGATCCAAAGCGAACAAATTTTTTTTACGCTCAAATGTTCATGAAATATTTTATTGATGCTAGTCATACTAATGTCCAAAGACGCTTCTATCGCACGGTATGTCACATGACGATCTTGCTTTATCAGTTCACGCACAGCATCGATCTTTTCTGGCACAACAACGGATTTTGGACGACCTGCACGGGATTCGTCCTGGATCGAACATCGACCACGATTAAATTCGTTATACCAATTTTTTACAGTGCTGTAGGATGGCGCTTTATCACTGAATAAAGAATTAAGTTCATCAAAGCACTCTTGTCTTGACAATCCACGTCGAAAGTTATGAAAAATAATGGCACAAAAATGTTCACATTTCAATTCCATTTTTTAAAAGAGAAGAACTTTTCAATTTACTGTCAACAACACAAATGAAGCTATAATGGTAAATCGTCTGCTGAATTTATGTTTAAAAATATCAAACTTTCGATTAAAATCGTCTGCGGTCGCCTAGCAACACTTACTGTTGCCAAGGCCAGAAATATAAATAGCAACCCTCGTATGAGTGTATAAGCCAATGTGGAGCTACCATGCTTGAATTTGTGATAGAAAACCAAGCATTCAGCAGGGTCGTTTTTGAAGAGCTGTAAATTCATGAGGGTGGATGACTTTGTGGGAAGAGGGACGACGAACTACCCAAGCCACTAGGCTTACAATTTAAATTAATATGAGAGAACTTATATAAAAACTAAATGAAATTTCAAAATACAAAAACAATGTCAACAAAAACATTACTTCTTCAGGAGACACACTGCCTCGCTAATGTGCTAGAGCCTTTCTGTAGTCAGTAGTTCAACTAGAAACTGACTGTGCCCCGAGGTCCCATAATGGAAAACAAAATAAAAATAAAAACAAAATACTTCAAAAATTCAAAGATTAAAATAAAAAGCAAAATCCACAAAACACATATCAAAGAAACACACAAGCCAAAAGTTCTCTGAGAAAAACACATTAACATATAAGATCTACTAATTGAAAGTTAGTTAAAATAACCAAAAAAATATAAATTGCCAGATCTTTTAAACATTGAAGTGAAATTAAATCATCCCAGCGCAGACCCTTTCGAAAAACATATCAATGCTGTCCTCTGTTGAATAAAAAGGAAAATATAAGACAGTCTGCTGCTATGGAAACAGGAGATAGCACATTTGAGAAGTGGAAGCTTTTTTCCTTCTAGTTCCTTCTTTTTCTTCTACCTAAGCCATAAGCTGTCTTAAATATTGATCCAACACCTCTATATCTATGCAAAGTAGTTAAACTTCGTAACCATATCTGTTGACGCCACTGCTCGAAACGAATTGCGAGGGGAGTTCTTTCTATAGCAGACTATATATTATGATTTATTGTGTTTAAAATAACTAATTTTTTCCCCATAATACTTATGCTTGTGATCTTCCCCACCCATTTCAAATTAATTTTTTTTTTTTTTGTTGCTATAAATAAGGAATTTTTTCCTCATAATATTTATGTATGTAATCTTCCCCACCCATTTCAAATTTAATTTTATTTCGTTGTTATAAATAAGGAATATTACCATATATATATATATACACACACACGCTATTTGAATAATGTAGCACAGTTTTTAGTCACGAAAAAGTTAAAAATGTTCCAATTATAGTATTTGAGGTAAGTTTTGTTACTTTATTCCTGGAAAACTTTTTTTTATAAAAAAAATTTCAAATGTTTTTCTAAAATCCTACTGACAGCTTTCTATTTATTTTTGATTTTGCACATGTTTTTTGAGTATAGATTTACATAATTCAGGTTTTTGAATCACTGATTGATATATTATTAATAAATTTTGTAGATTTGATAATTGTCTCAAGAAAGCTGTCGAGCAAAATATCAATGAAGGATCGTGGACTTACTTTATGCATCATATGAAAGGTCAATTGTTCTTCTACATGACAACCATATTGTTGAAAAAAGCTAAAATGGTTTGTATAAGTCTCACAAAGATCTTTTATGCTTTTAATAAATTATAATTTCATGCTAAAATTTTTGAAAAAGAAATTATTATTTTTTAAATAAATTAAAAGTTATCGAACTAATTGGCCAAAGTCATATCTATACAATATTTTAAAAAGTATTTTGATTGTGTTTTATAATCATTAATTCTCATTATTTCGGGGACCTTTATTGCTCAAAAACTACTGAATCAAATACACTCAATTAGAGACTATATATTTTATACAATTGTATAAATTTTAAATTGTAAATAATTTTGTTGATAGTGAAGATGCGTGAAAGTATGCATCTAATTGTCTATTTACAGTCTTATTTATTATTATTATTCATGTGTTTTTTAGAAAAAGAGAGTATTGTCTTATAGCTTCAGTAAATCTTAATTTATAATGTTATATTTATTGGTATTAAAGTATTTTTCACATTTCTTTCCCCAAAGAAAATAAAATTGTTGTAATGTGAATGCCTTAAACAGTGAAACTTAAGTTTGACTGTCTTGTTGAAAAAAATTCTCTGTATTTTAAAGCAAACAAATAGTTATAATAATAATAAAAAATTATTCCAGTGCAGTAAAGATGCAATTTGACTATATGCTGTTGAAAATATTCTTCTGGATTTTTATGAAGAACAAATAGTTAAAAAATAGTCAATTTGGTGAGATATTTCCTATTTGGATTAGAAACAATAACTCAATTTTTGCTTAATTTTATTAGGACAAACACAGTGGTGTTAGAGTAACTTTTCAAATACAGTCAAAGCCCGCCAACTTTGCTAAAAACAGTGGTTCACTATTTCTAAATTTTTGAAAAATTGTGTTTTAGCATATGGCAATATTATTGTTGGATATAGTGATTACAATGGTGTCTAAATTTTTTTTTATATATAAATTATAAACTGATTATCTAGATAATAAATCAAATATTGAAAAAAAAAATTGCATTCTATTTAAGAAATAAGTGATTTTCAACTGACTACAATTCGATTTTAAGCAGAGTTCACCAATTTTCGCTTCAAAAATTAGTAAAGTATACATTATTTTCTAGCCCTCCTTTAGTGTCTAGTTTTGTTGGGGGAAAAGTCTCATACCGATTTCCCTATAGAGATGAGTTGCTAAAATTTCTTGTTCTTCGTCAACATCGGGGACTGGGGTAAGGATAGGGATGTGCTCTGTAACAACCTGTTTGCCCTAGTTTAAAAGCAAAAAGTGTACAACAAAGAACAAAACATCAGCAGAACAAATGTCTATAGACTCCCAGCTTTATAGATATAAACATCTAATATCTATTGGTTATATAGCTATAAAACCTCAGTACCATGTAGGGAATGACTTAATTATTTTATTGTAATACAAAATGATTCTCTGTTTTTTGCTTTGTAGAGGTCTATTTCAAAATTCAAAGTCATTTGAAATATGTAGTTTTTATTCTAATCACTTTAATTATACTTATGATATTGATTCATGTCTATTTCAAATCATTCCTTTTCTTAGGATCAAGGGAATCGAAAAGAAGCTTTACGTTTTAGTGCTGGATTAGCTCTGATATGTTATGGGATTAGATCTACAAATCCATTAGAAGAATTGTGGTTTTCACAACTGACAGAAAACCAAAAGGTATTCACAAACTTTTTCCAGCAAGGATCTATCAGGACAAGTTTTATTGGTAAATATGTGCATTTATTTATTTATTTTTTAATAATTTTTGCTTTTATCAATTCACATTATTTTTAATTTTTTTTCATAAATTTTGTAGCTATTTTTATTATGTAAAATGTTTTATTGTTAAGTTTGTAAGTTAAGAAAAATTAAATGCACTAAATCAAAGCTGCTTTTACTTTATTTATTTTTACTTTTATCAATTAGCATTATTTTAAACTTTTTTCCATGATTTTTGCCTTTTTTTTTACGTAAAATGTTTTTTTTTTTTTTTTAAGTTAGTAAATTAATACAAAATTATGCATTAAATCAAAGTTGCTTCGTAGACAATATGATAGAGAACTAATTATTCTGGATTACTAAAATTGTTATTATGGCATATTATAAATTTACAAAAATCATACTATGTTAATTTAAAAATTTAACTTTTTATAGTTTAACCCTACCTAAAGTTATAACTTTCTGGTTATTCAACTCTCAGTTAATCAGGAAGAGATAGTTGTATCAGTTTTAGTTAAATGTAAACATTCAAGCCTATGGATTTTGAATAAATTTAAAATTCATGCAATTAGATAGATTTTTAGAATAAACTATTTTAACACACTTGTAAATTTGAAAGTATGGTGACCCAATAGCCAGGATTAAAGAATTCTTTTGAAGACCTATGTATGAATCTATGTATGACTTGGAAGATCTATGTATTAGAGCGCATAGCGTTTTTAAAAAATGCTAAAAGGTGTTTATTTTCGTTTTTTAAAAGCCCTTAAAGGTGCTTTTTTCATTGGGTGTTTTTAAAAAGATCTTTAATTTCCCTTTTCCAAAATGAGATTTTTTCTTTACCATATCAATTTTTGCCACGAGTTATGCAAAAAGTGTGGTTTTCACATTGTTCTATTCAAAATTTTCACAATTTATTCAACTACAATCCATTTTGGTGAACTATCGGTCCATAGTGTATATAAAACCGCCAATCATTTTACATGTTTGATGAAATGCTTGCGAGTAGGCATGTGCGTAATACTAAACTGGATTTGCTGGGAAAGATTTTTGCATTCTCTTGTGCAAGAGATTTGTATGAGATACTCCATTTCAAGCAAGAGATTCTCAATTCCAGGCTTCATTTTCCGTCCTAAATTCGTATGAAAAAATAAAATTCAAGAAATTTTGCTGATCACAGGGACCAACATATTGCCAATTTTTTCCCCTAAAAGCAAAAGATAATTTTTTATTTCTGGTGAAGCACCATCTTCTTTGTCACTGGTAAGCAAATGGCTTTCTTACGCTCTTCTTAAAACTTCTATTGTACTTTTTTTTTTACTTATTTCCTTTTATCATAGTATTATTACTTTTAAAATTTTCAGTACTTTTAAGTTGTTTTATGAAACAACTACATAGTATTTATCGGCAAGTTTTAAAAAAGTATGAAGTTAGGTACTTTCACTATTTTAAATGAGCAAAAAAATCTTAAATTATTCAAATTTGTCTTTCAAAAAAGCTTAAATTCATCTTTTAATGATTTCACTTTAAAACAACTGAAAATAAAAAATCAATAGTCTCAGATTTTTTAATATTATGAGTGAAGGGACTATACAACAATTTAGTTCCAACAAAAATATTTAGCTTTAATACTCATTGTACAGTACAGAACCTCTTATCCGGAAATCGAAAAACCAGATAACTCGAAAAAAATTCTATAAATTTTCCTGCCATTAAAAAAAAATTTTTTTTTTCCTTGTAAGATTTTAAGATTTTTCTCTCTTTTTTAAAATATGTTTACTTTACTTTGATTTTAGAAACAATCATCAGTTCCCTACTCTGTAAGGAAAAGTAAGAGTCTTGTACTGAATATCATCAATCATTCCTTTCCTCATCCTCTACTTAGTTTCTTTTTAATCATAGCTCAGTCAGAAAGGATGACTTCTTGAACACCTGTTTTCTTATCTGGCCCTTAAGCGGGGGGAGTCATTACTACCAGCTTCTCAAAGTAGGAGTCATCATGTCTGTTAATTGCTTAGGGCAGGAGAGTTAAAACAAATAACTTTATTTGTCTTCTTTGATTCTTTGAAATCTCTTAAAAAACTCCCTACAGGGGCAGCATAACTCCTATTTTTCTTATTATTTCAGCACCCTTTCTTTTTTTCCTGTTATTTCCTACTTTTTCTTATTTTTTTAAAAAATCCCCTGTCATTTCTGCTATTTCCCCTTTGATTATAGTGACAGCCAAGGAAATGAAATAATGTAAATCAAGTATTGCAACTACACCTGTTTTTCAATTCATTTATTTTGAATTCATTCATTTTGATAGATATAAACTTTCAAAAACTTATTTCTTCCAGCTTATAGCTCATTTTGTTTCAGCTGTCCTTTGCTAATGTAAGAAAAGAATTTGATTTTTTTTTTTTTTTTTTTGTGTAAGTGCTGCATAAACATGTATGGAGCTGTACAAATTATAAGATAGATTGTAATTTCTATAATACCCTACAATGAAAAATATATTCAAGAATTATCATATTATACAGATAAATATGTGCGTTAAAATTTCCAGTGTCTAGTGCTTAACATTTCTCAGCATTTATAATAAATTTATTTATAATAAATTTATATGTAGCAGAAGTGTGATGTGATACAATAAGTGCACATCAAGTGGGAATATGTGTTCCGGCATTAGTTATTTCATTTAACTGCTAATCAACTTCAAAGCTTTTCTAAATTTATTTTTTACAAGTTTTTCCATAAATATTCAGAGCTTAGATAAATAACTTTGTATAGCCGATATATGTATGTTTCATACATATGATAAATATTTTGCTTATCTTTCAGAAAGTTGAGTATACATTCAATGTCAAATTAAAAATATATCCAACTTTGCATAGTGCAATTTATTACATTAAGTATCTGTGTTTAAAAATATGATAAAAATTTTTCTTTTTAGGACATGTCATCCAAAGTATGTGCAAAGAAGATAAGAGCAAATGGTTACAAAAGATTAAGTCTGATGTTTGCATTTCCCAGGTATTCAGCAATAACTATTTAGCTGCAGTTTTTTTTTAATATTTTTTATTTATTTTTTTTATTAAATTTTTTTTTTTTTTTATGTATAGTCTCCTTTATGTTTGTAGGCATTCGTGATACCTCTAAAGTTTTATGAAATTCAAATTGTTTTCAGAGGAAATTGCACTTTTGTTAAATGAAGCAGAAGTTAGGAAATATATTCAAACCTGTACTCAAAGGGTGACACTAAAAATTGTGTGGCATCTAAGTTATGTTTTTAAGATTTTACTGAAAAATACCTGTGCTGCTTTTTTTAATATGACATTTAAGCAGCTGATTTTTTTCTTCTTTTTTAAAAGAATGTGTTTGTTTGAATTTTTTTATTTAACATAAATTTGTTATAAAAAATTTCTGTCAGGGATTAAATGATTATTGCAAGCTTATCTCTCCGATGTAACATGGACTCCTTGTAAGTATAAGTTTCTTTTATATTAATTAAATTTGCAAGTTCTTCCAAATTTTATAGGCAGACTACCCTATTATGCTCGCACATCTCGACTACTTTTGTGGGAATGAGAGATTTTAAAAACTTGTTTTTAAAAATTTCAAACTATTTTCTTAGCTGTTAAGAGTATATATATAATTAATATATACAAAAACTTGTGTAATTAAGTTTTTTTTATTTTATTTTATTTATTTATTTATTATTTTTTTTTTTGTTGATAAGCAATAATATTTTGCGAAATCCATGACCAGCAAAAACTATTCTTACTAGAATAATTTTTTTAAAATTTATAATAACTAAATAGCAAATGCCTAGGGAGCTCATAAATTTTTCTATGATATTTAGATTTCACTAACAAATATCAACTTTATTTACAATATTTAATAGAATCTTTATTTATGCATGTTTTTAATTTTTATATAAATGTTGCAAACAAAATTTTAATTTTAGGAGGATTTTAGAACTAGAGAATTTTCATTAATCTGTTTCAACGATATTAAAACAGTAAAAAATCATTGGTATAAACTATATAAATAAACTAGATACATTTGGTTTTAAATTTTAAATATCATAAATAAAATTTTTGAAAATAATTGGCTTATTCACATTTCTTACCAACACACTGGTGAAAAGATATTCCTGAAGCTTTCCTAACTGAGCTAATTATCTGTATATTTAGAACTATAGTTTGTATGCTTGCACCACGATTAGTTTTTATTATACAATTATCTTAAGTATCTCTTTTAAATCTATAGTGGATTTTTTTTTTTAGGTGAAAGAAAGGATATACAGTCGCATCTTTAGTTCTGTAAAGACTAAAAAGAATTTATCAACATCTTATTTTATTGACAATTCCTCTTTTGAAAACAGCAGTTTAGAATTTCCTAGTCAGAGTTCTTTAAATGATTATGATAAAGGTATGTAGAACTAGTAAGTTAGTACTATAATATTCAAAGCACCCTAGTATTTAAAATGACCATGATAAATGTATGTGTAACAATTTCTTACAAAATTTTAGCTTTCACTGATTTTAAATTGTGAGCTTAAGTTGAGATTTTTCATTGCTCATGTCTTTTCACCTTAACATTAATATGCTTTCTCACTTATAGTTAGAATTTGTAGACAAACATGTCAACATGCTGCTTGATTAGTTACACTGTTTTAAATTTTTAGGTGTGTGTATGTTTGTGTTATGACTCTACTGTGTCTTAAAAGCATCCTCTTAGGCTAAATTTAAAATAAATAAATTTATTTATTGAAAAAAGGCCAGAGATTATCCATCCTCAAAAAAGACTATAAAGTTTGTCACGTTACATACAAATTTGAGGTTATTCTTTGAGTCCTTATTTGTTTTAAATTATTATTATATAATATTTTTAGCATTAGTATGTAATTATAACATTGTAAATAAATGGAAATTTGTAAGTTTACAAAATTTCAATCTGAATATAAGAGCCAATTCATGTTTTAAAGAAAATAAAATTGTCAATATTTTCATCTTTATTAATGCTTAAGTTATTAATTTTTACATATTTTTAAAGCTGCATATAAACTTTGTGCGAGCTCCTTACATCACTTAGTATGGCTTCAACTTCAAGGAGAAACCAAGTGGACGCAAAATTGTCCTCTGACTGAGGTAATTGTTCTTTTTTATATTAACTATTTTTAGTTTAAAAATTATGTGTTAACAAGACAGAGGTGTCAACTATTACAATTTATCCATGATTATTAAGTTTTTATTGTCTTACAGTTGAGTAATAAAAATGTAAGTTTTTGAGAATTTCTAAAATGATCTGTTTAATATGTCCCCCCCCCCCCCTCTAAATTTCCAAGAGTTATGAAATTTCTTTGTTTGCAACTAATCGATGATATTTTTTTTACTCCTTAAACAATTCTAGAAACGATAAATAAATAAACAAACGATTTGATAGAAGCGTGGAACAAAAAAAAAAAATGCAAATAAATTTCATTTTTCCCTCTAGGAAACTATTTTGAAACATAATCTTCTCCCCTTATTGAAAAGTAAGTGATCGTAAACTCGAATATGAAGTGCTGCGTACAAAAAATTTTGTGGTTCAAATGCAGAATGATAAAAAGGCTTGGGCGTGTTCTTATTTAACCAAAAAGAACATTTTTTACATGCAATCTATTTAATTTTATTATGAGGTACGAAGTTTCAGTGTTGTACAATGTCACATTTTTTTAATAGTAAATCCCTGCATAATATTATGTAGCTATATAGAATTAATTAGTATATACACCTTAAAATTGTGCTATTTTGAATTCTGTAAATGCTAACTATATATATATCTGTGTTATTGTACTTTTGATTCCTAAAAGGTAGTTTGGAAATCTGCCACCTCTGATAAGTGAAAAAAAAATGCTTTAAAAGTTATATCAAGCACAGATTCTGTTTTTAAACTTGTTAATTTCTAACTGATTTAATTATATATATTACTTTACAGATATTTAAAGGCCTTCAATACAGTAATAAAAACCTTTCAAAAGGAAGTTGCGAGAGTCTATGCATCCTTGATCTTGAAGCTTATCTTTATGCAACAGTTTATCAAGCTAAAGCAGGAATAGAGAAGAAAAAAGCCACAATTAATAACTGGAATCAAGATTTATCTGTTTCTTGTCCTCCAGATATAGCTGACCCAATATGTACTGAGCTTCAAGGAGAATGGTGGCGGATTGCTTATGGATTGCATACTTGTTCAATTAAGTATGTGATTGTTACCATTTATTTTTGATAACCTAAAAAAATTCGTATAAATGCCCTAATAAATATTTTAAAAAATGTTCTTAAAAAATAAAATATATTGACTTTTTAACATAATAAAAAATTTAAAAAAAGAATAACCCCAAAACTTAACAATTATTCCAAAATGCAAATAATAATAATAATCTGAAAAAAGAATAAATTGTTATCTTTGTCTGAGTTTTATTGATTGTCTATAAAAATTAAATGTATTTTTCTCATTACTATAAGTTAATAAATTTTTTCCTACACATATTTTACATACATATTGTATTTATGTGTAATAATATACACTAGTGGGCTGCGCCCCCTGCTCGCCAACCCCCGAAAATTGCTACACAATCTTATATGGTTTGCTTCGCAAACCAAGCTCGCCTCGCTCGCTACTAACTTAGGTACATTGCAAATGCTCAAAATTCTAAGAATTCAAAACAATCATTCAAATCCATATAACAACTTTTTTTTAAAAAAAAAATTACATCTTTTTAGTAAATATAAAGTCATTAAAATAAATTTGAATTCAAATAAATGACATGTAATTCGTTAAACCTATTAGAAATGTGCTATAGTATAAAATCTTACGATAAAATTTCTAAAACTGATATCTCTTTAAAAAGGTTAAAATTTTGGCTAGAATTAAGTCTATTAAAAATTGAAATAAGTGAATTGCAATGGAAAAACCTGCATAAACAAAACATTATGTTTTAAAAAAATAATAACCAAGAATGATTCACAACTTTGTTAAAAACATAAGTATAAGTCTTAGAACTTTGACATACAAAAGAACTTGCCGAAACTAAACATTAATTAGCCTCGATGGAATTGTCACAGAGTAAATGTCTTAGCAAATCAGGAATGATAGTTAAATCTTCCAACTTGATTTTTCCATCATGGCGGCATTTGTTATATTTCCCAGAGGAATTTTTTTCTTCTGCCCAGGAGTGAGCAGCACAAAAACTACAAATTTCGGTCATGGAACTGATGTTGTGTTCGACAACATCAACAGTTAAATCTTGAATGACAGCACGTCGTCTATGCATTCTTTCACCACTATGTCTTTCATAGCTGTCATCAATGCTCTCTTGCAATCTTCTAGCACGCTTCTTTTGATTATTCTTCAAAAGCGTAACAGCATGACTGAGACTTATTTTTCAATGAATAACTAATAACAAATAAATTCGTAATATATAAATTTGTGAAAAAAAAGCGCTTTCGACATAATACTAAAATAGACATCTATCGACAAAGACTACTCACTTCTGCCTAGCTTAATAGTATGAGATTTCCGCAGCAGCTGAATTTGGTGAGAATGCTTTCTCTGGTTATTTCAGTTTCCGTTTTTAAAAGCGCTATATGTTGAGCCACCTCAGCTAGATTTGGCATGTGAAATTTTTAGCGGCAATCATTGGTCGATTTTCTAGCATTGCCATTCGGGGAGTTGTAATGAGGCTTTTTTTTTTTTGTCGCCATGTTAGAGAAATATATATATAGATATTACACATAAATACTATGCACATTTTTATTTAATTTAAATTTCCTAAAATGTATTTTAATTTTTTAATCATGTGGCAACATATTTAATGATCTGTTAAATTTTTTTTAAATAAGTGATTTTTTTTTTTTTTTTTTTTTTTTTTTTGGATTCACAAATCTTTACTTTTTATCATTTTTTCCCCTTTATACTAAGTTTTTTTTTTTCTTTCTATTCTAGGCATTTTTTAAAATCTGTGAAAATCGATTTCAAACCCATAGATTGAGATCAGATACTTGCTCTATACATCTTTCATTCTTTAATTAGAGCTCATTTACTAATTAATTTTTGTGAATTTGTGTCTTATGTTAAATAAATTGAGGTTTCTTGGGTTAATCTTTAATATGTTTATTTGTAGTTTAATTTTTTGATAATAATTTAAGCTTATATAATTGAAACTTAGTTTCTAATGCATTCTTTCAAAATAAGTTGAATACTTTTCAAATGTTATATTTTCTCGTTCATTTTTCCAGATTAAATTTATCATTTTAAGAAAAATATGTTGCAGTAAATAATGATTGTATAATATTAATTTTGAGAGTTTTCATCCCATAAAACATTTTTAAAAAAAATATTGTTAAACCTGCTGGATACAAAATTTCTTATTTTCGTTTTTTCTTTCATACAAATATCACACGTGAAAATTTTGACTTAATAATTTTGCATTAATTAGACTTATGTCTAATTTTTCTTCTATTTGAACACAAAACTAATTCCCTTTTGATAATTGTAAAATAATATCTAACATGCGCTTACATGTTAATAGAAGAAAAAATTATAATAAGTTTAGTTTGAATCAAAATATGCAATTTATGCGTCAGAATTAACGATGTATTTGTTTATTTAGAGAGAAATTAGGTGAATCAAGGCGAGTCTTACAACAAGGATTAGAAGTTATTAGAGGAGTTGGTAATCATGGCATGGAAGCTCAGCTTGTTGTACATTTAGCTCAGTCATTTGCTAGTAGAGCTGAAATTTTGTTAAAAGTGAGTTGTTTTTTTAATAGAGTTTTATGCAAACTTTTTAATTTAGTTGTTTTTTGCATTACTTATACATAATTATAATATAAAATTTTAAATAATTATAGGACTATGAAAATTCTAACACAGAAAAGAAGATATTGCCAGATAATATTTCTGCCTTGCAACTGAGAGCTACTCACTATTGGAGTATCGCCATAGGCATGCTTGAAAAGCTATTGTCTGGTGGAATTGTTAAGCCTCCTAAGGAACCCATGTTTATTGGCTATGATAAAATTTTATCGAAAGTAGAAATGAGGAATTTATTAGAAGATGGCAAATTATATATGGCTGTACAGTTCATGGAAGCCGATAAACTCAATGAAGCTGCAGAAATTTTATCCAAATTGTCTTCACCGTATGGTTCATTTTATCTAGCACTGGTAAGAGTATATTTTAGTTTGGATATTTAACTTGCGGTTCTTATAAGCCTTTAATTTTTCATTCATTTCTTCTTTATCATATTTTTATTGTGCATTACAGAATTCTGTCTAACAAAAATTCTTTCCACTTTTAAAGAATGAAAGAGTATCTATTATAAACTTAAAATTTGGGGATATTGTAACATCTAAAATAATACCTAAATAGAATAAAGGGATCTCAAAAACGAAACCTTAGAAGAGTTAAATTTCAACTGTAGATTTTCCGTTCGTAACAAATGAGAACATTCAATAATCTCTTTTACATAATAAAAGAATCACTTTGCATATAAATTATTGTTAATTAGTTAGAAATGTATTCTTCATTTATAAAATGATTCCACACTGCACAGTAAAATGCTTTTATGAAATCGAAATATCATTCAATTTAATAAATATTTTGAGATTTTAATGCATCTTCACCTGCTCTTATGATTAGTTGATTACTTTTTACACAGTCTACCCAAACAAAGAAGTCTGGATATTATGGATGACATGAAAGAAATAATAATTATATGCTGCATATGAAAAAAGTGCTCATTTGTCTTTTGAAAATGAATCTGTAAGAGTCTCAAGTAGCTTCTGCTCCATGTTCATTTTATAAATTTAATTTCTTTAGTCTTTTTATTAATAAATTGTTAATAAAAATTATCATGGAATCATTATACAAAAAGAGTATTTTAAACACAATAAATAAAAATTTATTTTCATTTATCCTCTCACAAATTTAAAAGTATTTATAGTTATAAATGTTGTGTACTTTTTTTGTTTTTTATTTTTCCTGTTTGACAGACTTAAAATGAAAAACGATCACAAAATCTCTATTAAAAGACTTCCTGCAAGTAATTTACTCGCTCTTCTTAGTTAGACAAACAATATTTGTTTGAAAATCATTAACTTTTTTAAAAGTGTTTTGTTTTCATTTTTATGAAATTGTAATGATTATTATACGTATTAGCTTATTTTTCTTTAAATCTAGCTGTTTTTTGAAAATATAAAAATAGTTGTCTAACCTTGAGAATTAGGTAATATTGACTTTTTTTTTTAATAATAAGTTAACTAAAAAAAATTTCCTTGATTGTGACAAATTTTTCATGAACGGCGTTCAGACATTCTTTTATATTATGTATATCTGCTTATGAGTGTAAAATCTCTAAAAGTTCTTTTGTGGAAATTTTTTTTTTTTAATTTTTAGTATTCCATAATATTTACTATATATTTATTATTATTATTTTTAAATTTCATGTTAGCAGCTATAAAAAATTTTGCTACAAGAAGAACTCAAATTTTAAATAAGTTTTTTAAAGGAAATTTTAGTTCTGTTCCATTTATATAACATATGTATTGTTTTTTCCACTTAAATTGTTATGTTTTGGTGGAACTATTACTAAGAATTTATAATTTTTTTTTTTTTTTTACAGACTTTGAAAAAGTTTGCTTCCCAAGAAGACAAGTTTTCTAATGCCAGAAATATGTTCCTATCGAAAGCGCAAAGAGCTATTTATGACACAATGGATCGAATAAAAGATAATAACAACCATCCTTTGAATGGTGAAATCCACATTGTTTTGGAAGACATAGAAAATGAACTTGGTACTGGACACTCTATAAGTATGATTTTTTTTTATATTTCACATTTCTTATATATCATTAAAAAGGTAGATATATTAGATTTATATAAAAGTTCACACTCTGAAAATTTTTATAACTACTAAAGATCGCTCAATGTTATTAATTTATATCTCAATTTTTATATTTTATTTTATTAAGAGTAAATTTTATTTATTAATTTTCTTATTTAAATAAAAGATCTAATTGTACCGTTTCATATTGTTGTTCCTTAAATTTTAAACATCGCGTTGTGTAATTCATTCCCAAACCTAATTTAATTATTTATGACCCCAGTTTCCAGCATGGGATACCTTACCTGTTTATCTATAAAGTAAAAAATAACACCATCATCACACTACAAGAAAATAAATACAGTTTGAGGTACTAAAATGAAAAAAAAGGTTTATTAAATTAATTCAGAAGACAGTCCTTAAGGGACCGGACTACAAACAATTTAGCACTCTAATTTCTCAATACATGAACATGTGGTACCCTCTGATTGGACATAATCAAACACTGGCTTACCAATCTCAAAATGAGAGAAAGGATATACAGTTACCATACTTTCATTGCTATATGTATATAGCCACACTTATTCAGATGGAGATTGAATAGCATGTGTTATAGACATTAACCAAATGTGGAATCTAACTATGGTTAACATTATTCAGGGTCACTTTAATGCAAATGCATCGAAATTTACTTCCACAAAACATTCTCTATTCGTGAAAATAACTTATTTTACAGGAAAGTTATTTATTTATTACGTCCCAGCTGCACATAGCTCACTCACATCATCTTATCTTAGCAATCACACCGTCTTGTTTTGTTGTCACCAACTTCCCTCATTTGACTCTTACTTCCTCTAAGGAAGCTTATTCCTTTCGGGTTGCCATCACAAACAGTAAAAGTAATTACAAAAAGTACAAATAAAATTTACAACTACAAAATTATATTTATAAAATTAAAGGCTTACATAATACTTATTCTTAGTTAAAATTATAATATTGAACAATAAAATTAATTATTATATTTATATTAAAAAATTAAAAGTTTAGAAAAAAGGTTTATTCTCACTGTCATTAGTAGAACATTTTAAGTCTCATACTGCCACCTATTGGCACAAAGATTAATAAAAAAACTAACTGAACTTTATCAGTACATAATAGAGGAAGCTTTGCCTGTTTGTTACTTGAGTTATAGAAAATGTTACTGATTAGTTTATGTCATTGATGTTTATCTGAACTGGTTCTTTACCGAGTTTTGAATTGAAAATCCAGTTAATATAAAAAATGACATTTATTTAAAGATCAACAAATCTTTTCACAATTTCTAACAAAAACAAGACACTAACAATTCCATCCAGTCCGTGCAATAACATCAGATTTAATTAAACAGCAGGAAACTCTTTAGACGATTTTAGTTTTATTTTGTCCACATTTTTTAACATAAATTATGTGTTATATTTTCCCGTAATGGGTATACTACACTTTATCAATAAATACCAAACAGTAACTCCAAAATCAAAAAACTCCAAAGCAGTTCCAAAAATGTTCTTTTTTTATAAATTTATTTTGTTGTACAGTAGGGTACCGATTATCCGGAACAATCGGGACCATCGCTATCCCGGATAACTGATTTTTCCAGTTTCCTGAATCACTACAAAAAGCTGTTTTTTTTTTTTAATATTTTTTTTATTGTCAAACTCAACTTAAAAAAATTTTTTTAGAAATAATCTTAGAAAGAAGAAAAAACGATAAAGTAATACACATAAGTTTAATAAGATAAAAAGGGAAAAAGAATAATGAAATAAAAATATATACTCAGGCATAATGTAAAATTAACAAAAAAAAGGGGGGGGGCTCCATCTTCCTCATCGCTTTCTTCGATTTCCTCATTGTCTGTGTCAGGACTCAAGACCATCCACTCTATTTTTTACTTCATTATTAACAAATGAAAATGGAAAAATCAGGAGCATTTCTTTTCCCTCCTCTGCGCGAGAAAGAGAATGGGGGGGGGGAATCCTTCGAAATTTTTGGACAAAGGAAACACAAAATTTTTTATTTAATTATTCAATTAAAAATCGCCAGCATTTCTTTCACCTCCTATGCGCAAGAAAGACATCGTTTGATTATAATTCCGCATGGGGGGGGGGGGAGAATCCTTCAAAAATTTCTGGACAAAGGAAACACAAAATTTTTTATTTAATTATTCTTTATTATTCTCAAATCAGAAGAGAAAAATCGTGAGCATTTCTTTCCCCTCCTATGCGTGAGAAAGACATCTTGAGATACATCCTTTTTTTTTTAAAAAAATTTCGCTCTTGTTCATTTTTGCATCTTTGACATCATGTACAGTCCGCAAAAAAAAAAAAAAAGATATCACCCTGAATAACTTTCGTTCTAATGATCGGATTTTCACAAACTAAGTGGCAATCTTAATGGTTCCTGGGGGTGACCTCAAATATGCTAATTAATTAGTGCTAACTATTAATTAAAATACGAAATCAGACACAAAAACGTACTTTCTCTGAATAAACATATATTTTTTTTTTACATATTTGGAATCCCGACCCTCGAAATACGGGGGGGGGGGGGGGGGGTAGACAAAATTTTGCAAAAAATGGGTTGTAATTTGGGTCACAATAAGGATTTATATATCTGGCGAAGGTTTAAAAATATGCCAAATTATTTCGCCATAGAAGGGGAAATAACTATAACAACCATAAAGAAACTTAATGAATGACAAGACGGGAAAACATAGAGCTTCTCGTTGCTAAGTAACCAAAAGAATTTTTCGAGTTGCTTTCTGGGCAAAGAAAACAAATTGTTTTTGATTTTTTAATCTCCTTTAAAAAAAGGAAATTTAAATCAATTAATAAATTATTTTTGCTTCTCCAAGATTTTAGAATCTTGTCGTTGAAAATTATTCATGTCTGACATTATTTATTTTTTTAAAGCTGTTTTATTGTCATTTGTATGACAGTTTTGAATTAAAAATAAATTTTCATAAGTTATTATAAATTTATAAAGAGTTGTAGGGTTCATTGCTTTAGCACCTCACTTCGAGTTTCTTAGGTAAGGGAAAGAAAGAAAAAAAAATGATCAAGCAAAGGAGGACCTGAAAAAAGATAGCTGTTCTGATGCATAATCGCAAAATTTTATAGAATTCACGGTATTTATTTTTTCGATAAAATTTTAAAACTTAGTAAATGTTATATGGCATTTTAAAAGCATTATGAGATATATATAGATATATAATAATTAAAAAAAAAAAAAAAACACGAAGAAAATTAAGAGAAACAATAAGTTTTATTTATTACGCATAAACTGCAAGTAAATAGAACTCATAAAATAGGTTCAAAATTTCGAGAAAACATTGGGAAAATTACAGAACAATAAAAAAGGGAGAAAAGAAGAATAATAAAAATAAAATAGCAAAAAAACAGGAGGAAAAAATTCTGAAAAAAAGGGAAAAAAAATTCTAAAATTATCCGGAAAATAAAAGATATAATCTTTTCATCAGCTCACACGATTATATCCGCAAACAAAGTGCGGTCTAATATTGTATCAATATAGCCAAAGCAAAACATATCAATACAATAGTGTGAGGAGCATCATTTTCTTTAAAAATTATGCTGCTCTTTGGAAAAATGAAAGAAAAAACATCATTTCTAGAGCAAAGTATCTTTTAAACTCATGTGATTTCAGAATTATTATTATTCATCTTTTTTTTTATTTTATCAATTCAAAGTTCAAGCTGAAGCAAGTCAGTCATTGAAAATTTTTTTTTTAAATTCCAAAATGAAAACAGAAAAATCAGGAGTATTTCTTTCATTTTTGATGAACAAGAGAAGAAACTTTAGAATATAATTCTGCAGAAAAAAAGAAAGAAAAATATTTGCTAAGCTATTATTTTTTTCAGCTATTTTATTGCTTCAGCTCTTTCTTTACTCTGTTTTTTAAATTTAAAATCAATAAATATGAAAATGCAGAGTTTAATAGTTTTGGTTTTTAATTAATGTGATTATAATGCTTTTTAAATTTATTATTCTGTTTTTGTCGGAGAAAATAGTAACTTCGTTAAGTCATGAAAAGTCCTTGGAATTAGACATGAAAAGTCATGAATTTGAAAATCTAAAATGTAGCAGATTAAGGAAAATAAAATATTTCATTTGAAATCTCTTTTTTTTTATTCAACATTATTTCATTTTATGCTTTACAGAATATTAAAACGGTGCGGAGATCAAGAAGGCATGTGAATAGGAAAATATATTAAAATCCATATTTTATGTTCAGAACCTTCTTTCATGGCACTTGTTAACCAAGATGCTGTAATGATATTGTCAGCATTTCAACCAAAAGAACTAATTCGTTCTGTTTAAAACTATCTATCACACGACTTTTTTTTCCGAATGTCACATACCTCCTTTAACTACGTATCCGTACTCCTTCAACTACGATTAAAATAAAACTTTATTTTAAGGAGCAAGTCAAGAATTTGCACTTCATAAGATTTGCAAATAATATTAAGTAAACTTAGTTTGCAGTAAAAAGAGTTGATGTTATTTACACACTCCTTTCGTTAGTTCTTTAAAAAATATTATTAAAAGAAAATTAGGTTTATAATACCCTTAATTAAACAAGAGTAACAATTGTTACAGTTGTTACAATACTTTTTTAACTCTGACACTCTTTTCATTAGATAACTTCTTTTGCCAACGATCTTGTCCCTTTTTTTTTTTGTTAGTTGAAACCAGCTTACGCATTCTTGTAAGTTTTACATTTTATCTTTGAAATTTCAATCTCGAAAGACATGCATGAAGCAACACCTAGTCCAAAGAATCTAAGTTAAGTAGTTGTAAGGCCGATTATTACGAAAATAATTAACTACTTCGGTGCAATGAAACAATTATAAATGAACCATTAATATTCTTGTTTTTTTTTATTACGAAATATTAAGAGAAATTTGTATTCATAATTTCTTCAAAATGTGTGTTAAAACTATGATTATAAGTTATTTAAGTAGAAAAAAGTCAAATGGAGGAAAAGAACAATTTTTGAGATGATGATTCTAAAAAAAGCACGTTTTTCGAATCTTTTTACAATTTTTTATTTTAGTAGTTGTTTAACAAAACAAGGCATATCGAACATTTTCCTGATATAGCAATATTTATATAGCACACATACGCATACTCGAATAAATAAGAAACAATAAAAAAAGAAAATTAATAATTTATCTTCATTTTTCGTAAACAATAGTATTCTTAGTAAATAGTCAGCTGTTCTGCATCGAAAGATATTGTGTGTAAACAGTAGAATATTTTTAATTTCTTAACAAGATTTAATTCTCAGATAGCTGGCAATAATTCTGAGTTTTCTTTCAATAAGAACTTAGCAATAATTTGAAAAGTAATTTTATTTATAAGATTTAAAGAAGTTTTAAAATCATTAAAAATGCTGACTACGTATTTTTATTAATATTTATATTAATATATATTGAAGACTTACTCTTCTTACAATGATATACATCTTCAGTGGATCCCCTCCCACGTAAACCTTCACCTTAATGAACTGGCCAAGGAGGGCTCCAATGATCCTATAGATCGTAGTGGCCTTCTAACATACAATGAAATCTATAATTTATGCAAAAGTAAAGGCCGACAAAAATAGGACTTGGAGGATTCCACCTGAGCTAAAGGGTGATAGAAAACTGCAGACAGTTATCACAAGACTAATCAGTGGTCATACCCGCAGACTAACATTTGATCAGGGTCAAAAGACTTTCCCTGTTCTGTATGCCTAAAATGTAATGCGCACCAGGCTACACCTGATCATTTGCTGTCCTGTATGGGACTGGAGAGAAATTTTATTTTGGAGGATCCGGCGATGGTATTTGATTTTCTGTCGGTGAACGGTCTTCTGGACTTGGTCTAGCCTTGTTCTGGTCCAAATGAAATAAGTAACAACAACATCAATTAATATTTATAAAATATATATTCAAGAAATTGATAAATATATTATTCCAAATCTAAGCATACGCAGGTATATTATTGAAATTGCATCAGTTATTGAAAAACAAAATCAAAAAATCAAAAATAATCACAATCTTTTAAAAAACTAGACATTCGGTGAATAAAATATTTTTTATTCAATAAAATGTTTTATTCAAATTTCTTTTCTTAATTGCAAATAGAATTTTAGACGACTAAAAAAGAAACATTGTATTTTATAGTTTCAAAAAAATAAAAAGATTAGCAAGCGATTATTAGCGAAAAAAATATGAGTGAAATTTTACGCTATGCGCGCTAAGTCAAATTCCTCGTAAGTTTATCACATTTTAATATTAATCTCCCCATTTAATCATTTCTTCTTTGTCACCAAATTATTTGTATGTAGATTAAAATGGTATAAAAAAAAATCTATGCCTTATAATTCAACATTTTTTCATCCTTACTTTAATTAAATAATAAAAAATAATAAATATTTATTAAAAATTATTTTTTTCATGAAATTATCTTTGGGTAAATGAGTTTTATGAGTGAGTGCAATTTTTTTTTAATTGCTTCATTAGTTTTTAAGATATGACTGAAAAAGCAAAATTAACATTAAGGGGTCCAAACTTTGAATCACTCTCCTGACCAAACTATGGGGACCGCATTTCCCAGATTACGGCTGCCCCCTATATTTTGAAGATAAGGAATCCAAATATGTAAAAAAAAAATACATGTTTATTCAGAGAAAGTATGTTTTTGTGTCTGATTTCGTAACTTAATTGATAGCACTAATTAATTAGCATATTTGAGGTCACCCCCAGGAACCATTAAGATTGACACTTAGTTCGTGAAAATCCCATCATTAGAACGAAAGTTATTCAGGGTGATATCTTTTTTTTTTTTTTTTTTTTTTTGCGGACTGTACATACGAAGTATAAAATCAAGTTAAACAGGAATATAAAATTAAACAAAAACTAATCATGGATTTTTCATCATACGTGTCTGCTATTGACTTCCAAAATCAAAATGATAATGTTGAGGAATATATATTTTTAATGTTTGTCATTGACAGACTTAGTGGAAGAAAACTAAAGTCTGACCATGATTCTTAAACCCTTAAATTTATATAACTTTAAAATATTTCACTACAGTGTTTAAAATGAATTGTAATAATATAGTTTCGGTAATTTATTTCTGTGAATTGTTAATGCTATAGTTCTGGTAATATTCTGTGAGTTATACTTTCTGTTTTTATTTATTTTGTTCTCTTAGGTAATGGTACTTCTGATGATCCTGATGAATTAGATGCATGTGATGCTGGAACTACTTTAAGTAGTTCTCTTTATGCCACCCCAAATAGTTTTATTCTGAATAAGCAAAGTACTCCCAAACCTTCATCAAAATTTATGTCCAGCAGCTCTAAAATGGCTCATACTAATAGTGATTGTCCTACGGTAACTCATTTTTTAGCAACTTATTATTTTTATTCATTTTATTTTTTATTTATATGTGTATGAATTTAGTATTTTAAATAGAAAGAAGGCCTAATTGTTTTTAGAAAGTTGTATCATACAGTAGATTTCCAAATGCAATACTCATAAGGTGAACAGTATGTTCAAAAATAAAAATTGCTTGAAAAAGCTTTATCTTGTGCATTTTAGACATTTGAGACAATAAACATTAAGACATTAAAAGCAGTGATTCTCAACCACTGTGCCGCGGCACTTTTGTGTGCCGCCAAATTCTTAAAATGTGCCGCCAAATATTAGAAATGATACAATAAAAATTATAATGCTTTTTTTTTTACTACGAGTAAAGTTTAAATTAAAGAAAAGTGTATATATATAATATTATATATACATACATAATATTATATATATACTTTAATAATTTTTCCAGGCTTTAACCGCATGAGCATCTTTGTAGGCGATTGTTTTGTCTCTGACAATCTTAAAATAAGTTAAAATAAGAAGGAAGCGTTTAAATTGTCTTTGGCAATTTTAAAAAATTTTGAATTAAGTAGGAAATTTAATGATTATTAAAATTATTAATTAACAAAGGAAAGCAAGCTAAATATTAACTTTCAAACAGAAATAAAAGCTAATCATTAATGTAAGCTATGCAATAATAGTTGTAAAAGCAAATTAACAAAGGATAACTAACAAAAAAAAGCTAACAATTAATAATAAGCAAAAATACTAGTTAACAGGAAATCACAAAAAATAACAATGTTAAAAAAACTAACAGTTAATGAATATAAAAAAAAGCTAGCAATTAATAACTAGCAAAAAAATAAATAAATAACTGATAAACTAATAAAACTAACTTATAAATTACAAACTAATAAAAATTACTCGAAAGAAATAATTAATCCCTTAATAAACATGCTTTTGTAGTACATATTATTTGATTTCACATTCAAAATTATTATCACAAACTATTTAACACATAGGTAAGTAAACAACTTTTAAACAAATTTTTTTCATTGTGTGCCGTCAAATTTCGAAATCGTTGAAACGGTGCCGCCCCCAAAAAAAGGTTGAGAATCACTGCATTAAAGCTATGTATGTATATCACAAGAGCTAAAAAGTAAAAAAAAAATTCTCTTTTTTTTCCCTTCTAATTTTAATGGTATTTCATAATCTAGTTATATCAAGTTTTGTAAATTTTTTTAAATTATAAAAATCATTGCAAGCATCATGGAGACATCAGTATTTATGAAATGTATGGTGTTTTCATGCAGTTAACTCTATTAAAAGTATAAAAAATTTATAAGGAATCCCCATTGCACAAAGTTATAATGTCCCAAGCATCCTCTTTAGAGTTGTGTCTGTGACGTACACATACACGCAAGTAACATCTGATCAGTCACATACTTGCGTGTCTATTAAGAGAGTACACTTTTATGTTAATCAAATGACAAACTTAATTGAATTAGAATTTGTTGGTTAATTTTATTCTAAAACTGTTTTTATGTATAGTTTTGTTAATTATTTAATATATAAATTCAAGTTGCATTTATATCCATTTTAAGATTAAATATATTTTGTTGCATATGATAAAAATTCCACTAGCTATTTGTAATACTGAAACAAAATTCGGTTTTCACCTAATACCTAATATACTTGGTTTTGACTATTTGCAAATCTGTTGCAATAGTTGTAAGGGAAAAGGGTTAATTCTAAAAACAGTTAACAGCCTATATAATTTATTTATCTAACAAATAGGAATATATGATTGACTATCATAATCTATAAAGTATGCAACATATTAAGTATCTTAAGTCATAAAATAGAATAAATGTAACAAATATATGTTAAATCAGGGCGGCCAACTTTTTTTTTACTGTTGACCTTCAATTTTGGTGATCTAATGGTGTGATAATCCATTCTGTATATTGATATTTACAGTGTCTCCTAAGCATAATTTAAAATCATTGCTTAATTCGAGTTGATTTGTATATATTTCCAATTCTTCGCCTGCTATATCCAGTTGTCTTAAATTTGATAAGTATTGGAAATCTTTACTTAGAAATAAAGATTTAAACCAATTTAATTTTACTGAAAAGTTTGACTTTTAAAATAATTGCTGTATATGCTGGAATATTGAATCATTGGTATTCATGAGGGTCTATATTGACCACTTTGGCAACCCCTGTAGGTTTTTTTTTTCTTATATATTTAGTCCACGTTTTCTCATTGAAATGTCCCGTTTAATTTCTTCTTAAATTTAAAAATAGAGCTGATGTAATAATAATAAGTGTATATATTCAATCTATCATCAAGTTGTATGTAGATCATTGGATACTAATCAACCATAATTGTTTAATTTATTTAGTGATTTCTAAAAATATTACTTTTAAAAGGATAATCAAAAACTGGTAAATATTTTACAGCATTACTAATGTACTTCAAGATCTATTCAAACATGCCTTTTTTTTTTTTTTACATTTCCAGCACTCTAAACCAAGTCCTGAAAGATTAGATGCTCAAATTAGGGCTTTAGCTTTGAATCAAGATAGTGTTATTAAATCAGTTATGGAGCAAAGTAAATCATTTCTTGAAACAAACAAATCAATACTTGAAGCTTTGCAAAAGAATAATGAAGTTCTATCTGATTTAAAGGTATTTGTCTATATTTACAAAATCTTTCGAATTATTTCTGTCTTTAATTTTTAATTAGCAAATTCTTTATGATTAACATCCTATTTGTTAATTAACACATGAATGTTATAAAGCCATTAAACACTAAATTTATTAAAAGCCTTCAAATGTGTATTTAAAAGGTTCTGTTTTTGAACTAATATTGCTTGTGCATCACTTAAAACTAATCAAACATTAGTGCATTATCTAACATATACCTGCCAACTCTACTCGATTTCGGCAGTTTCTCCTTGTGAGCAGGTTTAATTAACCCACTGGCGGTTAAGGAAATGGGCGAAATTGGGAGAAAGTTTCTCCCCTACACACAGTTCCCCTATCTATTAACATTGGAAAACCGGTTTTGCTATGCAGTGAAGACTGCAGGTTAAAATACGACTTTCTACGTGCAGAACCGTCAGTGGGTTAAAAATTCTCCTGGTTTTTGTACATTTCAGAAAATTCCCTATCAAGATAGTTTTTTTACTATGTTAATTTGTTATTTGGTTGATTATTTAAACAAGTTTCACCGCTAAATAATGAAGTAAGCTATACTTAAAATAATTAGTTTGAAGCTTACCTTTTTTCATTATTCTAAAGTTTTCATTGAAAAGTATGTTGTAACTATTTCTAAATAATTTCAATATCTGCTATTGAAATTTATAAATTTAAAAATAAATGTAAAATAACAAGAACAATAATTATCCACCAAGTTCAATTAATGTCAATCATAAAATAGAAAATATTTCAGTCAATTTGAATTTATAGTTATTAGTTGAGTGTAGTTTTTGTAATCTATTGACCAGAAAATTCTTGTGTTTGAAATATCTTAGGTATTGCACAATAGTTATTGTATTTATATTTCGTAAAAACTACTAATATTTTCCTTTGAATGTTGGCAGCTAAGCTAGCCTTTATTCCAAGATTGTGATATAGTTTTGCCGATGTTCAGTAAGTAAAAAATGGTATGAAAAAAAATCACTAAACATTAAAAAAAATCAACAAAAAAAATTATAGTTTCTAAACAATAATACTCAATTCCCAATTCTGGAGCTGCTAATTTAACTAATGTAATGCAAATTGCAATGTAGCCATGCGAATTGAAGCATGATTTTATATTAATATGCAAGTTAATAAATAATTTACATGTGCTGAATACTCAATTTAACAAAGATTAAAAATTACTTTTATTTGAGTAAAATGCTGTCATCAAAGCATTAGTGCAATTGATTTGTACAATTAAGGATTCCCTTGATTATTTCTTTTTAATTTAAAAAATAAATTCTAATCTTGGATTATTACAATTAGCAAACAAAAAAATATTTTAAATTGTAATCAGACTTTTTTATATAAATATTTATATGCATACCTTAAATGTTAACTTTTTTGAAATGCGTTTTCTTCCTAAATTTCTTTTAATATATCTACGAGGGAGATTTTGTTTTTGAGTGTGTCATTTATATTTTACAGAAATAGCAATACAGTAATTAGAAATAATTTGAAATCCTTAAGTTCTAGTGTTCATGTGAAATCATAAAATTTAAAGCATTATTAATGTTTGGCAAATATTAAAATGATGATAGTGACACTCTTTATTGCTTTAATTATAAAGAGCTGCATGGCAACAATTTACATTAAATTTCACTAAATCTTAAGTATAATGTTTATACTCTCGTTTAAAAATATTAAATTAGTCTTTATCTGTGATTTAATTTTTTACCTAGACTGTTTTTAGAATTTTCACTCTTTTTAATTGTTGTACATTTTCTATTTTAGAAACAATTGGAAGAATTGAAGTTATCTGATATTAGAACTCATCCTAAAACTGCTGCTAAAAATCCGAGTTATTTGAAAGGTCAAGGTGATAATGAATTTGAAAATTTTGATCCTAATGCCCTTCTTGAGTATTATGAGGAAAACAATGAGGAATATAGAATGCAAGATTACAATTACAATCCACAACCTCGTATGGTGCCAGAAGCAACTGCTTCATTGAACTATGTGGTACCGCCGTCTTTACCTCCTGGTCCACCTCCTTCTTTAGCTCATTACAATTACCAGTATCCTCCCCATGCAATGCTGCCACCTGCTGCTATACCTGAAAGATCTCAGTTTTATCCTCCACCTGGTCAAAGTTTGCCCTTCAGTGAAGGTCAGCAACTCCCACAATTTCATTTTCATGTCTCATCTGCCATGGTTAAACCCCCTGCTCCTATTTTAAGCAATGTAACAAACATTCCTCACCCAGCTACTTTACCTCCAGCTGCAATTAATCTTCCACAACCTTCATCACTTGTACAAACTTCTAGATCAACTATTCCATCAAGTCCTTGGACTAAGCCAGTTGGGGTGGCACCTCACCAATTTCAAATTCCTCTTCCTCCTCCAGGTCCATTTGGAACTGCTTCTCATCTGATTCAACAATCCACATCACCAACCTCTAGCTCTGCTGTAACAGCCCAACCAACTTTAAGGAATCTGCTTTCCACTACAACCTCTGGAAGCTCTCCATTAAGCAATTACATTCTATCTTCTGCTACCAATACCACAATTACTTCGAATTTATTTAGCAGTGTTGCAAAGTCACCTGAGCAGGTGAAATCTGAACGCTCCAGATGTGATAGTGAAAATGCTGGCAGTGAGGTTGATGGACATGATATTGAAAGAGAAGTTATGGGTGATTTCAAACCTTTAATTCCTCTGCCTGATGAAGTAGTTGTAGAAACTGGAGAAGAAAATGAAGTGGTATGTATTGTTTTTTAAAATTTTGACTTGATTTATTATTATTGTAATTCATGCATTAATTTCCTCACTTATGTTAATTTATATAACCAGTAACTTTTCATTTTTAAAGGTGCTGTTTGAAGATCGAGCTAAATTGTACAGGTATGTTGATCAAGAATGGAAAGAACGAGGTGTAGGAATAATAAAACTTTTGCATCACGAAGAAAGCCAAAGAGTTCGACTTTTAATGAGAAGAGATCAGGTAAATTTCAAGTCTACTTATTTTTTGAAATGATTATAGTTTTTCTATTGAATAATGAAGCATATGTTAAAAGTTAGGTTTTTGAAACTTATATGAAACTTATTCCTAAAAATTTTCAGACGTACAGGGGTTTGCTAATTGTACTGAGCCTACTCAAAAACATAATATTCCCAATCTAACACTTGAAATGACACCAAATTCAATATAAGGACTAAAATTGATGCGAGGTAGAAAAGATTCTGCAAAAAAAATTATTTTTTTAAACTTGCATGATGGTAACTTTAGAACAAATACAAAAGTGAAGATAGTGTATTTTGGTTAAATCTCAACCTTAAACCATCAAGATTCAGTGACATTGACCAATTACAGATTACTAAGCATCTTGCATCAATTGTTGTATAAGTAGGTGAGAAGTTCAGTAGAAACTGGCTTCTCCCGTGAGAAAAACGTTTTCTAACATGGTTTCGCCTGGTTATGTTAACACTCCCGATGAACGACTGACATTGAATTTTTGTAACGTCATCTGTAAATTAACAAGAGATGAACAACGAGCATAAATTCGCCTGATTTGATGCAATTATCGATCATATTTCCGAGAAAAATTGTGACCATGATAAAGTATCACCTTGACAAATTGTGAATTGTCCAACAACTAAGCGCATACTCTGAATCAATGTGACACTCATTAAAAATGATTTACTATGTTGAAACCAGAGATTTGTAAAATTCATTTTGGGAAGTGGAGGACGAAAAAATAATAAAGGCAAAGGCAATAGTCAGCTTTCAACCTCCTAATATCTGTGAGTCTTATGAAAATTTCACATAAGATGTAAAAAATGTCAAATTAAACTTTTCACATGAGCAGAGATGCCAATTTGCTTCGCTTGGTTAAAAATATTTTTTAGTGATAACGAAATTTAAGTTATTTTTAGTTTAGTATTTTTCATTTTAAGTACTTTTTCCACCACTACATATCAAAAATTCAAGGTCTGAAATGAAATGCAACTTTATTGCTGTTATCTCGTGATAACACTTTAAAGGTGTAATTATACTTATTCAAGTTTTTATTATTTAATTTGCTACCAATTTATTAAAACTTTAGCAGAAAGTGGAGCAATCGGCATGCTTACGTTAGTGTAGTTTGTTAATAAATAGAGTAAGTGTTTTTACATTAATCATTTTTGAATTTAACAGCTGACACTAGTTATTATTACATATTTTACATCTTTAAATGTGTAACATGTATTTTTCTTAAATGTGAATCATGTATTTCTCTTAAATGTGAATCATGTCGTGTTTTAATTAAATGTGAGAGGAGGTAGGAAACAGAATTCTATCTTAACTAAGCCGAGTATAACCTATCCTATCGCCACATTAGAACAAAAAGTTGAATGTTTACCATAATTTTATTTTGTTACTGAGATATTCAATAGACAAACCATTGACTTTCTAAGAATGCAGCGTATACAATATTCATTTCATATAATTATGCCTATTTTATTTCATTAATTATTTTTAGGTATTAAAAGTTTGTGCTAACCATTATATTCTTCCTGACATGGAAATTCAACCTTTGAAAACATCCGATCGTGCTTGGACGTGGGTTGCTCAAGATTTTGCTGATGAAGAACTTAAACCAGAACAGTTTTGTATCCGATTTAAAACATCAGAACTCGCCTTAGCATATAAAGAAGCTTTTGAGAAAGCAATTAGATTAGTAAAAAATAGTTGTGCTAAGATTATAGCTAGTCCAAATAATCCTTCAACTAGCAGTTCTCCTGGATCTAAACCATTTGCTTCTAAATTTTCACACAAATCTGGATCATGGTCATGTCCAACCTGTTATATTAGTAATTCTGCTGACATGCAGTACTGTGAAGCTTGTGAGACCAAAAAACCTGCTTTCACTAATGTAATCACTTCACCAGTTATGTCTCTTCCTTCTTCTAGTATACCAGTTACACCTGTAAAAAGTTCCAGCTCTACCCAATTTACATTTGGCTCTTCAGCGTCTATAAATAAGACTGCAGGAACCGAAAATCCTCCCAAAAGTGTATTTGGTGGTTTCACTTTTTCCTCTTCTCCAACTATTCATGAAGTAAATGATCCAGATCCTAAGGAAAGAGAAATATTAGTTGTTTCGACGAAATCTAAAGATGGACCTCAAGTTACGAAAGTGAGTAATGCTAAATGCAGTCCTTTTTCTGGTTTCTCGTTTACTTCGCCCCCTCCTGCAGTCTTAAAACCTTCTGATAGTTCTAGTGAGAAATTGTCTGAAGTTGAAACTAAAACTGCTTCAAATTCCTCTTTTAAGGGTTTCAGTTTTCCTTTTTCTAATACTCAGCCAGCAATCACAAAAATTGATCAAGTTTCCAACTTCTCATTCAAAATGACTGATATAAATACCAATGCATCTAATACACCATTTACAAATCAACAGCCTGACTTCTCATTTAAATTGCAAGCCTCTTGGACACCAACAGCAACAGTCAATGCACAATCACAAAAGCCTTCTGATTCTGTTTCAAGTCTTTCTAAGCTTCAATCAATGGTGCAAAATGTAACTCCAACATTTGTGTTTAATCCTAATGATGCTCCGGTCAGTAGTTCAGCTTCACCTTTTACACACCCTACTGATAAAGGAAGCTCTCAGTCTTTCTCTCCTATAGTTTCAAATTTAAGCACTTCTTCCAAAAGCAATGATGGTGCACCAGAAGAGTTTGTGCCAACAGCTGAATTTAAACCTGTTGTGCCTTTGCCTGCTCTTATTGAACTTAAAACTGGCGAAGAAGGAGAAGAAATAAAATTCTGTGAAAGAGCAAAACTGTTTAGGTATGACTTGCAAACAAAGGAATGGAAAGAACGAGGAACTGGTGAATTAAAAATTTTGTGTATAAAAGACAGTCAAAAGTATAGAATTTTAATGCGTAGAGATCAAGTTTTAAAAATTTGTGCTAATCACTATATTCTTCCAGAAATGAAACTTGAACCTCTGCCTAATAATGACAAAGCATGGGTTTGGTTTGCTCAAGATTATTCAGAGGGTGATTTGAGCCAGGAAAAATTAGCTGCAAGATTCAAATCTGTTGACATTGCAAAGCAATTTTTCAATGTGTTTGAGAAATGTCAAAATGAATCCAAAGATTTATGCATAGGAAACAAAGATGCTTTTGATAAACTTTTTGAGCCATCACCAGATTCATGGCAGTGTTCTAAGTGTCACAAAAATAACTCAAATCAGTCATCTTGTATCTATTGTAAAACTCCATATGAAAATGCTATTTCAGTTACTGAAACCCAAAAGCCGGATAACCAAAAGTCTTTATCTGAACTCTTTAAACCTGCTGCTGGCTCTTGGGAATGCTCTCAATGTTATGTAAGAAATCAATCTACAGACTTAATGTGCAAGTCATGTGAATCTGCTAAGCCTGGCATATCTTGCACAAAAATCGGAACTGATGAATCAGAAAAAAACAATAAACCTTTATCAGAATTGTTTAAACCACCTCCAGGATCGTGGGTTTGTCAAACATGTATGATAAGGAATACATCTGATAAAAATTCATGTCAATCTTGTGAGACACCTAAGCCTGGATCTGTTGATTCTTCTGAAAAAATGCCTAATTCACAATCAAAATTTCAATTTAGTTCTCCAAGTTCTGCTTTTTCATTTGGCTTACCAGCTTCAGGAAATGGTTTTTTATTTGGTAGCAAACCTGCTATTCAGCCATCTACATTTACTTTTGGACAATCTGCTCTTACTAAAACTGATCAAGTTACTGGCTTTAAGCCTACTCTTCCGGTAACATCTTCTCCGGCTGTGTTTGGAGGAGCAACTCAAAAACCATCTGCAAATATCTCCATACCACCTGTTTCCGCCGCTCCAACATATGTGTTTGGATCATCTGCAACAACAAACTTTTCTTTTGGTTCTCTTGCATCTCAGAAACCTGCATCAACTGATCCAGAATCTGTAGAATTTCGTTTTGGCAGTCCTCAAAAGTACGAGTTCAACTTTAGTGGTGTGAGGCCTCGTAGTCCTACCAAGACACCCAAATCTCCACGGTCACCTGCTGCTCCATCTGATGTTGATGAGGATGATGAAGTTGTGGCCTCTGATGCTGATAACATTTACTTCTCGCCTGTGATTCCACTACCTCCTAAAGTAAGTCAAAAAGCTTATAAATGCAACAGATCTCTTTAAAATCTCGGAAACTCAAAGAAATAAAAACTTAAAAAATATCAAAAAAAATTTATATTCGTGTTTAGTAGACCTAAGCTAATTTGTGAATAATCAAGATTTAATACATAATGATAAAAAATTTTTTTTTAAAAAAACACTGTATGGACCCCTAGCTCTTAAAATGTCATTAAACTAAGTGTAAACTTAAATTTATTCATTGTATGTCTGAGTGTGCTATTCAAGTTTTAGTCTTCCCAGAAGCTTGTAGACCAGATCTGTTTAGACTATGTATATATTTATTTAAATTTCTTTCTTTAATGATTTGAAGGTAAATTAGAAAATCATTTAATTTTGTTTGAAAAGCTAAATAAGGTCTCCAGTAAATGTCATTTAATATTTTTTTAGCAATGCAATAATGTGTTGTGATATCTGTGGCTACAATGACTGTTATTTATTGTTATTATTTAGTGTAGTAAATGAAAGACTCATAGTTATCCTTAATTTCCTTTTTTTAAAAATGTCCTTAATTATTAAAAATGTCTGTAAATGTCCTTAAATTTTTGTATTTTTCAAATTTTTGTTGAAGTTAACAGCAAGAATAAATATTATTTATCAGGAAAAGAATTGAAGAATTTTCAAATTCAGAAATTTTGTAATGTGTCATGAAACAACAAAGTATATAACAAAATAATTGCCTAAGTTTTTATAGCGTCTCAAGTATGGTATTGGATTACTTCCCTTGTTCGAGACAATTACCCTTGACTTGGTGGTATAGAACATTCCATGTGGGAGAAATATCTAAAAGCTCTTTTCTCCCTCCATCACTATTTCATAATCTACTGATTTTCTCAAGAGAATCCTCATTTTGCTACTACTTAGCAATTTTCCTTATTTATACAATTTTCACCTACTTTTATTATATAACAAGAAATTTTTGCGTAATTATTATTTTTTTTTTATTTTTTTATTTATTTTTTTTTTTTTATCTGAGTTCTGTTAAAAATGTTTCTTTCTTTAGGTGCAGGATTTACTGAAACTATTACTAATTGTATATCTTTTAAAGCCATGTTGGTATTGTAAAAATTGCTCCCATCAAAGAATCAGCTTCCTTCAATTTAGAGTCAACTTAGTCCTTAATTTTTATATTTTGGGCTTCCAGCTTTGTAATTGATACTCTCATGTATAATAATGATGAAGGCTCATTAGTTTAAGATAGTAAAAAAAAAAAAAAAATTACAAGGATGTCTTACAAAATGTAATTGTGTTTCCAAGTAGTTTAAAATTTATGTGTCCGTGCGTGCTAAATCTAAAATGCGTAAAGTTTTGTGTGAAACTAGTTTTTTTCCTTCCTTTTTTTAAAAATTTAACTTTCATTATTAAACCAATTGTTTCCTAAACTAATACGAAAAGTACTATAAGTGCCACTTGCCAATCAAGAAAATTTATTTGCAAATAAATTTTAACGCTAAGAAATATGTGAAACCATATTGGTTATTTAGAAATTGTTAATCTATGGATTATTTACCAGGGATGAAATTGTTAATCAGTGGATTATTTACAAGGGAACTTCTGGATCAAGTATTAAGAGAAATTTGCCTTCGGGGAGGACTTTTTAATGGAATTAATCTGAATTTGCGTTACATGGAGAGTGAAGCCACAAAAATCTTCCACAGTTATCCTGATGGCAAGGGGACTCTAACCCATGATCTGTCTACCACTGAGTATATTTTACATCAGCTGTGTGGATGGTGCGAGCTGGGTGCTTGAGCAAAAGGAAAACTGACTGCATTACTGGTGAACAGAAAGTGGAATATGGAAGTGGCCTCCTTATCTCAGTAAAAATAAGCTGTAGCCCTATTACTGCAAAACTTGTGATACATGGTTATAGTGTAATAATTATAGCTTCTTCAATGTTTCTGCTTTTTAAATAATTTGAATAATTGAATTACTGAAATAGCAATTGATTAGTTTTTTAAATTAATAACAATCTTTTTTTGAGGATGATCTTGCACCTAACTAATCTGCTAATTTTGTTTTTGAATATTTTTCAAAGGTTGAAGTTAAAACAGGAGAAGAAAGTGAAAATGCCTTATTCACTCAAAGAGCAAAGCTCTATCGATTTTGTGATGGAGAATGGAAAGAACGAGGTCTTGGTGATGTAAAAATATTGTTTGATGATAAGACCAAAAAAACACGTTTATTGATGCGCAGAGAGCAGGTAATATTTTATAAAATTTAAAATTTTAAAAAAGCATTATATGGTTCTAATATTCATAAATTGTAACTTATTGTTAAGTATCTGTTTTATTCTTCATATTGTTTCACAAAAAAGGACTTTATGTATTTGTACAGTGATTTTGCTAGATTTAAGAAATGTGGGGTCCTGAGAACATAGGAATTCTGATTGTATGGGTCCTTTCTTATTAAGAGTCTCTATTTAAAATAACATAAACCTCCCATTTAAAGATAATAGTACACAAGTGCATATTTTATGATTAAGAAAAAAATGTGATTAATAATTGATTTAGCAATAATTCCACAAACAATTAAGACGAAAATTGTTTATCTCTTCTCCTCAAAAAAATCATAATCCAGAAATCTTCTTAAAAAGTTATGACGCTATATTCCTTTTATTATGTATTTATTCATAATGTTGGCTAGAACATTTAAAATAATTCTTTGAAGAAACAGGGTGAATAGCTTAAGGAGAGTGCTTAAAGGCACATCTTGATTTTCGTTTTTTAAAAGCCCTCAATGGTACTTTTTTCAGTGATTGTTTTTTAAAAAGTGCTTAATTTTCCCTTTTCCAAAATTTTTCTTTACTATATCGGTTTTCACTATGCATTATACAAAAAGTGTAATTAAAACATTGTTCCATTCAACATTTTCACAATTCATTCAACAGCAATCCATTTTTATAATATCTTTAACTGATTAGAGTTATATATAATACAATTTCTTTTTCATGAATATATTCTTTGCTCCCCTCGCCTAATTTTGAGATCAAATCAACGACTAGGAAAGTGAAATTATTAAACAGGATTGATTGTTAGCTGAAAAGAATAATGATATTTTTACACTCCATTCCTTAACAAATTAGTTATTCAAGATATGTCTGTGTTGTTAATTTTTAAAGTGCTGGCTGGTTTGGAAATTGACAATTAGTCTTTATCATCCATATAACAATCAGTCTTTGCCCCCCCCCCTCCCACAGCCACTATTTCTTTTCAGACAATCCTGCCTGAGTAGTCATGATGCTAGATTTCTTCAGCAGTAAGTAAGGAATAAAAACTTTTTTGATAGACTACACAATTTGCGCCTTTGCAAAAAATATAATCTTATTAGTGTGGAAGAAACATTTCTAGAAAATTTGTTAAAGAATTAGATAATGTTAATATTTCCTTTTAAAAAAATTTAAGTGAAATTTTTAAATTTGTTCAGTAGAAAATCTTTCACAGTTTTTTATTATTAACCACCATATTACTATTTTGATCAGTGTAACTATAAAAATATTTTTTATAATTTTTTTAAAAATAGTATTAATAATGAAAGGGACCTGAAACTTAAACCCTTTCGAGCCAACTGTCACATATACGTGCCAGCAAGAAACGCGCTCACTTCCCGGCCGACACACCCACGTGCCAGAGCGTTTACCCCTGGCCGTCACTCATTTGTGCCAGCGTTTCGGAATGTTTTAGAAAATAAAATTTCTTCCAAAAGATGGCATTGTATGTCCATATGGTTTCAGATACATGTAGATTTGATCTTCTACTCAAGATGAGAGTACATTCACATGGTTTTTAAGGGAAAGGAATGGAGGGGGGAGGAATGTTTTACGACAGCTCTTTAAATTCGCACGTGGTATTTGTTTACAGTAAGCAGGGGAGGTTTTTTTCCCCCTACTTTCGATCTTCGGTTTAGTTTTTAGTGGATAGTTAGATCTTGTAGATCCCTGTTTTAAAATTTTTCATACAAAAAAAGAACTTTAAGTCATATATTTAGTTTTCAGATATGTAACGTTAAATGTTATTAAATGATAAGTACATAATGAAAATAAAATGCGTGGAATATATATTTAAACAAGAAGTAACTTCAGTAAATAAAGTATCCATAGATATATATATAAAGTATATGTCATTTAAATACTCTACAGAGCAATATTAAGCAACACGTTGATATTTCGGTAATTTCACGGAATTAGGCTTAACAGCTAAAAACCCTCCGGCCCTGGAGAGACACACACGAGAGAGACTGCTGGCCTCAGCGGTAAGCGCGCTTTCGAGCTTCGCGTTGTGAAAGGGTTAATATTAGGATTAAAAGTGCCGCAAAACTTGAGCGAGCACCTGCCATAAATATTAGTGTATTAAAACATATATATTTGTGTGTATTTCTGGTATAAATTTTTTATTAATAAAATAGAAGGAACAGGGTTCTTAAGTAGGAAAAGTCAACAGCATTCATCTATCTAAAAATAGTTCGTCTACCTGATTTAGAAGATTAAGGTATTTACTTTAGGGAAAATTTGCTTAAAATTTCAAAGTTATACTTTTTCAGTAACTTAAAAATATAATACAATCATTACAAAATGTAATTTATTGAGTATTAAAGATTTAAAAAAAATTCAAATATTGTTTATTTTTAGGTTTTGAAAGTTTGCTTAAATCATTCCTTGACAAAAGATATTAAATTTGACTGGCGTGGTGATAAATCTCTTACATGGGCAGCCACAGACTTTTCTGAAAATGAAGCTACACCAGAACTGTTTGCCATTCGATTCAAAACTGCAGAGCTAGCTCAGGAATTTAAGCAATCTATTGACACTGCTCTTTCTTTAGTTGAAGACCAGAAGCCTAATAGTTCATCTGATGCATTAAAGAGTTTCTCATTCAAAGTAGAAACAACTCCAAAAAAAGTAGACTCCAATTTCACTCCAGGATCTCTTTCAGCTCGTTTCGGAGCTTTAGCACAGGAAGAAGCTAAAGAAACCTCAAATAATTCACCCTTCTCTTTTTCATTTAAAGAAAAGCCTGATAACAATAGCTTTTTTGGTCAGACATCTTTTGGTGGCACTGATTCTAAACCTGTTTTTGGAACAGGCTTGAAGTTTGGATTTGGTAAGCTTGTTGTTATAAATTATGTTAAGTTTATCTTATAAATTTTATGTTTTTTTTTTAATGTATTAAGTTATATATATTTTTTAATTAATTTCATTTATTACCTAATTAAAATGTTTCAACAGTTTTCATATTTTTTACTAATGTTAATTACTGTAAAACCTCAATCCAATAATATTTTGTCAACCCAATCAATATATATTGCTATTTCTTTTAAATAAGGCACGCAAGACTATCACAATCACTGTTCTCACTATTTTTTTTACTTTTATTGGAGGATATACGGACATTTCTTTTTATGTATATACTCCAACTGAAATAGTAAATTATTGTATAAACTTTTGCTTTAAAAAATATTTATCCCAAATTTTATTGATAAGTCAACTAATGTTTATTATTTTTGCCAATATTAAATTTAATCCCCTTTTTTTAAAAAAAGTAATAATTTAAAATTTAATGACATTATGAGCAGCACTCCTGCTTAAATTTCTTGCTGTATTTTAAATACTGATATTTGTTTAAATATCAGTTTTTCTTTTCTTTGTTTCAGGTTTTAATGCTCAAACTGCACAGCCTGAAGATAATGGTTTGTTTACTTTTTATGGCCTTTATTATTGTTATTTTAAAATTTGTTTCTATGTGTACTTTTCAAAAAGAAAGAGTTTTCCATAGAATTAAATAAATATTTTATATCAGTAATTTGTTGACTCAATAAGTTAAGTTAGCTCTAATTAAAAAGAATAATTCGTTTTATTAGTGTATATTTTTGTTAATTATCTTCAGTTTTATATATTAGGTTAGCAAAAACAAACTATCAATTTATATATAAAACAGAATTTAATTATGTGACAGAAAATATTGTAAAGTATAAAGCGAAGTCAGAGAATCAGTGTTTTGAGAGATGTATTCTACTGTTGGTACGCATATAAAATTCGTTCTCTATAAACCTTAATATGGTTGTAGGCAACAAAAGTTAATAAAATAAAATTTAAATTAGTGGCTAATTAAGTTCCAGATCATCCAAATTTTAAAAAATTGTCATTGTAGACAAGTTTGACTATCACAGGTGATGTTAATAAAGCCTTTAAACTTTAAATTTGTCTTAATAAATCCAAGAAGCCATTTTAAAGGGCAACAAATTAAAGATAATTGAAAATTGTGTGCAAAGTCTCAATTCCACAGGATGACTTACAAAACTTTATGCAGTTATTAAAAATAACAACTTAAGTAAGCTATACAAATTACAAGCTTTTTACTTGATTTTCTATCAGAGGGTGTTCAAAAATACTTATTTTCTTTTGTAATTTATTGTAAGTCTTACAAACCTCTGAAAGCTTTAAATCTTATAGCTAAGTATAAAAAATTACCTGAACTAAACACTTCTAAAGTTACAGAATAATCCTTTTAGTATTTCTTGAGAAATTTAAAAATATGTCAAAAACTGAAAGAGTCTTTTCCATTATTGTAGGGTAGTGTATGTGTGCTTCTTTATAAAATTATTATTTTTAAGCATTTTCTTTTCAACTGTTATTCTATGTATTTATGTTTTTATGCTTTTTTATAAGACTTTTGGCATTTCATTTTGAACTGTTATTTTAAGTATTTTATTCTTGCCTAGTTTGCAATATTTATCCATCTATTAATTAATGCTCAATTAGCATAAAAATATTTTTGTTAGCTATGTTTGTGCAAAATTTTGTGAACTTTACTGATCCATATATAAGCCAATTATCTCACATGAGCTTTAAAAAAAATTTCCAAATTTTTTTTATTTATATTCGGGAATATATAGTAACTATACTACTGCATTGCTTCGTCTGCAAAATATTATTGTTCAGTAGTAAGGTTGTCACTAACTACTAAAACGCTACAACTATTTGCAAGTTTTTTTTCACCTTGGACAACTATGACGACTTTTTACAGATTTAGAAGACTATTTCTTCATAGATAATAGTATTATACAGTTAGCGAAGTTTTTTTTTTTTTCTGTGTTTTTCTTATAAAGAAAGGGATAAATTTTTTATGCTTTTTTTATCTTTTAAAACACACATTGAAAGAAAAATTGAAGTACGAAGGTGAAAAAAGTAATGAAAAATGGAGTTTTTGTTTTTCCTTTTACAAAACCTTAAAAAAATAGTGAAGGATACAGTGAATAGGAATTAGGATACAGTGAATATGCACAATGTTAATGAAAAAATATAGATATTTTAGTTGCAATAAAGATCTTATTTTAAAAATTTAATCTTAATAATTTTGTATTTAATGTTATGCAGTTTTTTTATCACTATTATTTATTTGAAAGAATGAGATACTAATAGAGAATGAAAAAAAAAAATTTTAACAGTATTTTCCTATTATTTAAAAAAAAGTTGCATTTAAAGTCAAATTGAACAAAATTTAAGCGGTTAATTATTATAACATGTATATCGGATTTTTTACATCAAATTCTTTGGCAAAGAATTGAAGGACAAATTCAATTTAATTATAATGTAATTGAAATGATGGAATAATTAATTTATGTATTAGCATGTCTTCAAATATAATTAAATTTTGTTGCAAGTATTTTATGGTTTTTAGCATTTTTTAAATTAATGAAATAAAAGTTATTTTTGTGTTTAAAAAAATTGAATAATGCTTCATTAAAATAAAAATTAGATAACTTGTTTTATTATTTTCTTAAAATATAAAGTTAAATGACTAATGAAATTTCGGTAAAGTAATTGTAAGGTAAAGTTATATAATTTAGTAATGTAAAAAATTTAATTAACTACATTTCATATTAATTCAAAAATGGTTTAAAGGAAAAATATTATATTGATTGTAAATTTTTCAAGCTAACGTTTATTTAAAATTTATTGTATTTTAACTCAACACCTCTTTACTTTTATTTTAGATGTTCAAATAGTGTTTGAAGCTCTTCCAAGTCCAGAAAAAATAGCCCTAGCTGAAAAATTAATGTTGCCCAAAACATTTTATTTATATGAAAATAAGGAACCTTGTACTGGCTGTGTGGGATGCACTGATACCATTAAGCCATGCAGAGGTACATGTCTAATTATTCCTCTTGACATTCTATTTTATAAATTTTAAATCTCTATGGTTAGAATAGTAGTTTATTTTGTAGGGAAAAAATAGATTTTTATTATGTTAAATTGAATTTCATCCCTTTCTTGGGAGAGAGGGTTTAAAGAAGCTTACTGATTTACAAAACTTGCACTTCACTCAATTTCAATAGACAACAACTTCTAATGCAAAGTTAGAACTTTGTAAGTTCAGGACTCAAAAATAAAGCTTTTTGCAGGCATAAATGAATTAATCTGAAACATAGATAAAACAAACACAATATGTTAAAAAAAAAATTTAAATTTACACCTCATTATTAGCACTAATAAAGGAATAAACCAATGCAATCAAAGTATTGGAATAATTTTTTTAAAATTTAAAGGTGCTCACATAAATAGTTTCGATTTTATTATTTTTTGCACGTGCATTGTGAGGTTGGCTCTTTTATTCCTTTTTTTTTTTTTTCTTCTTTTTTTTTTATGAATAATCAAGACAAAATATGGGTATGGTGTTCCTTTAACGTGTATTTTGTCTCGTGTTAATCACATGAAATATTTTGACTCTTAATAAAAATTTCTAAAATGAGGCCCCAGTAAGAATTTAATATCTGCTTCTGTGCTAAGTTTCTTAGCCGTAAGTGCCATGTTTAGCAACAGTGTGTCAAACGTACAGATTCTTTATTTCATTGTATTTGTAAATAAGCTTAAACTAATAAAAACTACAAATGCTTTTCTTTTATGAAATTTAGGAGAAATCGAAGAGCAGGAAGAAAAAACAGAAAAAAAGGAAGCTCAAAATACTAAGCCTGAAGAAACTACGTTTTTCGGCTCTTCTTCCGTCAGTGCAATTTCCTTTACAGATTTAGCTTCTGAAAAATCTAGTCAATCTAGTTTTTTCACTTCTCCAACTGGTGGAAAACATGGTTTTGCTGGAGCCGGAACACCTATTTTTTCCAGTTTGCAGACTTCTGGAGAAGCTGCTAATGGTTTGTTTCTATTTCAATTTATATTTCTTTCTAAAGTAAAACATTAAAAAAAATGCAAGTCGATTGTGCACTTTTAGAAGACTTTATAAACAGTTAAACTTTGATATCACCATATCAAAAAGAGATAGTGGATAGTGAATGATCATTATTTTTTGTTTATTTTTTTAATTCTTATCAAAATAATAGTTGTGGTGACATTTTAAAATTTACCTAGTATGAATTTACTTCTCATTCGTTTATCATTAATTTATTATATATGTTTTATTTACAGTCAAAATAGTAATTTAATATTATTTAATGCATATTAAATTTAATTATTTTTTCCTTGGTAATTTTTTGTCAATTATGTTTTCCAAATTCGAAATTGTTCGTATATTACAGGGGTGGCCAACCTGCCGCTCTTTTAATGTTTATTTGTGGCTCTCGATAAATGTACCCGAGTTCCCTTTTCATTTTTGTGCTATTATATTTTTTTAAAAATTATTACCATTCCTCGACAGATATCACAGATTTTCCGCAATAGGCTGTTTTCATCCATTTTGTTTCACCTGACTTCGTTGTTAAAGAAGAATTATTAGATTTAGTAGTACATTAGAGTCTGCGGTTACGATATTAAAAATGCATTAGATTCCATAATGAAAACTTTTGATGTGCTTCTTAATAAACATGTAAGCATTGCAACTGATGGAGGTCCACTAATGCTGGGTTAAAAAAAAATCGTTCTTATTGGGATTTTAAGAGATGAATTTCAAATTCCACAATTCTATAATTCACCGAGAACATCTTGTTACAAAATATTTAAAATATCCTGATGTTATGAAAATAGTGTTACACATTGTAAATTACATTCGCAGCAATGCAAAAAAACATCGACAATTCAAAAATTTCCTTAAAGAATTAAAGGAAGAAGAACTTCCAAATGACATTAATTTCCTTTGCATTGTTAGATGGTTATCTAGCTACAGCGTATTTAATTGTTTTGTAGATTTTGTTTGATCCGATAACTGCATTTCTAAAAAAACAGGAAATAACCTATTCAGAATTAGATGATGACGAGTGGTTACAAGACTTAATGTTTTTAACTGATGTCATGGAACATTTGCAAACACTGAATTTACAATTGCAGGAGAACGATAAAATAATATCTGACCTCTCACAGTGTATATTTAGTTTTCAAACTAATTCAAAAGGACATACAAAATAAAACATTTTGTCATTTTCCTTGAATTAAAAAATTTTTTTCCAATATTAAACAAGAAAAAATCAACGAGTATATAAAAAAGCTAGAAGGAATATTAACAGAATTCCAAAATTGATTTCAAAACTTGAAATATTTTAAATCGTCTCTTGATTTCTTTCTGAATCCATTTGAAATTAACATAATTAAAGGTGAGTTTTCCATTTCCAATATAATTATGACCCAAAAAGCATCTGGAGAATTAGAATTAATAGAAATGCAAGAAGATCAAGCTCTACAATTAAAATATAAGTTTACATTGATTACTGAATTAGAGAAATTTGAACCAGAATCGAAGTATCCTGAATTAAAAAAGGCTGCTTGTTGAATTATTTCAATATTCGAAACAACGTATTTATGTGAACCATTTTATTCCACTTTAAAATTCGTGAAATCCAAACACCGATCAGTATTAACTAACCAGCATCTCAAAGAATTACTCAGAAGTGCTGTCACCAAATTATTCTCCAAATTTTAAAGAATTATCAAGAGAAGTAAAATTTTTAATATTTAAATTCAATGCACATATTTTGCACTTTGATTTATATGTTTTCAATAAATATAATTTCTGTAAAAAAAAATCATACATTTTTTGCCCGCCATTTAAATACGTATTTAATTGCGGCTCACAAATAATTTTAAATTTTGAAAAATGGCTCAACTATCAAGGAGCTTGGCCACCCCTGGTATATTATATAGACCCATATTCAGAAAGGAATTATTTTATTGAATTAATTAAAAAATTTAATTTAATTTAAATTATAAAAAATCGTGTCAATTAATTGAACTTTATTTTGTTCTTTTTTAACTCTGCAATAAATAATCTGCTATCTAATTTTAAAAAAAGTGTTAACTTTAAACTTTTTGTTTTGATTTCAATGAAAAAGATGGTTATTACCACTACAAATAAAACCTTGTTTCAGTAAAAGAAAAAAAAAAATGCCGGCACATTAAAATAAGTTAAATCCATTTTTAAATTTTAGTTTTTATGTCATTCAAGCAGAAATTATTCTGTGAATACACTTATTTGATCCACATATTTACTTGTTAAAAATGATAAATTCATCTGAAAAATGATTGCAAGAAACATAAAGATTTAGAGAAGAAATTAAAGCTTTGGAGTTGCGAGTGTCCTGCTTACTATATAAGTCAATTTTGTATTTTTATAATTCTTTTTTTAAGTTATAGTAGGTAAAGGTGCTTTCTTTCCATGGGAAAGAAAGAAAATTGTTTAAGAACAGACTGATTCCATTCATTTATAAATAATTATGTTTTACAATGAATCATAAAGTGGCTAATTGGTATTTCTAATTCAGATGGCATATGTTTGAAATTAATTTTTTTTCCTTCGTGTTTTTACTGTGGTACCGTGTGTTAAATTGAAGATCCTGTTAGTACAAAAAAAAAATTCTATTTACTTAAATATCAAGAAGCTTTTTGCCATTTCTACTTAAAATAAGAAGTTAAATTCTGTCCGTTAACATAATTTTCTATGGAATGATATTAAAACTAATTTAAACTTCTTTAATTTCTTATCCAGTAACAGATAATGCAAATTCCTGCTTTTTATTGCTAAAGTTAGCCTCTGTTTTTGATGACTGTTACACTGTTTAAAGAAAAAATAAGTCTTACTTGGGTACTTGTACTTCAAGAAGAAGATCACGAATACCCACACATGTGACCTATATCATCAGCGCCAGCTGATAGTTTATGAGCAAAATGGCGTGTTGAAGTTTCCCTGCATAAGTTAGAATATAAATTTACGTGAAGTTAATTAAATGCAGTGCCGTATCAAACATAAAATTTTTTGAAATATTCTTTCTCGTCTACATCTTTTACTTAACTTAAATTTATTATTTGTTTATGTATTTTATTGTAGCTGTGTATTTTTGTTTTGTGTACCTGGCAACTTCAATGTATTAGTTTCTCTATGGTCTACATGTCTTCGTGCCTATCTTTCTGTTAAGTAAAAAATATCTAGTGAGAAAATATTGAATATATCATTTAAGATAATTGATACTTAATGGGCTTGGCGTACTCAAAATAGAATGGAAAGAGCAGTTGCTTATGTCAACAAATGCCACTTTTTAAAAAAACACAAAATGTTGGTTAGCTTTAAAATTTAATAGCAGCTGTAAAAAAAAAAAAAATAATAATAAAATTTTAAAAAAATTCATATTTTGTTCATATGGTGAATACGGCCTGCAACTTAGTAATTTAATTCCACTTAATTATTACTTTTCACTTAATACATTTTTCTGACTAATACACATTTTATTTAGATGATACTGTACCAGAAAATCCTGATGTACATTTTGAACCTGTGATACCTTTGCCTGACCTGATAGAAGTCAAAACTGGTGAAGAAGATGAAACTCCTATATTTGTTCATCGGGCCAAACTATTCCGTTTTGATGGTCCCACAAAACAATGGAAGGAACGAGGAATTGGTGATATCAAAATATTAAAACATAATGAGAAGAGTAAGTTAACAAAAAATATTCTCGTATCTGTTTGTTTTAATACATTTTATTTATCGTAGTTCTGCGTTATAAATAAAGAGGATTATTTAATTGTCATTGCATTGATTTTCCAATTTTTTATTACTATGCAATTATTGGTAATTAATATGACATAGCATCCATAGAGTTATACATAAATAGAAACGTTATTTGAATATAACAATTTTAAATTGAAACAATAAATACTGTATTAAATATTGTATCTGTTCCACTCAACTCTTTCTTCCACTCGTTTGCTTGACAAAAAGTTGGAAATCTGAGGAAGAGTCAATTTGTAGATTAAAAAAAAACTATTAAATAACTATTTTAAATTAGTTACAAGCTAGGGGTGATTTTGTAAGAATTTTATCCAAATTGTTTGTTTGTTTTTGTATTTAACAGTACCCAAAAAATGACCAAAATATCGATATTTTTTTATTGCTTATAATAAAACTTTAAACTATTTCAAATGCTCTGAAGAAAAAAAATCATCTCTTTATCTCCATTTTTAAAAAAGTTATGAATGATTTTATATTGCCCTTAAAACAGAAACTTGATCAGCAGATAGACTTTAAAGTGCTTTTTCTCATAGGTGATAATTTTGTGTTTTAAACTTAATTAAATCCCTAAGGAATTTTTTCTATTTAAGGTAAAGCTTTGAAGTAAATTTTTTTATCTTAAGTATAATACACTTATTTAAACTGTGCATGGAATAAGCATTTTATTTGGTATTACAATTTTTACAGCATGTTATATATAACTAACAGAAATTTTTAACTTTTTTTTCTACCTTTTTAGAAAATAATCTATTAAAAATATTCTAATTGATATATCAACACATGTATGCACAAAATTATTAAGATGAATATTGCACTAAGAAAAAGCACAAAGAAAAACATTTTTTTTAAAAAAATATGTTAATATAAAAAAGCCTTAGAGATTTAAAAATTTTGAATTTTTTCAATTTTAAAAAAATTATACAGTTTAATTATTTTTTGAAGATAAATTATTGATTATAAGTTAAATGAGCATGTAAAGCATCCACAAAATGAATAATTATACTTTTATTTTACAAAAAATGTCGCAAGAGTACTGTAACTCCTTAAGTTTTTTTTAATCAATTCAAGTATCTATCCCATAATAGTTACAAGTAATCAAGAATTTATATTTCTATTAGAACCTAACTTTTAATTCTACTTTTGAGTCTTAAATCTCAGATCTTCCCAGACATCATATCTTCCCCTAAGACTTTTGCCCTCAATCTCTGGTTTCAGTAGTATTTTCTCAATCTTTGTTCCTATTTAATGTACTCCCTTTACACACAACTTTTTAAAACTCTTTTCTCTGGATCATTGATTTTGATATTTGTTATTTGGTTTAATTTTTACTAAGCTAGTTTTATATTTTTTGCTGGATGTCTGGTAAACAAAAAATATAAGACTGCTTTAAACAAAATTTTTATGGAATGTTTCTCTTTTTAAGTGTTAGCTAATTTCAATTATTACTTTTGTGTGTACCAAATTTTCTGTGTCAGTAGAAGTTTTACAAAAGCTTCTTTTTTGACTATCTATAAACTAAACTCAGTGTGTTTTACAGTGTGAGTAAATTTTTAAAATTTTTCTCTTTCTTTATTGATAAAGTTTATAAAAAATGCTGTAGTAATGTCAGTAGCCGGAAAAGTAATGTCTATGGTATGTTAGCCTCTACAATACCACATTGTTAGAGTCCCTCTGTTTACTAGAAGGTTTTCTTTCCCAGATATTTTTTAACAATCAAAATAAACAACTCTTTCCCTTTTTTAAAAAAAGGGAGAAAATAATTTTTTTTTTTTTTTACCTTTACGATTTGTTAAAAACTTATGATTTTTATTAAATCTGATTTCTGCAGCAATATGAAAAAAAATAGGGTATAATGAGAACAAAATTCGGCAGTTAATTACAGTGCAAACAGAATCACGTATTTATTTTTTTGTCAAGTCTCGCATGAAAGGTTTATTACCGCCAAGAATCCCTTAATTTCAGAGTGCACAAAGATTTCACATTTTGAATAAATTGCCGATTTGTGGTGAAATCGGCACGACTAAGTGATTAATCAAGAACGAATCTGCAGATGGTATTAATATTATATTGCAATGAAACCTAAATTTTAAAAGTTATGTGGAAAGCTAAAAAACTATATAAAACAAAAACTGTCCCAAACTGTTGTGAATACGATCGAAAAAACGGTGTGGACAATAAAATTGACACAAATCGGGTTATTATTTTATTAAGTTATTTTTCAAATGTGCGGTTTGAAATTTCCTGTTTATGATAATGTAGCATTGAAAAACTGTTAAAATCAGTAGAAATAACTGACAAAAAATGTGTTCGTAAATCCACGTGAGATTGCGGGTGAATCGTCAATAACTGATTGTGAAATGCGCGATTCTAAGTTTGCCAAACAAATTATTTTTGTATTAAAACATTGAGATTTTAAAAATAAAGTAAAAATCCTTTTTATTAACTATTTAAAAAAACAATCAGCAAAACCACGCGAATTCACTGTGGAATCATCGCTAATCGTGAAATTATTTCTAGATGAAGAGTGATTTTGAATTTAAGGTATGTTATAATGGCATATCAAAATATCGAGGTTTTGAAAACCATATGAAAATCTATAACAAAAGCTGTAAAAATAGAGCAACTGCGTGGATTTACTAGTTGTTGATTGAAATTAAAGTTAATTATTGTCTATTTATTATTTTTTATTGAATAAGAATGTTTTGATGTTTGTTTACCTTAAAGACCTATTATCCGAAAAAGTCTATTTTCCGGGCTCGCCAAAGTTCAAACGATTTCAGAAATGGGACTCAAAACAAATTTTTATAAAACTCTTTTTAAAAAGCATACAATTGATGATTCAGTCTGTTTTAGTACAAGAATAATTTAATACTTTATAATTATTTGGGTTAACCTAAGTTACTTAATTTAATTTGAAGTAGGTATTTTACTAGTTTTTTTTATCTTGATTGCTATTTTGTTATCATTCACAAAAATTTCAGGCTTTTTGAATTTCTGAGGTTGACAGGCCTTTCACAAAAGCCAAAGAACAATATCATACTTATTGTATTTTGATTAAGTACAATAAATATACCTTGAAAATATTTATTGTGCTTAACCAAATATATATGGATTAAATAAGTTTTTTGAAGTTCAGAAGTTTGTAGCAATAATATATATATATATATGTCACTGTGAATGGCAACAATCACAGTCACTTTTATTAGTGTCCGAAATATATTATAGATCTATTTTAGTGCCATTGCCTGATATTTCCTACAGTGATTATTTTTTTTTTAAGGTCAAGTGCCACTGCCCGGTATTCCAAACGCTAATGTTTTTTTTTTTTAATTGGATATCAAAATATCAAATAAAAGTACAAATATCAACAAATGAATTAATATCAAATCAGACATAACAAATAATTCAGAATTCACCAAAATGACTGTGTTGTAAATAACTGTTGACATTCGCAAATAAAAGTTGACGTTCTTTTGATTTTGGTTATTCACACTAACATATATATTGTGTTTCAAAGCAAATCAATATGTGGCCAAAAGCCTAAAATTTATGTATAAACATTGTTTTGTAATTATACATAAATTATGAATGATGCATTCCTGCCCCTTTCTTTGATATGAGCTGAACACTTTTTGTTTGTTGAAATTTATCTTCAAATATCCAAATATTGTAATTATTATACAATTACAGTATAACTTATAATTATTTCAAACAAACAGCTGGTTTTTTTGGTCTCAATATTCAGTTAATTTAATGTTGAAAGTTTCCTTTACTGCAGTCAAACCTGCTATATAGTAATCCAACTGTGGACCAAGTAATAAATCTACTATAAGCAAATGAAGTAACATAAAAAAGTTAAATTGTTGTTAGGGTGAGACCACTTAAAAGTTCACTACTACCTAGTGTTTAGTATAAGCAGAGTTTGATTTTTTTTTTTTATTGCATAATTTATTTTTAATAACTACTGTTTAGAACTTTCTTTTAAATATTTTTTTTTTCTTTGCAGCTAGATTCCGTGTTATTTTAAGACGTGATCAAGTGCACAACATTGCTTGTAATCATTGTATAACATCTGATATGTCATTAGCTCCTCTATCAACTAGTGAAAATGCACTCTGTTGGAATGCAGTTGATTTTTCTGATGGTCAAGTGGAAGCTACAAAGTTTGCAGTTCGATTTAAAGTAATATATTAAAGCAATACTCTTCAAGTATATTTTTACTAAGTGTATTGCCCATCAATTACAATGGAAAATATGCTTTCTACAATATAATTTTTATTTTATAGGGGAAAGACATTTTAGAAAACTTTAAGAAAGTCTTCAATGATTGCATTGAAACAGTAAAACAAAATCCACCAACTAGTGATGAAATTTCAGGTAAATAGTTATCACTTTTTTTTTTTCATATTGTATAACATCCTCATTTTAAACATTGAATGTTTTTTAAAAATTGTGTATAAAATTCTTTCATCTATATATTACAGACAATGTCTTGTGTTTTTAGGTAAAGTATGAGACATATAAGAATCTATACTATACATGCTTTACCTAGATATTGTATACAAGGACAAATGTTCTTCAGGCAAAATGTGTTTAGTCTTTAAACCATTTTTAATAAGATAAAAATATCAATACCATTAAATATTATTGGTTAATGCATGCTCTTCAATATGCATAACATTTTGGTCATATTGAATATAGCCTCTCCCCCCCCCCTTTGGTATCATTTATCCACCCCATTCAGCATCTTAACAATTTTTGTCAAATTAACTAGCAAGCCTTGGTTGAAACTACTTTCTAGATTTCAATATTAGAAACTTATTGCAGTGCTATTATTTTTTATTGTTCCAAATTTTAGTATCTGTTTAAACTTAACTGAATACCATTTTGATTTCTAACGACAGAAGCTGAGCAATCCGGGACCAAGAATAGTTCTCAACCTGAAGTTAAATCTTCCGAATCACCAGTCAAAAATCAAACTAAACAAAATGAAGAATCGGCTGACAATGAATATCAGAATTCAGATGAGATAAGTGATGAAGATGAATTACTGTTTGAAAAAAGAGTTACTTACGAAATAATGGATGGCGATAAGAGCATAATAAAGGTAATAAAATTTTATGCATAACATTTATATTTCTATTAAAAAACTGTTTATATTTAACTTTTCTTGGATTTTATATATCAATATGATAGTTTTTTTTTATGTGAAACTATGTAAATTATTTTTGTTGAAATTTGTAAGACATTTCATATCACTGTTAGATAATCTATTCTAATAAAAGAAAAGTACTGTCCAGTTTTAACAAAAATTGTTGCAGGTAAAAATTAAATTCATGATGTTCTTTTCAATTATGAAGTATTTATAATTTGATCTTTGTAGGGATTCATACAGATGACTTATTTATTATTTATCATAATCGAGACAAACTATTTTCATTATAAATAAATTTCATTTAATAAATGCAAAAGACATAAAAGAATTTGTATCCTTGCGAAATATTTAGAGTCAATTCATATTCATACTTGAATGTTCAGTGAAATAGTTCAAATAAAAAATTAAAATTTGACACATTCTTATTTTTTATAACTATTTAATGGGCAAGACACATCATCCCTTGATTTTAATTGAAACATTCTTACAGAAATTTATTTTATTGAGTAGAATTTTTACGTGGAAATAAAAAAAGAAAATTCTTTGTGCAGAGTCAAAACAATAATTGTGAACTTTTCCTAATAGAGTATAGGAACTCTGCAGATGACTTATGATGATTCAGTGTATGGATATCGTGTTTCTATTGTTAATGATGAAGATGAAGTTGTATGTGATCATGTCATTGCTGTTCAAAACTGTCTTAGAGTTGACGGGAAAAAAGCGATTTGGTCTGCCATTGATATAAGTATCGAACCTTCAAAGAAACGTCGTTTTATTGCTACATTCAGTTCTCTAGAAGCTGTGAATGAATATGAAAAATATTTTGAAGAGGTGAGTAAAATGTGTTTCAAGTTTTTAGAAAATGCTATGTATTTGTTTGTTTGTTAAGTATGACCAAAGCAATAAAAATTAATCCTTAAAAATATCAACTTTTTCAAACTTAGTTTTATTATTGAAAATTATAATTGAATTCTTTTACCAGGTGAGTAGTAAAACCTAATTAATGTAAAGTTAAACTTTATATGTATTTAAATGAATTGCAATGTTTTTTTTTCTTCCTGATAACAAACTATTTATGTCTTGAAATTTAAATCTTTTCCTGCAGATGGGCCAACCAAGATTTTACTTAAAGGTACAAGCTTAAAACTTGTGTGTATGCAAGATATTATTTTATGTTCTTAAAATTCTATTATTATTTTTTTTTTTTTTTTTTTTTTTTTTATTATTATTCTAGTTTGAGTTAACAATATTATTGGTTCCACAATAACAAATTGAATTAATATGATTTGATAATATGAAATTCAAATCTAATTGAGTGTATAGGAACTTTCTTTGAATATCTTGAAATGATATTAAAAAAATACTTTTGTGTGAATCTGCTGAAATAATGGATTGGTTATTTTTTCTGGATTACTTAATATTTTTCCAAGAAAAGTGCAAACATCAGAGTTTTAGTTTCAAAAACATTCAAGCAGATAGTCTGCTTACCTGGAAAAACTTTTGCAAATTTTGCATCTAACTACAGTTGTTTGCCTGAATCATAAAATTTCTCTGAGTTCTTAAAACCACTTTAGAAATTATATAAAAGATACTTATAAACTTATCATTATTGTTAAGTCTTTTTATTTTCTTCATTTTAGGGTAAAGAGTTTGCTGTTAAATCTGGTATTGTGGAGAATGAAGATTTTTCTGCTAATCTGAAAGGTGAAAAAGTTTTCCTATATATATTTTACGTATTGATGTAATTTTCCTTAATACAACATAATTTTAAAACTTCAGCTAAATAAATTGAATAGTTTTTGAAACATTAAAATCAAAATATCTTGTTTTAGAATTTTTTCCTTAGCTTTAAGCTTAAATATTGACTTTTAAATTCATTTGAAATAATACAAAAAATGAATGATATGTCTTAACTGTTAGGATTATCATGTATAGAGTTCTTTATGTTTCAATGTCATATCAATTTTAATTTTTAAGAAATTTACCAGTATGTATATTTGAGAATACTCTAATTGAAATATAAGTTAAAACTTTTATAAAATGCAATGCATTTAACTTTTTGTGCCATTAAAACACGACATTTGATTCAATATTAGACTTAAAACACAATATGGGTGGACCAATACTTCAGCAAATTTTGAAGTTTTTTTTATTAATATTTTCTATAAATTGATTTTTAAATGTTAAATTTTTTTAGCTGCATTGCACTCAAATCTAAAATTGTAAATTTTCTTGTCCCAGAAAAAGTCGTGAAACACTGAGTTAAAATAAATTTCTTTCTAAGATCTTGGTACACTTTTGAAGAATATTTACCTGTCTAGTAATGAAACTTTTTTAATTCTATGTTTATAAATAATGTTATATGTAATTAAGTCTAAATAATTAGTCATATGTCTTCAACACTAGTATTTGTTACAATTAAAAAATATGTTTAGGTTATTGTGAAATTGCTATCTGAAATAAATAAATTTTTTAAAAATATTTAATTATAACTATATTTTGTATCAACTTAACCTGGTCCCATATACATGTAAAAATTTACCTGCTATAGTTTCTTTCTGATGTTGTTAAGTAAGATGGATAGGAAATATCTTCTTTTATAGCAATTCAACCCATTATGGGCCTTGGCTTGCTGATCAATGTTGTCTCAAAACTTTTTTTGTTCCTAGCCTTGGATTTTGTGTTAATAATTTTTATTGTGGTTAAATCTTTTTTTTTTTTTTTTCCATTCTTTCTGTATGGCCCAGGTGTGCCAAAAGTCACAATTTTATAAAAAGATTCTCTTTTTTTTTTTTTTTTTTTTTAATGTACTAGCCAAGTTTACTACTGTTTCTAATCCTCCACTGTGAATATGTCATTATAGGCATATCGTTCTTCAATTGCATTGCATCGTTTTTGATAAACCTTTAATAATGAATCTCTCCCCTGTATTCCAATGCCTTGATTAATAATCACTTCTTAATTGGCATTTAATCAAACAGGTCATGGAGGCTCATAACTCCCATGATATGTTCCTTTTTTTATTATTCAAAACAATGCAAATTATAAATAAGGATCAATAAATTTAATTGCCTTTTTTTGAGAGGGCACACTTGAATTAATGCATATGCAACAGCTTTTCAGAAAACGTTTCATAATGCATTTATTTTTGATCTGAAATGACTTGTTGATATTGATCTAAAGAGATAGTAAATTGTCATAGTGTTAAATCTCTGTAAATACACTTCACCAATGTGGAAATATCTAAATCTTCATTGTTCAAGTGATGATTATGCATGCTGAACCATATTTTTATCATCGCAATTTCCCTACCATAAGTTTCTTTAAACCTGCAACTGTTATATAACTTTTCAATTTAATTTTTTAGTTATGGTATTTAATTTATTAGTTATGGTCCAAGTATTGGTATAGGAATAACTGTTATTTCCTTTGAAGAGAAAATATAGTAAAATGTTACTTATTAAAATCTAAGATGAAGTTGGAATTTAGTATAGTTGCTTTAATATTTTTAACAGCTCAATTCTCAAATTCTTGTCTCTGTTTTGTTTTGAAGTTATTTTAAAGAAAATTGTGACACTTGAGTGATTAAATATATTTACAAATATTTATCATATCATAAGCAATTTCGTGTCTATAGATTAGAACTTTTTGATGCACAATTTCAATTTTTGTTAAGTTTTGTCCTTATAATCATTGATGAGAATCTAGACTACGATTACTTGGTACAGTAATAATATGACCAAATAGAACCGTTCTTAAAAATTAATCAGAGGGAGACATTTTAAAACTGTTGCATAATTTTTTTTTTTTAAATACTATTTTTTTTTAAAATGCTAATATATTTTTTTTTAAAATGCTTATTTCTTTTAAAAATGCCTAAAAAAAAATTTTTTTAATTTTTTTTTTTTTTTTTTTCATTGTATTATAATTAATTTAACTTAAACCTATATTTCAGAAAAATAAATAAACACTAATTTTATTCTTTGCTGTGACATATGCAATGTACAAATTGCATTTCTTAATTCTCAAATTGGAAAACATGCAAAATCTTTCAATATATTACACATTTTATATATATATATATAAGAACACAATTTTTATTTATTATTAATAGTCCAAAAATGAACCAAAGCAGTAATACCAATTCAAACTTTATTTAAAAAAAACAAATAACTTAATAATAAATCACTTAATTGTTTTTATTCTAAAGTAAAAAGCAGATAACAAAGAGATTAAAACATATTGTACAAACAAATGTATTTTTACAGCTACAAATGTTTTTTGTTTTTTTTTCTTAGAAATGTTTCTTTAAAAAAATATTGAATTTATTGTGAGATTATTATACATAGTTTTAATATTTTTTTTTTTTTACAGGACAGTAATGTCCATCAAAGCTTGTGATGTGCTGGTATGACATAAATAGATATTCAAGAAATTGGAAATGAAATTCTTGTACATTTTAAGGCCATTAATTAGGTTAAGCACTTATTGTACTCTTAATAAATTTTGAAAACAATGGAACTTTTAATAGACTGAAAATTCTGTGAATTTTTTCCATTTCATGTATATTGATAAATAGTTGGTATTATTTGCCTAAAAATTGTACAAAATGTAATATGTTAATAATTAATGAATGAATGAATTTTAGTTTTATAATTATTGAAGTCATTTATGAAGAAAATATTTTTAACATGTTGTTAGTTGTATGTTCTTGAATAATTTGATTGATTGTTCAAAAGTTTTCAATAATAATGTATTGTATTTGTGTTCCTGGATATTTTGTTTCTTCTTCTTGTAGTTTAATGTTATGATGTAAATTTCAGTGAATAAAAACTTTAAAACTTGTATTCCTGTATCTTGTGACTCTTGAAATCTTCATAGTCTTTATCACACAATCGTGCCATGGCATTTGGCTTCAGTAGAATGTTCAATTTTGTAATTTCTCTTATTGTGACTATCAGAATTCAATTTTTTCCTTAGCACTAAAGAAAAAGTTAAAAATTGCTTTCCATTAGTAATAAAGTTATTTTTATTTATTATGATTATTTTTTTTAAATAGTTATTTGTTGAGTTATTACCAAAGAGTTTGTGATCTGATCTTTCAAACACTTCTTCAAATTCTGATGCCACAATCAGGGTAAAATAAATCTATAAATGAAATATATATTGCCACATACATTATTTAATTATAATATTTACTGGTAATTAAAAGTATATAAATCATATCTAACTGAAGCTACTTAAAGGCTTACCAAGATAGGTGAAGTTGTAGAGCCAACAATGATACCACCGACTAAAAATTTATGCAACTCTTTTTGCTTCTCCTATTAACATACATATAGTGTTTAAATTTTATAAATTACTTTATCTGTTAATAAATAATATACAGCGATATAAAATTGTGAATTATGTATACCAAATAGGTTTAGTAAATTCATTCGAATGAATATTAAGGTTGTGTTTTATATTGCATAGTTAACTGGGCAGTTTTTTTTTAAATAGAAATGTTGACAAAAAAGCATACAGGCAAACTTAGAGTAGCACTATGTTGTATGGTTAAACCAATTAAAATTTTATCCTTTACAGTTATAATGTGTGATATTTTGGGGATTTTTCACTATTTATAACAAAGGTAGGTAATGTCTGGCATTAGAAGAAAACAGAAATATGTTAAATACTGAGTTTTTAAGAGTACACTTTCGATTTTATTTGTATTACAGTAGTACACAAAATTATAAAAAGGGTCTATAAAATAAATATTGTTAATTTTTGCAATTAGCTTCCAAAAGTGCAGTTCTCAGGAGTATGCCTAGTTAAATACTGAACAATTAAGCCAGTAATCTTTACAATAAAGACAAAATAACCAATCTAGTAGAAAGTGAGTTCTAATAAATTTTAAGAGCATGTTTCATATTATATTGCTTAAAATTTATTCTACACATTTATGTGTAGATTCTTTGTGCATTTTTAATTTTTTGAACTTCAACCCCTTAAGTTAAAAGTTTGTAATAACTCACTAGGCTGAAAGTCAGACAGAAAAACTGGTAGTGAAACCATTTCATTTATTTAGGCGGATTTAAAATAAACGTACTATTAAATTTTAAACTATGCATCACTTTTTCCCTTCAAGTATCCTATATGTTATATATATATATTTTAAATATTAGATGTCAATGCATTTTTGTCTTTAAAACAAGGTAGAATGAAATGATGCTATTTTTGCTCTTTTCCACCTTGATACATATAAACTTTCAGCTTTGATAACTCATCCCGAGATACTTTTTAAGTGATTTAAAAAAAGCGACTCCTTTATTTAAAATTTGTGCAAGAAGAACTTATAGTGATGTGGTATTTCAAAATATGCACATAAAAGAAGTCAATCATTTTTAATCTGAACTGTGCCAAATGTATTTAGCTGGCTAAAAGAGTCTATTTGCTTTAGAACATTGTGCATTAAACTATAATTCAAGCATTTTTTTACAGCTAATTAATTTCTATAACGTAAAAATTTATACCAGTAGCACTCCTAAAACAATGACTCCAATACAAGAAAGCGCAGCATCTACAGGAAGCATTATTATGCTTGGAATGATAAATAGACCTTGCTCCTAGAGGGGGATAGAGTTTTCAAATAAAACACATTGCAATTTAATAAAATATTAGCTACAATGTTAAAACTATTCAAGCACATGGAACCTTAGTATCTAAATTTACTGCAATGTTAAAATAAGGTATCAAATAGTAGTGTAAAAGTTATATCTTCTTGCACTTGAGTTTGCTGTAATGTCAGGAATAATAGGATCCAGTGATGGAAGACTTGACCCTACAAATGTCATATTTAATCTGCATAATGTTAATAAAAAAAACATAGTCAAACGACAGTTGTTTTAGATCAGTGGTTCCCAACCTGGGGGCGATAATCCTTAGGGGGGCGACGAGTATTCAAAAGATAAAAATTGCTAATAATATTAATAACAAAAGCTATTTGAGATCGAAATTGAAAATCTATATGAAACTTATGGTTCTGGTGTAGACACTGAGTTAAAAATTAAAAAAAACAAAAATATCAGCAGAATATAAGATATACTTTGGAGTAAGAGAGAGGAAAATGGATGGTAGCAGAGTTCGCTAAAATAGTTTTATTTAGTATTTCTGTATTTTATTTTATAACCGTCGTTGAACAGCCGACCCAACTTAATGGGTTTACGGCTACTAATGTTCAACTCCGTAGCCTTGTAATTTTGAACCCAATCCAGAAGACAAGGGAACTCCTGGATCGAGTATTGGGAGAAATTTGCCTTCGTGGAGGACTTTTTGATGGAGCAAACCCGCATTTGCGTTACATGGAGAGGAAGACCACGAGAACCTCCCACGGTTAGCCTGACGACAAGGGGACTCTAACCCATGATCCGTCTACCACTGAGGTTATTTCACGTCAGCACTGTGGTCAGTGCAAGCCGGATGCGGAATTCGTATCGACTGGGATTCGAACCCGGTTCGCCTCATTGGAAGGCGAACGCTCTATCCCCTGAGCCATCGCGGCTCGATCGGTATTGCTTCTGTATTGCTATGTAAATAATGCATGGAATGACATTATAAAACTATTGTTCTATGTTTCACAGCGATACAGAAAATTAAGTAAAACTATATCGCCGAATTATTCTACTATCCAAATCCTCCTCTTGCTTACTCCAAAAATAAAGAGCAAGACAAGATACTATCAGAAAAAACAAAATCTAATATTATATGGCGTTAAAGCTAATGCAAAATAATATTACGGCGAACGCTAGATAATGTTAGTTTGCATAGAATCTAATATCATATAATGCAGAGCAAACAGCGACCTCTAGTATCTTTCTAATATTAGAAGTTCTGCTAGATATTAGATTTTACCGATTTTTTGATGTTAGCTAATATTAGGTACTACTTGGGTAATTCTCTCAATGACCGTTTGTTCCGAGAACTTTGCCATGAAAATGATGAAGATTTCAAACGCTTGCTCTTTGCATACAGCTGTGAGATGGCTTTCAAAGGGAAACTGTTTGCGCCGTTTCATCGAATTGTTTGACTCGGTTACTGAGTTTCTCGACACCACTGATCCTGTTTTAAGTCAGAGTTTGTAGCAACGCAAGTTGGAAACTGCGTACCTCACGGATATTTTTGAAAAATTAAACGAAATCAACGTAAAACTTCAAAGAAAGAAAATGAATATTATCAAGGCTAAGGGAATCATATCTCCATTCATCGCCAAGTTTGATATCTACAAGTCAAACATTGGTCGCAAAGAGCTAATGCAATTTCAGCTCTTAAAAAGTGTTCAATGGCAGATATCGAGATTCTCGAAAATAAAATCTTAATTTTTACTGATCTCCTTGATCAGTTAAAAACTGATATGGAATCACTGACTAAGGCAGGGGCATACGGGGCAGCCGCCAAAGGCCCCCACATCTAAGGGGGACCCCAAACCGAAGAGTTTATATCACATTTAATTCTTTAATGAACTTTTTTTAAAACAAAATATCAGTACAGTGTAAAATCCGTCAGTTTTATGTTAGCTTCTACATTAATCTATCGTATGAACACAATCTATCTTTCGTAAATCCATGGCTTTCTAAGGCAGAATGCAGCTTAAATTTCACAACTATGATAGACAAATTTGACCCATCAAAAGCCTGTATTTTTACATTTCGCAAAATGCAATATGCTTACAAAAATACAGGCTTCTGATTGGCTTAATTGAGCCATCATAATTATAAATTTTTGCTGAATTCTGCCCTAATGTCAGCAACGATATGAATTTTTTCACAGCTATATGAGAAAGTTAACAATCAGAAAACTACATTTAGCATGATGGACATAGAATTGTAAGAAAATCAATAACAAGGACAGAATGATATTTCGTCTGACCATTGGAGGGGGGTGGACTTTATAGCTATTTTAGGTTCCAGTCATTTTACTTGTTATTTTTAATGAGGGGAAAAATTTAAATATCTCCATAAAGTTAGGTTCTTCATTACTGAAATAGTGAAGTAGAGGGGGGCCCCCAAAGAGATTTTTGCCCCGGGCCCCAATTAGGCTAAGTCGGGCCCTGGGAATCAAGATTTAAAGATTTTATGAAATTAGAAATTTCGGATTGGATTTTCGATCTTTTCTCTTTTGAAGTTGTGGATAAGTTCACTTCCTCTTTGCAGACTGAGTTTTTAGATTTGAAGTATGACTGTGAGGCTAAAGTCGTCTTAAAAAAAAAAAAAAAAAAAAAAAAAAAAACGGTTACGAATTAGCTTGGGTAAAGCTTATGGACACTTATCCACAATTGTGAAAACAAACTGAGCCGCTCCTGATCTCGTTCCCGTCAACATATTTAGTGGAGAGAGGATTTAGTTCGGTCGTCCAGCTACTCACAAAGCAAAGAAATTGGACGACGGACATTTGCTTCAAAGGAGACCTGCGATTAAATCTGACGAACATGAAACCTGACATTCAAGCTTTAACTGAAACATACCAAGCACAGGGCAGTCATTGAAGTGGTAAAAATGTACTTTCTCACTCTTCATTTTTTTCTCAAATTTTAGTTGTTAACGTTTTTACTTTTTCTTGATTACATTAAAATATGAATTTAAAAAAATATACTTTTGTTTTGATTATTCCGCTTTAAATATCATTTCTTTTTTAAAAAAAAAAAGATGCACAATTTTTTTAAATTAATAAATATGGCAGGATAAAATTGCCTCCTTATTTGCATTACAATTTAAAATAAAATCAAATATAACTCAGCATATTTCAGTGTTTGGTTTCTCACAAGCAACAATAAATGGTTTTTGCGCAAAAAGAGAAAGGGGCGATATATGTCAGCCAACCACTAGAGGGGGGCGATGGTCCATAAACGGTTGGTAACCGCTGTTTTAGATCAACTAGTATAAGTCATCACAGAAATGACAGCTATTTCCCAATCTTATACCTATTATGTTTTCACTATATCATCTTTGAGAATGACAAAAAATTGTCTTAATTTTTGTTATCACTGAAAGCCATTTAATTCCGGAAAACGGGAATGTTCCAAAGTAACTTCGCCTGTCACAAAGTTACCCATTTTATTGTAATTGCTGTAAATGATCTAGCAAAAAATGTATAAAATATGTTCATTATTATTATTACATTCTATGCAATAAACATTTGGTTATCGTTAATAAAAAATTATATAATAACATAGCACAATAAGTAAATATAAAAAGGATTTTAAAAAAAAGAGGAAGAAAATATTTATATATATTAAAAAATAACTTGAAATCTTACCTCTTTTACTGCAGGCACGAGACCGAATGACGTCACAGTATGCATTGCAAAATAAGCAGCAGTGAATATAAAAAATAATGGATTAACTGTAAGAAAAAATACAGAAACTCTAGGTAATTTTAAAAAACTAATAAAACTTTTTTAATTATAAACTGGTTTATTTGTGATTGTACAGCATAGTACTAAAATATTTAACTTAATGACAGTATTTTTTCTCGAAACAAATAAGTACATAATTTTTTACTAAAAATCTAGTTGTTTTGTTGCGCAATTTTAAAAACCGAGCAAAATTTTGCTTCCTATTTTTCAACACAACAAATATTCTTCGAAAAATTTAAAGCTTTGTCGTTACAAAAAAATTTACTCATCAAGTAATTGGTCATAAGACAAAAACTCTTTGTGATAATATTAATATTGATTAACTTTAACTCCTTTGTGATTCGATAAAATAACTTGTGTTTGAAACAGCTGTAAGTAAGACTAATAATAATAATTGATTACTTACAAGGAAATTGACCTTGAAGTTCGTCATCTTGAAGTACGATGGGCAATCCAAAAAAGAGACGAATGACTGATCCTACGCAAAGTGCGACACTTAGACCCTTTAATATGAGTAAAACAACTAATAAAGAATAAATCAAAATTAATTTTTTTTTTCATTTCAATAATGTAATTTATAAGAAATCTAAAAAAGGATTATTATTGTTATCCTGGATAACATGGTCCAAGGTCCTTAAAAAAGCTATTTACATTCAAAGACGAACAATTACAGTAAACATGATACAAAACGTACAAAAATAATGAAATAATGCTTATAAAAAACCTTTTTATTCTTCAAAATTTATCGTCTAAGTAAGTTATGTATGTCAGATTCCAAAGAAGCTGAAGAAACTAGAGAAAGGTTTAAATCGTTTTTAAATTTGTGCTTATGAGGTAGGTAGGCACTTTATTTACGTAGCACCAGAGCTGCACAAAGGACTACGATCTGGGGAACATCCCTGAGGATGATCCAAAGACACGCCATCGCGATTTTGATCCTCTGAAGAGGGGATGGCTCCCCTGCTTTGGTAGCCCGATGACCTGCGCGCGAAGTTAAGCACTTAGTGGTAAAACAGCTTAACGAGGACCGATGCCACGCACCCTCGGTCCCTACTCAGGTTGAGCAAAGTAGTCTCCCACCCCGCTTACTGACCGCAGCCAGTGATACTTGACATCGGTGTTCAAATGGGAACCATGTCTCTTTACGATCAGTCCACTGTGGGTCTTGGATACATGAAGTATGCATCAAACGTCGATGCGAACTTAGCCATTATCTTGAATTTATTGAAGAGGGAGGCTGAAAACTTAAATATTGCTGTGTAGTTAGTTTACTTCAACTGCATTAAACATTTCTAAAAACGTTAATAGATTTACTATAATTTTTAACAACATTTTAGAATTTATTCTTTTATGCCAAATTATTTAAATATTAACCTTAAAAATCATGGGGTTTGCTCAATCGGCTAGACATTTGGCAATGTCCATTTTTGATAACCTTTGAATAATGGATCTCTCCTTTTACTTAGTTTTAGAAGTTATAAGCTATTTGACAGGTATAATGAATAAAAAGTACAATTTTTGACGTATACACATTTATGCTTCTGATATTTCTATCTAAATAATAAAAATTGTTTCCTCGGCATTATTTTACGCATAACTAAATAAAACCAAAACCAAGTCGACAGAGTAAATAGTTTATACAGAATTTATAAAAAATTAAGAGTAAAAAAGCACAATTTATATATTTAAACTTGTTTATGCGATTGACATTGCTATTTAAATGAAAAGGCAATTGTTTGCATGCTTTCGTACGCTAAATCGATTAAAAATTAGTTGATAAAACTACTAGTTTCGAAGTGCGTAAAAAACTTTATGCCTAAAAAGGTATACGCTAAAAAATTAATTTTTATACAAGAGACTCACATAACTACTAAATTAATGGTCTTAGTGACTTATTTTCATTCTTATTCGATCCACTGTAAAAAAAACATTGAATACAATACGTAAATTGTCTAAATAGGTAATGTTTAGGTTTTGATCTCCTACCCCTCAGGAAATTGAAAATGGCGGCTAAAACTTATCTTTGAAGAAAAGGGCAAACTTCAAATAGTGAAATTCGACCTGAACCAAATTTAAAAAAAAAAAAAATTAAAATTAAAAATAAAAAAAACATTGTTTAGCTTATCTCGGATTATTTCTGTAAAATGCTCCTTTTAATGACACAGAAATAAAAAATATTTAATTAAATATTTTATTGAGGTATTTTTTTAAATTTTTTTTTTAATTTCGTTCCTAAAGAACATATTTAACATTCAAACAGTATTGTAAATGCTAAACATTTGGGTACCGGAACTCATATATTCATCAGGAAACACAATTCACCGAATGGCATATGACTAGTAAACAAACCATATGCTTTGTTTACTAGTAAACAATGCTGAGAATCAGAGAGATAATAGTAAATCTCTGAGATTAGACAATATTCTATAAATTTTATAACGTTATTCATTTCATCTATAGTTATTTTCACTGTTATGACCCATTCATATTGTCTCAACTTTTATTTACATAATTTTTTATTTGATTTTTCACTTTTCTAAGTTATTAAAAATATTATACATCTATTGTACATATTCTACTATACTGCAGTGCGAAAATCAACGTAAGGCGTTAAAAAATTCGAAAATATAGATTTTTATACATTCGGCATTTTTGTAGAGACAAATTGCAAATTTTTTTCTTATTTAAAAAAAAAAAAAAAAGAAATTAAATTTTGTTTCATCAGTCTTTTGAAATTCTATTTTAGCATCTACTACATTAGCGAGGCTAAGGAAATAGTTGTCAAGCAATTTTTCTCGGAATCTATCTAGTAAATCGGCACATTTAAGCACTCGTTTAAGTGAAAATAAGATCTTTGCTGGAACAACAGCAGCGTTTCCGTACATTTAAATCAACATAATGTTATTTATTTATTTTTCCCAATCTAAATCAAGTTAACATAATTCATCAATCAACACATTACTTAACAGAATCAATCATAAATCACTTTAAAAGGTATAATTCCGAGAATCAAATTATTTTCCAATGTTATTACAATTCAAGAAATTAATACAATATTATTTGTTTATCTTTCAATATCTAAAGAATCAAGTCGAGATTATACAAACAAGCAATCAACAAATTTGTCAATGAAATAAGAGAAACGAATTTTAACAATAGTTAAACTGTTGGTTTGTTAATATGTAATAGCATTTGAGTTTTAGCGATAATAATCCATAGACTGAAACAAACGTTTGCTGTTAGTTTAATGGTTTCAACCTGATCAAGTATTAACAAAATTTTGATAACTTATTATAAAATAACATCCGTTAACGATGTAACATTATTTTTTTATTAGTGCAACAAATAACATTCAATAAAATGAAAATAACATAGATTCAAATAATTCTCACCCCTGTCACATAACCAATCACAACACATCCTATCTTGGTGCCCCATTTACAAAGAAATGTTCTAGGAAGCATATCCTGACTGTTAATAGTAAATGCAATTTTCTGTTTAAAGTGTTGAATTATAGGCGAATGCTTAGATACCTAGGTATTATTGCATCTCATGGAAAACAGATAAACGGGATTTTCTTTTAAATCCTTAAAAAGTTCGTCTCTCCACTTTAAACTCGGAGATATTTATTGGATTTAGATAAAACAAGCTCTATAAGAAGCCGACCAGGAAAGTTTTATCTCGACGCTCATCTATGCTAATTTAGAGTATCGTGTGTTTTGGAAATGTTATCTATATAAACTAAGACGAAATAGTCTAGATCTGCGTTTAACAATTTTTTTTTAGCAATGGAACCCCAAATGATCAAACTTCATTTAAAACCCAGACTTAATAATTGAAGTATATAAAGATAATTGTGAACGTGTAAACCAATAAAATGCCATTTTATTTTGAAAATATTATTATTAGAGGAATGGTGTGGTGGCTCAAGGGATAGATTGCTCACCTCTTAATGAGATGACCAGCGGGTTCGAATTCCAGCGATGGCTTGTCGATATAAATTCTGCACCCGGCTGGCATAGCACTGACCAAAGTGCTATGCCACGTAAAATATCCTCAATTGTGGACCCCTTGCCACCAGGTTATGCGTAGGAGGTTTTTCTCTAGATGTAACGCAAATACGGGCTATTTCCATCAAATTGTCCTCCACGAAAACATGTTTCTCCCAATCCTTAATCCAAGAATTCTCTTGTCTTCTGGGTTGGGATCAAAACTACAAGGCACGGAGTTTTGTTCAACGCCGGTTATATAATAAAATTAAAGAAATGAATTTTTTTTTATCGTTTTATCTTTATTTATCTTAAACTAGATATATGTCCCAAAGTCAAATTCGCAATCCTGGGAATTCATCTTGTCTAGCAATGTATTTGTTTTATGTGTATTCGGTATAAGCTGAAAACGAATAAAATAAGCAAAATTATGGTTTCCTTTGAAAGGGGAACTGAAAAAAAAAAAAAAACTGCTGTAAACGTTGGAAATGATTATTAGGGAAACATATTTCATTATTTGATAATTTAGTTATTTTATTTTGATCTAAAAAGCCGTAGGAAAAATACTAAGGCAAACTTTTTATAAATGCATGTCCTTTTCATAATTAATTCAACAAATTGTTATTATAAAACTATTTATTTTTTAAAAAAAATAGCTATTTTTTCATTCGCAATTTACTTTTGTTATTTCAAAAAGACAATCGAAATAATAGATAACGGATTATTGATTAGATTTAAATATAATTAAAAATTTAGAATCTATTACTGGTTATAAAAAAAACTCATAACCCTCAAAATTGGTGATTTTTTACAGAGTGAATCACCAAGCATCAGTGGCAATGGTCATTGAGCGGTTGGGTGATACTTTGGGCAGTCTGTGAAGGGCTTACGCTGCATCGGTTCTAGTTAAGCTGTTTTACAGTAGACTGATAGACTTCGCGCGCAGGTCGTCAGGCTACCAAAGCAGAAGAGTCATCCCCTCTGCAGAGGAACAAAATTGTGATGGCATGTCTTTGGATCATCCTCAGTGATGTTTCCTATACCGTCGCCGAAAGCCCATTGTGCAGCTCTAGTGTTACGTAAACAAATAGGTAACGGACTATTGATTAGATTTAAACATAATTAAAAATTTAGAATCTATTGCTGGTTAAAAAAAAAAACGACGTTTCTTTCTAGAAAAGCAAAGTTCTTAATTTACAAAACTCTTGTGAGGCCGGTCTTGACATATGTTTCTGAAGCTTGGACAATGACAAAACTGAAGGAAAATTGTATCGCAATATTTAAAAAAAAAGATTTTGCGAAGTATACTTGGTGGTGTAAATGAAAACAATAACTTGAGAAGGAGATTTAACGTTGAACTGTGCAAGATTTATAAACAGCCCGATATTATTAAGTACATAAAAATAAATAGAATAAATTGGATGGCGCACGTGATTCGAATGAGTGATGACAATACAATGAAAAAGATAATCCTTTTTAGACGCATTTGGAACAAGAATACGGGGAAAGGCCGCGGATGAGATGGGCTGATTCGGTGTAGTCGTTATGCAGAAATCTTCAGAGGATGAAATTGGCTCACATCGGGCTGTCTTCCCAGCTATGATGATGACGAGAGGTGCATTTAAAAGACAATTTACATCCCATGAGTTTGAAATAGTCAGAATAATGCTGATAAGCCATATATCTCGTCAGTAGATACTTTTCTATACGACACACAAGCTGGCAGCTGAACTTAACAACTGATATATATAATATGTTTATTTACAGAGTTCTCAGGAGCTATTCTCAGAAAATCTTCGTTTGAATAATTTTCATAATTTGCAGTTGAAGAATTACTTTATTGTATCAATACCTCGATCACACCACTTAAATTCTATTCATTTTTGGGTCCCTAAGCATAAAGTATGGAATTAATACAACAATGATGTAAATATCCCTTTAAGACATAGATTGCACGATTGTGCTGATTAGATATTAACGCAATAGTGATAATATATTCATTTTAAAATAAATTTAAACTGAGTAAAAAATTTCTTCTTTAAAAACTACCATTCTAATATTAAAAATACACATAACAAACGTGAAATTAGATCTTTGATGAATATGCTCTAATGCGCATGGATTATCTTTAATTTAGTAGAATTATCTTCATAAAATAACTTTCCTAGCACTTTTTACGTTTTGAGTAATTTTAACAAGAAAAAATTAGTACTTTTAAATTGCGTCAGGTTTTGAGTAAAATGTTATTGTAGGATTATTAAGAAAAAAGTGCTATTTGGAGGCAGTGAATAGAAAAGTTTATTTATTTAATATTTATTTTTTGCAAATGTTCTAGACTTGCATTTTTATCAATTATATATATATTATTTTTTACGTTAGCTCCAAGAACCCACTAAAGTTCTGGTAGGTATTTGCAAATGTTCTAGGCTTGTATTTTTTTATTTATTTTTTTTATTTTTATTATTATTATTATTGCTAATCGATTCAAATTGATTAAGTTTTTTTAATTGGTTATTATTTGAAACGATAAAAATACAAAACTACTTAACTGTTTTTTTAGTATTTACTATTTATATATTTTTACTTAAACTGTTTTTTTCAATACTAGAACTATTTTTTTTTCTTAAATATACATATATACATAAATTTCTACGATTTAACTATTCGTATAAGTGTGTTAAAATATAAAAATAAATAAATAAAATCCTGACTTAAATCCAATTTTGTTTTTGGTACACCTTGTCATTTTCGACATTCTTACATATGACCTTTGAAATTTGATTTATTGTGGAAAAAAAAAATAATTTCAATGGTACTTTTCTTAGTTGAAGGCTAGAGAGGAACGAAAGCTGACAGAAAAAGAATAATTAGGGAGAAAAAAAATCAAAAAAGAGTAATTACTTCTTTTTTTTCCCCCATTTGCTCTCTTGATCTTAAAATAGTGATATACGTCAAAGCCTTTCCAGAAATTCTATATACTTTTGTCCTTAACCATTCACTTCTTAATTCGAGATTTTGCCACTCAACACTTGAGTTACTATTTGTCAAGTGCTATAACAACACACAATAGTTCCGATTGGAACAAGATAATCTATTAACATGGTTTTACGAAGCTCTTTCGCCAAGGAAAATAAAAAAAGCCACAGTTTAAATAGTCTACACTTGAAGCAAAGCTATAATTTTAAAGCATATATACCATTTTGCCATGAAGAATTATCTTGAATTTAGAACTGACAAATAACTTAAATGTTTTAAATTCGCAACTTTGGCAACCTTTTCCTACCTAGATGAAACTTATCAAAATCAATGCCTTATTTTAATTCTTGCATATTTTTTCATAAGCTCAGATAATACAGCATTGGAGTACGTTTTTAAATATTAAGAAATTATACCACAAACGGTTTTCATTTTCTCAAAAGTGTGGCATTTCTCCATTCTGACGTTTCACGCCATTTTCAGAATAAACTTAGATTAAGTGCTGGCTAAACTTGACCTTACAGTGTTTCAAACTCACAGCAGTTATGAGAATAGCATATTAGTTGCACAGAAACAGCATTTCGTGCGACTACAGAGCCTTCGAAAAACAGCCTTAAGAGCGAAAATCTTGTCCCTTTTTTTCTTTTTCGAATATTCCTTGTAACAAAATGTTAGGAATTTCGTAGGAAATCGAATTATGAGATAGATAATATGATATGTATGTTTTTTGTTCATGTTATTAACGCAAAAATCAAAAAGTATTTGACACATAGTGTTTATTTAGACACATAGTGTTTATTTAGACACATAGTGTTTATTTAAATGCTTCAGGTTCTATAATTTGTGGTTTTTAAAAGTAATGCTATTTTAAGGTATAATTGAGTGTTTTATTTTCCTTTATACACGGCGTTGAGCTGCCTACCCGATTCTGATTTTACGCTTATTAATGTTCAACTCCGTAGCCTTGTAGTTTTGAACCTAACCAAAACTACAAGGCTACGGACAACGAAACTCCTGAACACTGGGGCAAATTTGCCTTAGGGAAGGACTTTTTGGTGGAACTAACCCGCAATCGCGTTACATGGAAAGAAAAACCATGAAAAACTCCTACAGTAAGCCCAACAGAAAGGAGTTCTAACCCCTAACTTGAAGTGGAGACCAAATTCATGAAAAGTAATTATAAATTAATTCCTATGCAATTCTTTTCTCATTCTCTCCACAGTGTCATTCGCTAATTACGGGCCTCCTAACTTCGAGAAAGTTTTATTCGATTCATCTTAAAATTAAACAAGATGTCTATTAATATTGTAGTTTACTTCGCACGTAGCTTATTTTTTTTTTTAAATTACTTTTAACAAATTGGCGACATATTGAACGAAAATGTCTATAGAAGAAACACTGATCATTCAATCAAAAACAATAAATACTATCGAAAAACCTCAACGTAAAACTGAACAAGATATTTATTAAAATAATGTAGTTCGCTTTGCACGTAGTAATTATTTCAAACAAATTGGCGATGTATTGAATGAAAAATATCTTTAGGAAGAAACACTTATCATTCAATCAAAAACAATAAATGCTATAAAAAAAACATCTATGTGGAATTGAAACTTCACTAGTAACATACAATGTTAAATTTTAAATCGAATAGATTAAAAATTTATGAATTTGTCGAGTTACGTTGTCTTAAAAATATTGTGCAAAATTACAAAATCTCATTTAATGTAAAATTAAAATTTAAAAAAAAAAAAAAAAAAAATTTAAAAAATTTCAAGCACGGTGGGTTTAATTTCTTACATAAGCTTAACATTTTCACGAGAAGCCTATTTTTAAGTCCTACAACTCTACACCATAACACAAGGGGCGCAAAAACAAAATTTTTGCGGACGCTCTTGATCGCACCCATTTTAGATGAAATTTATGTGAAACATTTATACTAATCTACGTAAATAATATTTTGTGGAATAGTCCAACTCAACAGTTTTCATAATGATCTAGGTATGGGTATTCCATAAAATAAATCATTACGAGCAAGGTTTAGTACTTGGGATAATTTTAAAATTCATAGACACTGACAAAAATCACACAAATAAATGTTTAAGAAATTATAAACTCATATCAAAACTCTGAATGTTTTACTTCCAAAAATTGATAATCTCTATAATCATTGCATTTGTTTATTTATTTATTTTGAGCGAAATTGATCGAATAGTTCCTAAGAAATTTCTAATCGAATTTTAAAAAAGTCTTTTGAAATTTTGTATTTTATTGACAAGCAAAATTACATTCTTTAAAATGATGTAAAAAAATTTTATATCTCACGATACAAATTTTTAAATTGATAAAAATTTATAATCTCTATAATCATTGCATTTGTTTATTTATTTATTTTGAGCGAAATTGATCGAATAGTTCCTAAGAAATTTCTAATTGAATTTTAAAAAAGTCTTTTGAAATTTTGTATTTTATTGACAAGCAAAATTATATTCTTTAAAATGATGTAAAAAAATTTTATACCTCACGATACAAATTTTTAAATTGATAAAAATTGATAATCTCTATAATCATTGCATTTGTTTATTTATTTATTTTGAGCGAAATTGATCGAATAGTTCCTAAGAAATTTCTAATTGAATTTTAAAAAAGTCTTTTGAAATTTTGTATTTTATTGACAAGCAAAATTACATTCTTTAAAATGATGTAAAAAAATTTTATACCTCACGATACAAATTTTTAAATTGATAAAAATTGATAATCTCTATAATCATTGCATTTGTTTATTTATTTATTTTGAGCGAAATTGATCGAATAGTTCCTAAGAAATTTCTAATTGAATTTTAAAAAAGTCTTTTGAAATTTTGTATTTTATTGACAAGCAAAATTACATTCTTTAAAATGATGTAAAAAAATTTTATACCTCACGATACAAATTTTTAAATTGATAAAAATTGATAATCTCTATAATCATTGCATTTGTTTATTTATTTATTTTGAGCGAAATTGATCGAATAGTTCCTAAGAAATTTCTAATTGAAATTTAAAAAAGTCTTTTGAAATTTTGTATTTTATTGACAAGCAAAGTTACATTCTTTAAAGTGATGTAAAAAAATTTTATACCTCACGATACAAATTTTTAAATTGATAAAAATTGATAATCTCTATAATCATTGCATTTGTTTATTTATTTATTTTGAGCGAAATTGATCGAATAGTTCCTAAGAAATTTCTAATCGAATTTTTAAAAAGTCTTTTGAAATTTTGTATTTTATTGACAAGCAAAATTACATTCTGTAAAACGATGTAAAAAAATTTTATACCTCACGATACAAATATTTTTTTTTCGAATGATATAAAATAAAATAATGAAAAATAATAAATATTTACTAAAATTTATTTTCGAATGAAATAATCTTCGGATAAACGAATTATGTAAATTAACATTTAAGGGTTTCAAGTGGGGGGTCAGAATTCTGAATTTATCGGGAAAATGGCATATTTATTCAGAGAAAGTACGTTTTGTGTCTGTTTTCGTAACTTTTAAAATATCGCTTACACTAATTAATTAGCATATTTGAGGTCACCGCCTCGAACTATTAACATTAAGTTCTAGAACATGAAATAATTCAGAACGGTCCATTTCCTTTATTGCTTTTTTTGCGCATTGTGCAAAATAAGATATTTAAAAAAAATTTATGTTCCTTTGACATTGAAATGTTTTTCAAATGATTAAAAAAAGAAATGAGACTTGGTTTTGCTTTCATGTGATGTGATGTTGAAAATTTTAAGGCTGTTTATTTATTATTTTTTTTAAGCTTTAAAATATCAGATCTAAAAAAACTATTGAAAATAACTGCGCGAAATTTTCAATACGGTGTCAATAAGAACAACTCCTGTGCTTTTTTTTTTTTTTTTCCCATTGGTTTGAGCAATTTTTATTTTTATTTATTTTTTTTATTTTTTATTTTATCTTATACAATGGTTTGGCAGTTTTGTTTTACTTTTTACTCTAAAAATATTATAATAATAAGAAAAAAATGCATTTTTTGAAGGGAAAAAAAAAACAAGTTGTGCAGTTGTTTGTACAAGAGGTTTTCATGCGAAAAATAAAAATATCATTAATATCAATCATATTTATATTATTCCAAAAGGGCAGGGGCGCCCATATGTTTGAATTTAGGGGGGGGGGCTCATGAAAGAAAACGACAAATAACTAAATGAATTAAAAAATTAATGAAAGGAAATTTTATCTATTTAAATATTTTTAACTTAATTAGCTGAATAGCTAATTAATTTAAATTAATTTCACTTTTAATTGTATATGATTAATCAAATACGCATATGTTTCATTACGCATATATTTTCTAGGGGGGGGGGCCCTTCGCCCCCCCCCCCTACGGGCGCCCATGCAAAAGGGTTATTATAGCGGAATACAGTATCGATAACAGTTTAGCAATTGTTTCATGTATGAAATTTACCAGTAAAATTCAAATTATGGGGATAATTGATACGCAGACGTGATTCATAATAAAGATCAGTACACATCACATACATTAGCACACATCATCTGGGATCTGAACACCCGCTTTTTTAGTTGAAAGAAAGATAACTTAACCGTTGTGGTACGAATCCACAGGAGTTAGAAAGATTTATTATTTGAAAAGTAAATGAACTAAAACTTTAACTTTTTTACTTATTTTAGTGGCTGCACATTTTTGCCACATTCTAGGTTTTTCAACCATGTTCCTTAATTTAGGTTTATTTTTGTTTCAATTTATTTTTATTGTTTATTTTTGTTTAATTTCTAAAACCTTTATAGAATGGAATCGTCACTTTATCAAATGAACAACGGATGCCATCAGAATTTTGATCCTCTGCTTTGGTAGCCCGACGACTTGAGCGCGAAGTCGATCTATCTACGGTAAAACAGTACTAGGACCGATACAGCGTACCCCCTCACAGTCTGCTCAAAGTGGTCCCCCACCCTCTCAATGACCACTGCCAATGATGCTTGGTTATTTCTCAGAACCAGGTCTTCCACTATGGGATTCAAGTAAAACTACCTTCTCAGAAAACGAATTTCATATAAGTTTAAGTTTTTTTTTTTTAAATTTAAGTTGCAAATACATTGGTTGTTTGTAGACACAAGAAAAATCTCATATACATAAGTTTATTAAGCATCACCTTTGTGATGCTTAGTAAAATATCATTTTAGGAGTCAAAATCAGAGTTAGAAAATAACTCGGTCTTTTTTTTCTTTTCTTTTAAATAAATAAAAAGCCTAGTAAATCACCTTGGTTTTCTAGAGTTTTTTTTCTTTTTCTTTCCCCCTTCAAAATGTTTTAAATTTTTCTGACTAGGACCATGCTATAGTCATATAGATTATTCTTTAATAAGATTTCAGATTAAAAGCAGTATCTAGCATAAAACTTAAATGCTTAAAAACTATTTATATCACTTGTTTTCTTGCAATTATTTTTTTTCCCGCGAGTTTTTGATTGTTGCAGAATTACTTTTATTACTTGATGATAGACAAATTATACATCATATGGCAGCAAACAACTGATTTGAACTCGAAATTTATATTATGATTTGTTTCAAGCTTAATAACTGGGTAAAATTTGATGGAATCCAGTTATACTTAATATCCTCTTAAGTTTGATCAATAATGCAAAATATTCTCCTTTTTTATAACAAATTCCTTTTAAATCTAACGCGTGTTCTTTTTAAGTTTTAATAGAATAGTTATTGAAGCTATTTTATTTAATTATCAAATAACTTTTGAAAATATGTCGCCGGACTTGGAAAACTGGATGGCATCAAATGCAAAAAAATATTTAAAAATGGCTGATTTTTACATGCAGGGTAAAAGTATTGTTTTCGATTTTAAAAGCATCTAAGAATTACTCGGTTAAATTATGAATGTAGAACATTATACATCACAGAACCTTCGGATAAAAGTTAAAAATCAAATAAATTTGGCTAATTTTTTTTTTTTTTTTTTTTTTTTTTTTACGTTTTGGATACTCTGGGCAAAGCAATCTCATCAGTAATTACAAACTGACTAATTTATACAGATTCTATTATTTTATAATAAATGTATTTTGCCACAATTAAAATTGTATTAGATTTTGTACAATTTTTCAATCACAGAACTAATATTGAAAATTAAAATCAAATATAATTTCTCTGCGAATAATTTCCTAATATTTACACAAAAAATAGTAGGAAATTAGTTTATATTTGAAAGAAAAAAAAGACAATTCTTGAAATGGATAGAATAGTGTTAAAATATACATATAGATTAAGTTAATAAAAATAGATAGATAGAAGTTAATAAAAATTCGCATATTTTTGTAATCATTCCTTGAAATCGGAATGATTTTAAATCAAAAAATTCTATGTAATCATTCCTTGAAATTGGAATGACTATATAATGATCAATCATTATCTTTTTCAGGATGTAACTATAAAGAAATATTTTGCAACAGCTTATTTTCTTTTTAGGAGCATAAAACGTCAAAATTGAGACACGTCATTGTTTCACAATATGCCTTAAATTTTATGCAGTATCTGTCATATCTCATGAAACTTTTTTATTAATAACGATAGATTAGTTAATAAAACCTTCATTAATATAGAAATTTACTCTTAAAGATATTTTTGAAGTTTTTTATTTTTTTTGTGTACTGCTTTCTTTAGTGCTTTGATTTTAATGTGTGCATGACTGTTTTTAATGTATGTGTGTGTGTTTGACTGTTTTTTTTTTTTAATTTTTTTATTTGTATTTTTTTTAATAGCCAGAAATTTATTTTTACTTTACACCTATGTTAATTACATATGTTAACTGAAAGCAGATTCACAAAAAGCTAATTATAAAAGTAAACATAACTTATTAACATTTGTAACAACTGTTCAACGATTGTAAAACAGTTGATTGAATTATATACTGTTTTAAATAGGCTTATTATAAAATATTGCCCAATAAATAATATGACGTTATTTATTTATAATAACGAAACACTGTTTTTAATTTTAAACCTTCAATTTGGAATAATAATTGAACTCGAAAATGCAATGGTGATTGAGAATAATGCTAAGAAGCAATGATAAATAAATTGTGAAAGAAAATACCATTAAATAAAGAATATCTGAAAAATACCAATATATCTGTTATACGCTGATGAAAACCAAAGAAATTTCAATCTTCTTTCTTAATAAAGGGACCATACCATTGAGTAGCAAAATTGAAGACAAAATTGAGAAACAGTTTCAAAGCCATTAACTTGGTATGTTACGTAGAAATAATAGACAAACAATGAAAGAGAAACAATGTATTTGTTGCGCCCAAAAATTATCGATAAATCTTTCGTCAAAAATTATAAATTTAAGCATAATTACACTTTTTATTTGCTCAAATTTCAATAATAATGTTCTATGTAACAAATTTAAAAGGTATTGAACTAAACCTGACAAAATAAAAAAATAAAATAAAATATAAAATAAAGAAAGAAGGGAATCGGAAAAAAAAAAAAGTGTAAATGGTGTCTAAATTTTGGTAGGATTGTATTTATTTGGGTCAAGATTTAATTAAGCATAATATACAAGCAATATATCTTATACAAAGTACTAATTATAAAAACTTATACAAAAAACTTTTTGCATCTATACTTTTGCTACCTTATAAATGAACCATTAGATTATGGAAAAATTAACAGGATTCGCAACCAACCAAGTGCTTAGTGCATCCCTAGCAGTAAAATATAAAAGAATGTTTTCTACGTGTTGTGGATAAACATGTTGTGCATTAAAACGTGTTGTGTATTGTTCTTTTTTACCTTTTTTTTAAAAAATATTAAACAAAATGTTGTAGATCCCAATTTCTGCACTTGATTGTACAACTTTGAAAAAATATTTCAATGTTATCTTAAAAAGTTAAATTAATATTTACATAGATATGATTAATACATATATAAAAACAAAATTCATTTATATTCTATGATATATAATTTCATCTTAGAATTTGCCCTTAGACAATGCCATAATTTTTTCAAACTACATAAAATTAAAGAAAAATTTTTAAAAAAATTCTTTAAGCTATTTAATTTTGTTTCATTAAAGCATAAAACTAATTAAAGCCTCAATATTTATGAAATTTGCATTTTTAGACTTTTTCACTCTACAGGGCATTACACATTTTTAGGGCATTTTTTAAAGATTTTTGCTACATTTTTTTTTTTTTTTTTTTTTACATTTTAGAGCAATTTATTTATTTATTTTAATTTAAGGGCTTTTTAGAAAAATACTTAGGAAAAAAGTTAATTTCCAAATTTAAGTTCCAATAATCTTTAAGAATTATTAACAGAGTGAACGCTTTGAATACGGAAGGGCGCAAATGCAGCTGACGTCATCAGTGGAAGAGAGAGCTTTCCACTGTCACAAGTGGAAGAAAAACAGATCAGTGAGTTCCGCTGTTTTTCATGATAGACCGAGGAAGCACTGGAATACAAACATCCTTTTCGTCTTTCATCTTTTGTAAGTTTTCACCTTTTCTTCTAAGAAATTAACTGCCATATGAAAAACATCTTTTTTTTCCCTCACCTTCTTCTTTCTTTTTGAAAAAAAATTAAAAGTATAAATCTCTTTTTAAGATTAATCATTACTTCAGATTTTGATAAAAGATTTAATGCACATAAAACTATTTTTAAATCATGATAATAATATTTAATTGATTAAAAGGACGGAATTTCATAAAAGTCCTGCTTGTGAAAGATGCATTTTCGCTCAAATAAAAAAAACATTGATAGTTCCGCTAGCAAAATTGTCCTTTAAAAATTGGGTAAAATAATTAGTTTATTCGAAATATAGACACCTATTTTTCGTATTTTCCAATGTTAAATATAGATAATAAAACAGGATAATCGTAATTATATTTAAGAAAATTAGTGAAATGAAATCAGTACAAAATGAAATACATTTAACGCCACCTTTTCCTCTTGAAACTTATGTACTGTAAGCTATTTTTTTTAACGAAATTATATTTCTAATTAACAGTCTTGTAAATATATTTAATCAGTATATTATAAACTCCTTTTATTTTTTCCCCCTCAACTTTTTCACAAAAATTAATACGAAAATAAAATATAATATTAACTTTTAAAAAATAAATAAAATAAATTCCTCAAAATTGTGTTATAAATGTTTGACAAAAGGTTTAGTTTTACATAAACTAAGTTTGAAATAAGTATGATAAGTTTTATCATTTAAATGATAAAATTTTAATTTAGTTTAAATAAAAAACCGAGTTTTCACAGCAAATGAATCAAAATGCAACAAACATTCTTTTCGCTATCTATCTTTTATAGGTTTTTATCTTTCCTTAAATTTATTTACATTTAAAAAATTTATTGATAATTGATTGATAGTTAATTGACAACTAAAACCTTAGAAACACTCAGATCTTTTTCGCTTTGTTTTTGTATCAAAGTAAACTTGATCTCCTTCGATTAAGCTGTGTTCTTGCAAATTTAGTTCACACAGAATCATTTTGAAATAATTATAATAATTATTGTTTATAAGAAAATAAATAACCTTAAAATAATAAAAACCGGTGACAAAAATCGTTGATTACCTAGTGTAACTTTTTTTTTAATATCGTATTAATTAAAATTGATTAATAATTAATAGATAAATAAAACCTGTAAAACACTCAGATCTTTTTTTATTTTATATTTGTATGAAAGTAAACATTTTAATCTCCTTCGACTAAGCAGAGTTGTTCTTTCAAATTTAGTTCACACAGAATTACTTTGGAAAAATTGTAATAATAATTGCTTATACGCAAATAAGTAAATATAAATAAGTAAAATTTTTAAAAAAATCAGTGATAAAATGTTTTAATTTTTTTTTATATCGTATTAATTAAAATATTTTGTAAAATTATAAAATAAAATAAAATAGCAATGGATTAAAAAGGAAAAACGTGGAGTGCCCTTTTGAAATACAAAGTACCTCCTACGTTTTTGTGATACCTCCACCTCACTTTTTTTTCCTTTCAGTTGCTATTTAAATTTTTTTTAAAAATTTAATCTTCATATTTTCAGTTTTGTGCCTGCAAGTTAATTAATGTCTTAAAGTGGTTGAAATTTTTATAAGTGATAAATTTTATTAGGCCGCAAATTTTGATTACATCAGTGAGGAAACAATTTTGACTCGTTCTGTTGTCAGGTAAAGAGCTCGAATTTAAATTCAAATACTCTAGCTCAGAAAAGGTGGACTAATGGCACGCGTGCCACTAGATGACACGTGTGGGGTATTTTGGTGACATCCGATAAGTACATATTAAATTACTCTTATGCAGTAACATTCAGTGAAAATATCATTTGAAAAATAAAAATAAAACATCTCAAACACTAGTATAAAACATCGTTTCGCAACCGTCGGGCCGCTGAACAGTACTGCCGGCGGCTGATTGATATTTTATTTTATTTTATAACCGTCGTTGAACAGCCGACCCAATTTCGTGGGTTTACGACTACTAATGTTCAACTCCGTAGCCTTGTAATTTTGAACCAATCCAGAAGACAAGGAAACTCCTGGATCAGTACCCCCAGAGGTATTGATTTGTTATGGGAACATGGAGGACTTTGAGACTCGACAGATTTAACGTGCATCAGTCACCATTTACTACACGGGGAGTCTGATTGATATTAGAATTAATGTAAATTTTATTTATGTTCAAGTTGGTGTAAGATCAAAATAATTTTCATTGTAAAGTGTATATGAATAATCAGGACGCACTATGGGCTGATCATAAGACATGGTTCCCAGTCGAACATCAAAGTCAAGCCTCACTGACTGCAGACAGTGTGGGGAAGGGCTAAGCTTAATATTAAATTGGAATGTTTTTAAAACACTGTTTTTTTATTTCCATTTAAAGCAAATTAATAACTTTACAGCAAATGTGGTTACACAATGTCATTCTAGAGTTTGAAATCAAAATACAATTGTCGAAAAATTACTATTAAAAAAAAAAAAAAAACTAGCAAGTGGCACACAGGACACCCGAAAATAATCGATCGCATTCTAATTGCCACACTAATCAAAATTTCGATTGATGTTTAATTCTGCTGATAGAAGAGTGGAAAAGATTGTCATCAGGCTCAGAGCTCGAATTTAAATTTGAGTACTCTAGCTAGTTGGAAAGTAGAAGAAATTCCGATAAGCGATAAATTGTATTTAGCATTATTATTAGATAAATTTTGCATGTAGCGCTCAGAAAATAACTGAAATTTATGTTACCATTCATTAAAAAGAGCACTTTAGCTTGTCAAAAAAGTTTCCGAATCTTTAAGCAACAATAAATTTCATTTTTTTCAATAAGTTGGCGATAAATTTAGATTTGGTGAGACGGTTTAAACATATATTCTCTTCTGAGACGCTGTGGCTCAGGCGATGGAGCATTTTCCTCCCAACGTAAAATATCCTTAGTGGTAGACGGATCATGGGTTAGAAAACCCTTGCCATCGGGCAAACCGTGGGAGTTTTTATAGGTTTTCCACCCCATGTAACGTAAATACGGGTTAGTTTCATCAAAACATATTTTAGATAGTTTGTTCCAATGCTTGATCAAGGAGTTCTCTTGTCTTCTGATTTGAGTTAAAAATTACAAGGCTACGGTGTTGAACATTGATAATCCAAAACTTAGAATTGAGATGGCTGTTCAACGCCGATTATAATATCATACTATAATAATATATTGTAATCTAGCACAGAGCTGCTGTTAAAATATAATTACTCTAGCTAGTCAGAAAATGATCGAAATTTCGATTCTCGATAATGTGGCATTATTTTCTGTTTGTAGGGATAAGAAAATATTTAAACTTGTCTTCCAGCACAAAGCTCTAGATAAAATTTTAGCATTTTACTTGGCCGGGAAGTGGATGGAATTTAGGTTGACGATGAATTTCCGTTGAATATAATGAAGCGATAAATTCTGCTTATTGTGGTCATGATAAGATGCAAACTTGTTATATCATCCAACTTAATTTTTTTTTTTTTTTTTTTTTTTTTTAACTTACTGTACTTTTTTTATCCAATTACGAATTCAGACTTATTAATTAGTTTTTATCAACCTAGGTTTATCTTTCTCACTTCCTTTAATACTAACTATCAAATAAGTTAATCAGCTAGTCGAATATCCTGTTGTTTACAATAGTATGTAAAGAAATCTTTTCCTTGGGAAATGAGAAAGCGATTTTGGACAAAATAATAGGTTATTTTTTTCCTAATCTCTGTTAGACTATAGAATTGAAAAAAAAAAAACAAGAAAGACAAAATAAATTTGATTTCGAATGATTCGTACAATGAGCAAAATAAGAAATGCTACACGCAGAATCGAGGCGTATGCATACAGTGCAGAAAAAAATAAACTGACCACCCTGAATAACTTTTGATCTAATGATCGGATATTCATGTTCTAGGACTCAATGGTTCGAAGATGAAACTTCAAATATGCTAATTAGTTAGCGTAGACGATACTTTAAATTACGAAATCAGACACAAAAACATACTTTCTCTGAATAAACGTATCCTTTTTAGGACTATTATTTAATAAAATAATAATTATTTACTAAAAGTTATTTTTTGCATAGAATTATCTTTCGAACAACGAATTTAATAATTGTGTGCTAAAATTTTTCGATTAACTTAAAAAATTCTCAAAATATGGAAAAATACACAAAAAATAAAATTAACATTAGGAGGTCCAAATGGGGGTTAGGATTAAGAATCCGTAGAAAAAATGGCATATTTATTCAGAGAAAGAACGCTTTGTGTCCGTTTTGTAACTAAAATATCGCTTGCACTAATCAATCAGCTCATTTGAGGTCACCGCCTCCCCTCGAATTATTAAGATTAAATCCCAGAACATAAAATTATTCAGGGAGGTCCATTTTTTTTTCTTCTTCTTTTGCATTGTGCAAAACAAGATTTTAAAAATTTTGAGGTTTTTTTAAAAATATTTAAATGCTCTTTCAAGTGATTAAAAAATAATACAAAATAACTAAAATTAACATTAAGGGGTCTCAGATTTAGATCGTTCTCCTGACCAAGCTTGGGGGACCATATTTCCTAGATTGCAGTTATCTCCTATATTTTGGGATTAGAAATCTGAATCCATCATAAAAAAAGTATTTTTATCCAGAGAAAGTACGTTTTTTATGTCTGATTTCGAAACTTAAAATATCAAAGACATAAATCAATCAAAGCCTGACTAAGGCATGGGCATACGGGGCAGTTGCCCCGGGCCCCACATAAGAGGGGCCCCCAAATCAAATAGAAAGTTTATTTTTGGTTTCCTTTTTTAATGAACTTTTTTTAACCAAAATATCAGTACAGTTTTAAAATTCGTCAGTTTTATGTTAGCTTCTTCATTAATCTATCGTATGAATACAAAAAATCTATTTTTCGTAAATCCATGGCTTTCTATTGCGTAGTTTATGTAAATTTCGCAATTGCGATGGACAAATTTGGCCAATCAAAAGATTGTATTTTTACATATCGCAAAATGAAGAAGTTTACCAAAATACAAGGCTTCTGATTGGTTCAATTGAGCCATCGTAATTGCAAAAATTTAACTGAATTTCGCCCTAATGTCAGGAAGTATATGAATTTTTTGCTGCTAGATGACAAAGTTAACAATTAGAAAACTGCATTCGGCATGTTGGACATAGAATTGTCAGAAAATCAATAAAATGGACAGAACGATATTTCGTCTGACCATTGGGAGGGGGGGGGACTTAATATTTTAGTCAATTGTCTTGCTATATATGTATAATGAGGGGAAAAATTTAAATACCTCCATAAATTTCAGTTCTTCATTACTGAAGCAGAGGGGGGCCCCCAAAGAATTTTTTTTTTGTGAATTGTATTTCTTTAATATTGATAATTTAGATAAAATTTAATATCTAAAAATACTTTCAAATCTTTCAATGAACCATATTTTATTTTACAGATGTATCTATGTAGTTCTAATAATTAATCAGCAAACTGATCAAAAAATTTAACCCTCTTTTAACTGCTATTTTGCTATATCCTTCTAACAAATCACGCTGATCGCAAAATCTTTGCATACATACTCTTAACATACATTTATAGAAGCTGAATTCTTGGCAATAAATGGCACCCCCTCTTCTTAAATGGTCGACGACAACAGCAACAAGATACATTTATACGCAAAAAAAATTAATTTTTAATAAGTGTTTATTGTACATTTGTGATAAATGATACCCAGTATTTTGTATTGTGCAACATAAAAAAATTGCCAAGCTTTTAAATTATGCATTTTACAATTATCAAATCTAAAATTTAAATATAATCGGTCAAATAGTTCTCGAGAAAGGAAGATTTTTAAATAGTACTTTTTTGTATTTTTATTACTTAGAAACCAGTTTCGTTTAAATTTTGAATGTTGTCATTTAAAGTCAACTAGTTTAAAGTTCTAGAAAAATTTATAAACTTTGCAATTCAATTTTTTTCGTATGATATAAATTTAAATAATAAAAATAATAATTTATATATTTTTAAACTTACTTTAGTTTTGGCAGCTTACCTTTAAAAAACTAGTTTTGTTATCAGTACAACGAATTTTTTTATTCGCATTATTATTTTCGAAGATATAATAACATACACAAACATTAAAAATGTCAATTCGCGTAACTAACCTAACCTAAACTGCTGAGCGAGCTACGGCTAACCCCTCTTCTCTTGACAATAAAAAATTCCTTGAGGTGTAGAAAATGCATGTTTATTCAGAGAATATACCAGTACATTATTGTGTTATATTTCTAAACTCAAACTATCATTTTCACTAATTAATTCGTTTTTTTTTTAGTCCCCCAAGCTTTAAAGGTTGTCCTTCAAACCTAAAAGGAATTTTACTTCCTCTATACGAGATACGTATAATCCTCCTACATGCCTGGAATTTTCTTAATTGTTCAATAACTAATTAATGTTATCGAATGAATTCTTTTTGTTTTCTTTTATTCATTGGAATGTTTTCGATTGAATTTACCTCCCAAATTTTATATTTTAAAATTGTATAACTTGAATTTTAAAAACTTTTAGAAATATTTAAATGTGAAAATTCGGTCACTAAGTTTAATCGAACACATTTCAATGAATAAAATGGAATAAAAAGTATTTAAAAATATAACTTTAATGCTGAATAAATGAGGATATTCATGCATGCACACAGTACTCTTTGGGTTAACGTATTACTATAACACGGAAGAAGCAAAAAAAAAGCTTATCACGGGCAAAGGAAAAAAAGATAATTAACTGTCACCAAATATATTTTATTTTATAATCCAAAAAAAAATTATTTTTATAGTAAGTAAAAAGTTTTTGTATGAGGACATATGTTGCATTTTCCAGCTGTTGAAATTTTAACATTTCTCTTCAAAGCCTCCAGGTATATATATATATATATATATATATATATATATATATATATATATATATATATATATATATATCATTGAAAAAAATTACAAAAATTACGGTACAATGGAGTAGTCTTAAAACAAAATGTGAAAATTTCATGAAAATATACCACAGGAAATTAGTCCGACTCCATTTTTTTTTCTAAACTGATATCATTAAAACTATGAATACTAAGTTCATTTAGAACAAACATTTTTCATTTGTGAAAACCGTCAAGCGATTTTTAGTGATTTCAAAACATAATAACAAAGAGATTTCATCAGATTTAGTTCGTACTTTCATTTCATTTTTCCTTTCCGATTATAGCTTTTAACACATTTAAATTTAGCACCAAGATAAGGTTTGGGTTTAAATCAATAAAAGTTTTGAGCAAGGTTGAAGATATCTTTAAATTAGATAATTGTGCTGCTCACAACAAATACTAAGAAGTAAAATAGTTTTTCTAGTAAAAATAAACCCTATTTAAAAACCTTTTTGAGTGCAATTTTACATTTAAAAAAAATTTTATTTAAATTTTGCCATTAGTTTAAAGGGAAAATGTACGCTATCAGGTCACATTTACTACAAAATATCTTGAAACATATGCAAGATACTGCTGACTAAGTAGTTAAAAGCAACACATGTTAATGAATACCACTTATGTCTTACGCAAATAAAAGTCATCTGTGCATTTTAATGCTGTTTTCCCTGAAATTTGGTAATATATTTTCCACTTTTTGAATTAAAATAAAGCAGCAAGCCTAAGCTTGGTTTATTTCGTGTCTAAACTACTAGTAAAAATATATAGTTCTCTGATAAATTATTCACCAGGAAATGTTTCAAGTAAAAGTTTCTTTAATTAAATTTTTAAAAAAAATCTGAGATCTGAAAATAAAAAATAACATATTAAAAATATTTCTGAATTGAAGTTCGAATTTCTTTATGTAACTATGGGTCTATTAAATCGGTGCCACCGCGATGAGACTAGCTTCTTCCAGTACCTGCAAAGTAACACCACTCGTGGAGGTGCCGATCAAGAACAGTTTGATCATCTATCTTATCGAAATTTAAATTCTCTTACTTTCATATATCTGTTTAGTTTGAAGGCTGTAAGAGAGGCTTATGGCAGACCTGGGCTCAGGCTGTGCGTGTGCACCATAGGGAAGGTCGTACTATGTCTAATGTGGAACAGATGCAGTATACATTGCAAACAAACCAGTCGTTTATGGGATACAAACCTTGGTAGGAAAAAACACTCCATCGCTTCAGTCATTTTAATCTTGATGTCATATTAATCAAAATAAAAGAAGTGAACACCAAGAATAACTTTTGAACTAATGATCGGATATTCTCGTAATAGAACTCAATCTTAATGATTCGAGAGCCTATCAATTCAAACATACCTTTTTCTTTTGACGGATTTGGATTTCTGACCATCAAAATATTTACAGATGACATTTTAAGCTATAGAATCAGACATAAAAACGTACTTTCTCTTCATCCTGTTTTCCGGTGGATTCGGACTTCTGACCCCTAAATAGCCGCAATCTGGGAAATGTGGTCCCAATAGTTTTATCAAGAGAGCCGTCCAAAGTTTAGATTGTTTAGTTATTTTTACTTTTAGCGTATTCCACAGTATCTCGAGAACTTCTGAAACGAAATTGAAAAATCTTTGCACACAATTATAAAATTCGTTTGTCCAAAGATATATCCAAGCAAAAAATAAATTTGAGCAACTATTTATTATTTTATTTGATAATAGTATAAAAAAATTTTAATCACAAAGGTATACAGTTTTCGATATCATTTCAAAGAATGTAATTTTACACGGCGAAATACAAAATTTGAGCGAAATCAGTCATATAGTTCCTGAGAAAACGAATTTTCTTAAAAAGATCGTGCTTTTAAAATGATCCTTTGAATTATTTCCCATCATAAGAAAAAAAAAATATCAGTAAGTTTTTTTTTCTTTACTTTTTTAATTCAAAAAATTGAAAGAAAAGACCATTCCATCTTATTTTTAGTTACTACAAGTTTTTAAATGGATTGTGCAAACAGGCAAGAAAAATAAATGCAGGCTTTGTTATTTAAACATATTCCTTTTTAATACTCTTTTAATATAGTCTAAAATAGCCTTAAATTAACGCACCCGTTAGATATCATATTCACTGCTTGTTACTGTTTAAAAAAAAAAAAGAAGAAGAAAAAAAAGAAAGAAAAAACAATAAATAAAATAAAAAAAATAAAAGCATTGATACAACTAAAAACCGATTAATATAAAGTAAGCATTAGAAACTTTTATTTGTCTATTGACACTAAAATCGATAAGAATTTTTTAAATTCGTAACACAGCACGATCAAATAATTTTCTTTCACAGTAAATTCCGACCAGCACGCGATTAACAATATTCAAATTTTCTTTTTGTGGGAGATCGTGTTTGAAAGAATATGGGAAAAATGAGTGGCCAAACTGTAATAAATGGAAATTACGTCTCATCATTAATATTCTTTGTCAAGGGGGGGGGGATTATTCATTACTGGTCTTTGTTCATCTTGGAATGGTCACTGTACCAATTGGTGACAGCAGGTGCCCATACCATTGACGTCACTTCCTCTCGACAAATTGATAGGCACACCCTTTTTTACATTATCTATACGTTTTGACAAAATGACAGGGCTAGCACTAACGTAATTGGTTTAGTTGAGTTGTTCCATTACCCCCTGATAAGAACATCTCTGGGGAAAAATTAAGGATGAACTTCACCAGATATTTATCCTGTCCATGTTATACTAGACTATGCAAATATAACTCTATTTTATTGAGGCCTCTTAATTTACCTTCCAAAGAAAAAACAAAATACAAGGAAACATATCTAATTATTATATTGCTTCATTTTTCTGCTTTTTGGTCTTATTTCTGAATTATTTAATATTTTATATAAATAAAATAAATTTAGTTTAGTTTTGCATTTTTATTGTTAGAGGAACTAAAATGTATCTCTATGCACGATAACAATAATTTAGCCATTCACGCTTTCTCATTGGAAAGAAAAATCGCATGATTTGATTAGTATTAAACAAAGAAAATCCAGATATCTTTGGCTGTCATCCACTTAAAATTAATAAAAGTTTATCTTTAAATTATTTATTTGAGACTTATTTATTAACTGTATTTATTAATAATATTTATTTATTCCTCTTCTTAACATTACATTCTCTGTTATTATTACGTTTTTGATTTTTATTAAAACTCAAAATTACAGGTTTGAAACTTAAAGTGCTTTCTTTATTATAAAATTTTTTTTAGCCTGATATTAGCTTATTTTCTAACATTTTAATAATTAACCTATTTAGTTACTGTTTTACAATTAGTGCTGAACGTTCCTCAGTTATATTTAGTTATAACAAGTTCTGTATACTTATACTAAATTATATTTAATTTTATCACAAATATTATGTGTTCAATCCACGTACTATTTAATTAAAATAATGAAATCAAGTTAACTATTTTAAACTCCAAAGCAATATTATGCATTAAGTTTTTGTATATTCTCGTAATAAATAAATTATAAGGCGAGAACTGTTTAAGGCTTTTATGTATTTTTATTGCGTAACGCTTTTTTAACGCTGCGTTTTAACACTTTTTTATACTTTTTAAAAAGTATTAAGAGTATGAAAGTTTACAACTGAACAACGGTGAGGAAGAAAATCACGAAAATCCCCTGCAGATTTTGATGTCACGCTGGGAAAAAACTACAAAAGATATTGCAAACTTTCTAACAACAAAACGATTTTTTTTTAAATTAATTATTATAAGAGTTATTCGAAGTGGCGCCTTGAACAGTCTACATGACGTAAATCCGATTCTTGGACCCTCTCGAAAAATCTGAGATGTGCATTTGAATGCAATTGCTTAAGCGATGACAATCCGTGCTGTGATATACTTCGGTTAGGGCCTGATTATCGCCTATGCCAAATAGGCTTGGGCTTATGGTCCTTAATTTTTTAATAGCCTCAAAAATTAGTACTTTTTCAGATTCAATAATTGGTCTATTTAGTGATCTCAACACCAGTATCGATAAACTCTTGATATGCATATCGGTTGTTGTTTGTCCAGTGAAGAGCAACGCAATGTGGTCTTCAATATATATATATATATATATTAATATAAAAATTTTATCGATCTAAAATTTGTTCTTAAACTAACCATAATAACTAAAAGTAAGTTTTCGTTTTCTACCTTAAAAAAAAACAGTAAGTTTCTTTGTAACTTCTTTCAGATTTCCTTTCTTTCCTCCTCTGTATGAGCAATTTTTAGCAGTGTATGATTTAATCGGAATGTTTATCATACATTTCACCGTAATTTATATATTGTGTTATTAAAAATATGTCATACATAACACAATTGAAAAGTAAGGAAGAAATGGAGCGGCAAAATTCTTTTGCCCCTGTGAGAGTTGTGCGCGCCAGACTTGGCGAGTGGCACTATTTGGCGATGAGAAAGGGGCTAGTTCACACCGCTCTTAGAGCTGAAGCTACGATTTCCCTCCTCATGACGTCACTGTGTCTACAAATCTCGGAGATGGCAAGCAAAGATATTATATCTTTGTATCTTTCTGTTTGTAAAAATAAGTTAGACTTTTTCTGGTTATTAGCTTTCAAACTTTACGTAATTAACACATTATTTCCGTTCATAAAAATAGTTCAAAAAAACTTTCTTGGCCATTATATTAAAAAAATACCATTTTAAACTTATAAAAATATTTTACTAGTTGGCGAAAATGACACTATAAATACTTTATTTTAAAAAGTTAAGTTTTAACTTTAATTATTAAGAAAAATGAAAGCATATATCGACACTTTTTTATCTACATATTCTTTTATAACAATAGTTGAGTTAAATTTAGAATCCCTGATTTTAAAATATGCCGTTAATAGCAATTTGTTCATACTTAATCATTAGGAAACATCAACCTTAAACGCTAATTACTGAAATAAAATAATAATTTAAGTTCATAATGACATTAGGAATTTTACAATTGTTTATAGATATTTAAATTTAAGATGATAAAATTTACAGATATTTAAATTTAAGAGAATATAATTTTTAAAAAAATCATAAATATTTAGAATAACTACATTAAAAAATATATTATGAAATTAGGAGAATTTCAACTATACACTATATATTTTATTTATACTTTTTAATTACGTTTTAATTTTCTTTGACTTTATCCATTTTTTAATTTTTTTCACCTGCCTTTCTTTTTGAAGTAACGAAGCGGTTTCTATTTAGATAACGAATTTTTATAAAAGTTGTTAATGATAGAAAAAACGTATTGCAGTTTTATATTAACTGTGTCATTTCGGTATCCATTCTTTACATAGTTGTTCATTTACTTTAGGGAACACGCGGAAAATTATATTTTTTCCTTCCTTTTGTTTTTCTATCAGAATTTTTGCAAGTTGCAATCGCGCTCTTTCTTGAAGTAAAAGTGCGAGCTTTGCGCCAAAGTGACGTCACTTGAGAAAATCGGAGGATTGGCGCGGCGAGAGTTTCTTCAAATGAGTGAACCAGCCCTTCTATTCTGTTTAGCCCTGGTTCTATCCGAGAACTGGAAGTAAAAGCACTGCCTTGAATATTTTCTCTTGTGGAATTAGTTTTTTTAATTATATATATATATATATATATATATATATATATATATATATATATATATATATATATATATATATATATATATATATATATATATATATATATATATATATATATATATATATATATATATTGTGTGACTGTTATTTTTTGTATCTGATGTTTGTGTAGTGAAAATATGAAAAAGATAAAATAAATAATAGTTATTTCCAACCTAGATAACTAACTCATTTACAACACATTACACCCCAATCACTTCTGCGGATTGGTTTTCCTTCCTTTTGATGACAGACCAAATCATTTTTTTATAAGAATATGCAAAATTTTAGAACGTCACTTTCAATTAAATAAAAGTTCTTTAAATTTAACTAGAAATCGCTGTTCAATTTTTATTTATTTTAAAAAATGGGCTATTTTGAATTTGAGTTTACAAAAAAAGATATTTTCTTCAGTGAGTATCCACAGAGACATTTTCAAATTTGAATATCAAAGTAAAACTTTAGTTAGGTAAAAAAAAAAAAAAATTAGGAACTATGTTGAAGTTATTCAGGTCGATATATAGAAACTGGTGAAGAAGTACTTGTGGAGCTTTAAAATAAAAAATACTATCAATTGCAACTGCCCTTTCAAATTATTTGAATCATTAGTTATACCATTCAACTAAATTAAGGATAAGATAGAGCATATCTGTAAAAGCATATTTATGTAAACCCCAATCTCATAGTGGCAATAAGATGGCTATCGAAAAAAGTAGAAGAGTTAAAAGGACGCCTGAGCGGATGCAGTCTGGCGCCGCTCGCCAGATTAGGGATCGCTCCATGAGAATATTACTCCTATTTACTGCGTCATAATTTTTGATCCCGCCTGTTCCTGTAAGACTTCCGTTACTATGGTAACAAAAGCTCCCTCGGGATTTGAAGAGTCAAAATTTAAAGAGTTTACAAATTTTATATTTTTCCTTTATTTTTTACAGGTTTATTACTCATAGTTTATTTTTACCTTTGAAAACGTGTAATGATCAATAAAAGTTATTTCTAATAGGTATATTTAAATAAGTGTATTCAAAGTCCATTGGAAGGACGTACCATAGGTCAAAAATGAAGTTTAAAGAGCAGCAAATTAATATTTAAGTAAATGAAGAGTATCAAAAGCCAGTTTCATTGCCTGATTAAATCTGGAAGTAGTTTTAACAACCGTCTTTCTATTTACTATTCTTCGTACTCTTCGCTGTTTCCTTCGACAATCACACAGATTTCGATGTTTTCAGTCTCATCGACCTCTGTAGTCATTCGTTATATTTTGATAGCCTTTATGACTTATCCTAGAATAAATACTAATTTATACCCACTATAGGCAGGGTTTTTTTTAGATTTCATTTTTAAAAAAGTATTTAAAAAATATATATTAATGGTGCTCATTATATATCACCTTGCATTCAATAAAAATGGCATTTGCATTCAATAAAAATACGTATCTTTTAAAATTCGATTTCTCAGGAACTATTCGTTCGATTTCACTCGAATTTTGTATTTTGTCATTTTAAATTGCATTCTTTAAAATAATGTAAAAAATTGTATACCTTACGATTCAATTTTTTTGCGTGGCGATTATTAAACATAATAATAAATATTTACTAAAAGTTATATTTTGCGCGGAATTATCTTTGGATAAACGAATTTTATAATTGTGAGCAAAAAAGTTTTCAATTCACTTTAAAGGTTCTCGAGACATAGCGAAATACCCAAACTGTAAAATTAACATTAATGGGTCCAAACTATTGGATCCATATTTTCCAGATTGTGGCTGCACTCTATATTCTAGTGTTCAGATCTCGAATCCAACGAAGAAAAGGTATGTTTATTCAGAGAATTTCGTAATTTTAAAGCGTCGTCTTAACTAATTAATTAGCATATTTGAGATCACCCTCTCAAACCATTAAGATTGAGTCCTGGAACGTGAAGATCCGATCATTAGATCAAAAGTTACTCAGGGTGGTCTGTTTTTTATTTCGCGCATTGTACACTTTTACGAACAGTTGCATAATCGCTCTGTGACTACTTTAGTTGAAATTTGTAAAAGAAGGTTTGTACGATGCAAAATTCCAGTTATAAATCAGAATGCAGGCAAGCGTCCAAGTTATTGTTAAAAAATATTTCACAAATAAAAAATTACATTGAATATGGTTTTTTGACAAATTTGAAAGAAAAAAGAAGTCCACACTAGCTCACTCCTCCTTGTATTTTGTGAAGTATATTACAAACTTTGTTATATACTACAATACGAGTAATACATCAGTAATACAGAGTACTTATAAGTTTTCTCAGTGAGAATGACAATTAGTTGCTCGTAGAATTGATCAATATATTCGAATAATATATTCGAAGAGGTACTAGAACCTATTTCTGTTTGAACTCCTTAGAATATTACTAAAATGCTTTGTTTTCTAGACCTACATTGTTAAGGGCAAGTCTAGTTAGTTTTCTTTTCTTAAATAAATTATCATTTAGGACTCATCCATATGCTAATATAACATGAAATGCATGTACTATTATATTAAATATATTATTCAGTGAGTAATACAACATTAGATAAAAAAAAATTGTGTTTTTGTTGAATGGGAAAGGGCATTAGAATTTTAGAACACCTTCGAAGAAATATCATCTAAATTTATTTCAAATTTTTATGTTTTAAATTAGAAATAAATTATTTTACTCTTCTTGTCTGCAGAAATCAATGTTTCAAACGCTATGCAAAAATATTTCTTGTACATTAGTTCAAATACAGTAATATCTATTTCTAAAAATTCATAGTAACTTACATAATGATTCATTTCTTCTTCCACAATTGTCCGAGCGTTTGTAATTTTTATGCTTTTAAAGTTTCTTTAAAATATCAAACATATATCGAAATAATTAATTTCAAATATTTCAAAGAATTCCATTCACATTCATTTGGAAAGAAAAAAAAAGAGTTGCAAGTCTAAGCAGCTTTAGATTGGAATAGTTTAAAAAAAAATTTATTTCAAAATGTAAAAAAAAAATTATTTTAATTTAAAATATTTCGAAAAAACGATTTACTTTTTTATGCGCTACAAAAGCTTATAAATAAAGGAAAAAGTTAAAAAAAAATTGTTACTTGTAGATAGAGGAGAAAAATATTTTTCCAATAAGTTTAATTACACTGAATAAACGCATTTCTTTTCACTCATAATAATAAGTAGAATGGCAATACTGAATAATAAAAAGTAGAATGGTAATTTCCGAAGAAAAAAATTAACAAAGGCATATTTTCATACGTTACACAAAAGACATTGTGTATAGAAAAAAATTACATACAATATTTTTAATTTATATTACCACAATACCTCTTTGGCAACTTAATTTTCGAAATCCAATTAACTAAGAACTGAAATAAAACTTGTTAACCATACAAGAGATTTAATTATTCTTTGTCGGAAAGGGGATTATTAATAGTTGCTCGGGAACGCATTATTATTCTTAAATGTTCTTTGAAACAATACTACTCTCTTTAATCAGACGATAAAATACGAATCAACAAAGCCTTGTTGAATAAATTCCGTTCTGCAAACGATCAATTCTTATTTGAAACATGAGCGATGTTCTAAAGCTAGATATACTCTTTTTTTTAAAAAAAACTCTTATCTAAAAGCTAAATTTAGTTAAAGTAATTATAAGTAAGAATTTTCTTGAAATTTTATAACTCACAAACAATTTTCCTGATTTCGTATACATTTTGTCGTTAAAATGAGTTCAAAATTCGCATACTTAGTAACTCAAAAAATCTTTATTTGATCAAATAATAAATAATCCCAAAAATTATAATATGCATGAAGTTATAATTGAATAAAAGAGCTTTACAATCGAGCGCAATAAGTTTTTGATTCTCAAATTATTCAGAAAAAGTACTATTTTGCCTCTCTAATTTATCTGCGCAAACCCGTTGACGCAAATTTTGATTAAACAAATTTTTAGTATTTTTTCTCTCATTATTTTGTATTAATTTAGGTAAAAATAAATGGAAAATATTATATTCAGCGGCATTTTAATAATTGGTTACGAAACACAGCATTGGACACCGGTGTCCCTTTTTTCATCAAAAGCAAAACTTTCAAAACATCGCTCACTTCAACAATAATTTTTCAAATTTCTCTTAACTACAGTTATTTAGATTTAATGAAAACAGTAATATAAACCATTGAAGTTTCTTTAATTCGCAAAATCAATTATTGGTAAATCTTTGATTCAAATGAAAAAAAATTCCAACTGCTTTTTTGATTTTATATTTTAACACAAATATAATTCCATTTTAGTAACAATTAGAATGTTTTTTTTTTTTATAATCAAAAATATAAAAATAAATTTTGTCTTGTAGTTAGTATTATAAAAAAATGTATAAAAGAGACATCGGTGTTCCATCTACGCCAAAGAGTTCCAAGAGTGATGCGCTAAATTCGGAACTTATTAATGCGTACAAAATCCAATCTTCAATTAAAAAAAAATAGCGTTTTATGCATTGATTATCTAGATGCATTGATAATAATTGATCGAACTTGATCATATGATATTAACTAAATTTGGATCAAAAAAAAAAAAAAAAAAACGTCACTTGCTTTTTTTCCCCTCCAAAACCAACCACAGAACCGCAGAATATAGATTTGTATGAAATTTGCACCCAGCAGCTGTACCCTTAAAATAAAAAAAAATAAAAAAAATAAAAAATAATAATAAAAAAATAATATATATATATATATATCCGACCAGATCGCGAATTGGCCGGCCCTCTAGGCCAAAGTCCGAAATTTTTTTTATTTCGGGAATTGGCCGGCCAGATCGCGAAGTGGCCGAGGATGGCTGGCCAAAGTTCGAAATAATTGAAGCGATCAGTGAATATTTTACTTTGGCGGCCTTTTATAATTATATAAATAATTATTATATATCTTCATATTTAAATATATAAAAAATAGAAGTTTTTAAATTGTCTATTAAACAATCATTAATTTAATAATCATTATTAAATTGTCTATTTAATTGTCATGCATACACCAAAGGTCTTGTCATACTAGGTCTAGTTAAGTGCCACTGCCCGGTATACATTTACCCGGTATACCCTACACTGATGTTTTTTTAAGGTTCAGTGCCCCTGCCCGGTATACCCTACACTGAAGTTTTTTTAAGGTTCAGTGCCAGTGCCCGGTATACATTTGCCCGGTATATCCTACACTGATGTTTTTTAAGGTCAAGTGCCACTGCCCGGTATACATTTGCCCGGTATAATGATTTTTTCTTCCAATTTTGGCTGATCTTCCCATGCCAATTCCCGATTTGGGCGGCCAATTCCCGAAATCAAGAACAGTTTCGGACTTTGGCCAGCCATCCTCGGCCAATTCGCGATCTGGCCGGCCAATTCCCGAAATCAAGAAAAATTTCGGACTTTGGCCAGCTAATTTACAGCGCTCTTGGCCAATTCGCTATCTGGCCGGCCAGATCGGCACCTTACGCCAGTTTGGCATTTAACATATTGTTAAAGGTGAGTTTACAATGTAATACATTTGTAACTTTGAACTTTGTAATTTGAAACTTTGTAATTTGAAACTTTGTAATACATTTGTCTTCCCCTTCCCCTCAATAATAATTTTACACTAATATAATACTAGTTTGTAATTTCCTTACGTGCACATTTTTTTACCAGGACCCTTTGTTTACCCTTAATACATGTTTTTTTAAATAAAAAAACATGTATTAAGGGTATTCATTACGGAACACAGTGCATTCATACATATTTTTAATTAATATTTAACCTGCTCACACTACATTTTCCAAAAAAAATTCTACTAACTTAAAACACACTTATATAACAAGTTTAAATTATTACAATTGAAAAAGTAACCTTCGTTACGGAATGACAGTAGTATTTAAATAAGCACAGTGGAATTAATGATATTAAGTCCAAACAAAGCCATACCATAAGTAAAACTTTAACGTTTAAATTAGTAGTTGAAACATTTTCTGAAACATTATTATTAACATTTTATGCTAATAAATTGTCAACAACATTTAATTCGATACCATAAATTTCTGAGAAATTACATTTTTGAATTAAAACCTAATTTAAAATCAGTTTTTTAAAATGCATCTCTGCTCCATGGTTTTTCATATAAAATATTTACAAGGCTGATTAGCATCAAAAATTACTTACTGAAAATATATGAAGTTCGAAATGCGAGTAATTCTAAATCATCATTAGCACGACAGCCTTGGGTGAGCCATGGCCTTTTCAAGCGTTTTCTTCCCTCCTGGCTGCTATCAGCAACGATTCTCCACTTTTTACGCATCATTTTCGAGCCGTGGTGACTCAGGGGATAGAGTGTTCGCCTTCTATTGAGGTGACCCAGGAGTTCGAATCTCTGTTGTGGCTAGTTGGTAAGAATTGTGTTTTCGGCTCGCACTGTCCACAGTGTTGAAATAAAATTCATTCGAGGAAGTACGTACGAACTCTCTATTCTTGGAGTTTGATTCTTCCCCTTGGTAGATTCTCAGATGGCCTAGTCATAAAAATCGATGTGATTCTAAATAATCCAGCTATAGTTTTTTTTTTGCATTTTGATATTTCGAAAATATTTTTTTCTCAATATTTGGAACATCATAATTTACTCTATATTTACCTAAATTCACTTTTTGCATACTTTAAATTACTTATGTAAGAGAAAAAGAATTTCTTATGAAAAGTTTCTCCTGATTTGTAGCGTCCTCTTAAATCAATAATGGAATTTATTTATAATTTTTCTTTTTTTAGAAAAATTCCAAATGCTATGTTTGCAAGATCATGGAAAAAGTGGATGGTATGGGTAACTTTTGCGACTTCAATCACAACACTGATATTATTGCATAATTCATTACGGTCTTCAAAGTCTTTTCTTATCGAGAATGATTTTCTTTATTATGATCTGAACAAAGAGGAGCCGATCACTAAAAATCAAGCATGCCAACTTCCGAGAGTGCACCCTTTCGACTCATCAATATTGCCATATTTAACAATCAACAAACTCATCAATTGCAAAGAGCGTTTCGTAACCATTACTTTTATAGATGACGATGGATTTTTAAGATATAATCTGACGTCATTAAAACTTCTCGGTTACGATGTTAATAAACTACAATGTAGCTATCAAGAGATAGTCCGAAAAAACGATTTCAATGTAGAATTCGGAGAGTCTAAGAAAATAAATGTTAACGGATCACAAGTAAGAACTGAGTTCATCTATGTGTCCTGTCATAACTTTGTCGGTATCCCATTTTACTCTAATATTCACTGTCATATAATACCAACCAAGTTATCGTTACCTTTTGATGTGAACAATACCTTGTATAACGTTTTAGTGATCGGCATAGACTCCGTTTCTAGGTTAAGTTTCATAAGAAATTTACCAAAGACGTACAAGTTTCTTAAGCACAATTTAAACGCGTTTATATTTAGAGGAATGACTAAAATAGGTGACAATACTTGGCCCAATCTAGGAGCCATTCTTACGGGTAAAGCTGTTTATGGCAAAGAGCTTCCTAAAGTTAAAAAGCCAAGTGGAACGTATGATTCGTGGCCTTTTATATGGAAGAATTTTTCTGAAGCTGGCTATGCTACACTTTTTGCAGAGGACCAGCCAGCTATAGGTCTTTTCACGTACCTTCGTGGTGGTTTGCGTAATCCTCCTACGGACCACTACTTGCGTCCTTTTTGGCTTGTAGTGCAAACATCATTGCTTCATCGGTTAAGCTCCAATTTATGTTTCGGTGATACGCCAAAGCATCTGCTTCAGCTTAAATACACAAAAGAATTCGTTACCAAATACACCAATTTGCAAAAGCCATTCTTTGGATTTTCATTCCTAGTAGAAATCAGTCATGATTACATAAGTCAGGTGACATCTACTGATGAAGACTTTTTACATTGGTTGACTGATTTGTACCAGTCTGGCCAGCTCAATAGAACATTTCTATTATTTATGTCTGATCACGGCCATCGCTTTGATCCAATGAGAGCTACGCTTATTGGGCGAATCGAAGAGAGAATGCCTTTTCTAGGACTAGTCGTCCCTCAGGAAATTTTAGACACCCAGGACGAAATTAGAGCTCATTTAAGAACAAATGAAGGACGATTGACGACACCTTATGATATTTATTTCACTCTTTTGGATATTTTGAAATTCAGCGTAAACAGTTCGAATCTTGGGACAAATACGTCACCCAGGGGAACTTCATTGTTTGGAGAGATCGCGTTAAATCGCACATGCACTCAGGCAGGAATACCCGATCATTATTGTGTATGTGAAAAGGAGGAACAACTGACATCATCCGGTAAGTCTGATATAATTAATATTTAGTTGAAACTTATAATAAAAATTTTTGCACTCATTAATCATTCACTAAAATACATAAAAATTGAGAAACCTCTCCATTTAAGTGTTACATCTAGATATAAATAAATAATAAGTTTATGTAGAAAAGAAGAAGTCGTATACCCCATTTCATAAGTTTTTGGTTAGTAAATTTCTAGTAACTATTTCAGACGAGCTCCTTAAACCATTATGAAGGCAACAAAAAAGTTATTTTTTTCCATGTACATCACCATAAACAGTATTTATTTTTTAACTGGAGCATAAATCCCAATTTTTTCTCAAAAATAAAGTTCACCCAGCAAGGAGGTTTTGTTACACATCGTACTTAATCTACACCGGTTTATATACTGGATACAAAAGTTGCATCTTTTGGTTGGATATTTTTTGTTAATTAGAAGACAAAATATTGAATAACAAATTATCGAACACAATTATTAAAAGTGTAAATTTTTTTAATTAAAAATGCTTGGATTAATAGCTTAATTTAAAATTATTTAAATTGTCTAAGGAAATGTTTCAAAAAATATTTTTGAGAAACATGGAAAAAAAATTTTTATACATGATTTTTGAAATATTTTAATGATTTTCATGATTGCATCCCCTTGGAAAAGTTTCTGCGGGTGCTTTTGGCTGTGGCAGAAATTGAAACAAGGTAAATCAATAATTTTTTTTCTCCAAATACTGTTTTTAACGCTTTTTTTTCTTCCTACTTTAAAGTCAATTTAAATAATCAGTTTTATGAGTTGAAATAAAAAGTTATTTTCCATTATCTCAAACAAACCCGTAATGGTGAGGCTATTTTTCAGTAGAACTTTTAGCGTTCGTTTTAAAATACAAAACATAACTAACTCAAAAAGTTTAATTTTTTCACTTTAATATAGTAAAAATTTAAATTTATATATTATAAAGGTAAACATTTAGAGTCTATAAAAGAATCTGTAAAATTGATGCGAATATAATAAGTTATTGGACAAATATAGTCTTTTTTTCAAAAAAAAAATATAATAAAATAAAAAAAAGTTTACTTTATATAAACAAATTACTAAAAAATAAGCGTGCATTCGAAAAGGGGAGAAATACGCAGTTTAAAAAAAAATCAAGAGATTAGACTTCACCAATGGTTTCAAATCTCTCTTGTTATTCTATAACAAAAATTAAATTTTGTAAAAATCACAGAAAATCTGTAGTTTGCATCCTTACAAATAATTTTCTCATTGACTTTCTTTTTAAAAAAGTTTGTTCATTGCCATGCATTGCAGATCCAAGATCTCAAAAGGCAGCAGATGTAGTAGTTAGCACTATCAACAACATGCTTGAAGTAATGAGTAATTATTGTTCTAAACTTCAGCTGGCTGAAATCGTTAGAACAGATCTTCTCATCCCACGAGAAGAGGTGGTTTACAATTCTCGAAGTTATTTTGGGAAAAATATAAAAGACAGAAAAGCAAAGGGAATCATCCAGAAACTCCGAATTATTGTTAGGACTATTCCTGGCGATGCCTTGTTTGAAAGTACTATTTCACTTCGAGAAGAGAATCAGATATCAATTTTAGGTGATATAAGCAGGATCAACAAATATGGACAGCAGTCATCTTGCATCGATGATGCTAACTTAAGAAAATACTGTTACTGTTCAACACAAAATGCAGTTAATTGATTTGTTAATGTAACATGTACAGATTTTAATAAAAAATTACAAGTTCTAAATATATTATTTAAATTAACAAAGAAAATGCATATTAACGATCAGAAACGAAATAATATAAAGAACTTTGTGGCATTATTACTGAATAAGTTTGTTTAACATGAATACTAGTATCCTACCATGAAGGAGATAGATATTAAATTGGCCAATCATCTTAACACGTTCTCGTTACATATAGTCACTCCAACAATTATAACTTTGTTATACACTTATATACAAGGTTCCTACCGGCCTCAAAAATTTTACAAAATTGTAAAAATGGAGCTTTTATCATTGAAACAAAACCAATTCATCACTATATGTTAATTTTCAAAACAAAATACTTCTGCTTAAAAATTCTGTCGTATCGGAAAGTGGTATCATTAAAAAAGTAATTCCTATTAACGTAATTTACTACTACATACTATTAAAACTTTTTTAAGGCACGTGGGAGCTTTGATTTAAATTTTATAAACGAAATAATATAATTTAGTTTATGAAATTAAATTTTATAGAACGAAATTGTTAACTAGAGATATAAAATTGAACTTATGTTTTACATATTGTTTTAACACAATTATGTGCAAATTAATTAAAAAAAAGTTTTTATTTTATTTGAGTTGATCGAGTTTGTCTAAAATAACTGTAAAAAACGCGTAAACATATGTTATGGTTTTCTTTCCCCTCGACAAATGAATTTAACGAAATACATATAAATATTAGATTATTTTATGCATGCATAAGTTTGAAGGGTTAATTTAATATAAGTAGAGGCCTGATGAAAACTAGTCAATACTAGAAAATCAAAACTATCTCGCTTGATTTACAAGGAATCTCATTAGCAAATTGAGAACCTGTGGAATATTTTGAAGAATTATTAAGGTAAGATGGATAGTACTTGAACAAAAAAAAAATAATAAAGCTTGATAAATATTGCTAAAAAATCTAGTGGCATGATACGAAATTAAGAGTACCCTAATTACAATTTTACATTGACCCCAACTGGGCTTATATGGGTGCTATAAGAACATGCATCGAGGGACCTATATTGGTATGTCTGGATTTTCCAATATTGGTCCTAGAATGACTTTCATTGAATATTGGTACAAGATTTATTTCTATCTAGGACTGATATTGAAAAATCTAGACATCCCAATGTTTATCCAACATTATAAATTTATAAAGGTCCTAATATCGGTCCATTATTGAAAGCCTTTTTACGACCAATATTACAAAATATAGACACACCAATATTAGCTTGTAGATTGTTCTTGAGGCACGTGTGTTCAGTTCACGGCCAGTGTGGGGCTAGGCTAAAGGACCTCGTAATATCTGATCTAGACTAGGTAGCAACAGCACGAGTGGGTCAATGTCGTTGTTACATATTACAAGTCAATTGTTCACTGTGTCCATTTATCTAAGTACGTGTGTTTCCATCGAGATACACGTTCGAAAGTCCCCTATGTAGAGTGTTTGTTGAAATAAGCCTGCCTGCGAGCAGTCTTTGTGGGGCTAAGTTACCGACAATGTCAACTACAAGGAGGTAACTCAAGATAGAATCAAGTTAACATACCTTATAGAGACTAGGAAACTGGAATTTTTAAGTTGTAGTCGTAGTTAAGCTAGATGCTCTATATCGTAAGTCTACAAGGGTCTTATATAGAAATTAATATTGGTCCTATGTTCAAAACCATTCGAGGACCAATATAAAAAAATTTAGACACCCCAATAGTGGCCCTATAATGTAAACCTATAAAGGCCCTACATAAAAATAAATATTTGGTCAGAATATAAAGCCATTCTAGGACCTATTATTACAAACCTTTTACACCTCAATCTCGGTTCGATATCGAGAGCCATTTTCTAGAAATATACAAGATCATTATAGACTTATTGCAATTAAGGACCAGTTTTGCATTTACATCTATTGAACCTGGAAAAACTTAAAATATTTTATTAATATCCATTTCAACATCTAGTTCCTTAATAAGTGATTTACAATACAAACAAATCTACCTATAATAGATTTTTCTTTTTTGCTCATAAAACATTTTTGTTTCTTTCACAATAGTCCAAGTATAATATAAACATTCACTTTTTGAAAAGAAATATTTTTTTTCTTTGACTATTAAAATTCTGATAATTCATATAAAATTTTGGTAAAAGTGTACAGGATTGAAAGAAATTTTTTGTTTAGGACTATTCATTATGAAAAGACACTGTGTAAATGCTTTGTCTTAAAACTCTTACGCTGATCCAAATATCTTGAAAATTAATTAATAGAGCAATTAAACACACGTTTTAAAAAGGAAAAATTGCTTTTACTCATTATACGGTTTTGGCATAGAAAATTAAGCGATGTAAGGGGCCTTAAGAATTCATTCATATTCTTGATATTGAAGGATGTGAAAAAATAGATTGAGAAAAGCGTTTATTATTTACTTTTTTAGGTTTTATTTAACGGGTATAAAATATCGAGTTAGTCGTCCAATTTTAAATAGGGACTACGTTGGATGAATAACGTCTTTAAAATATCAGGGGAATCGTACAATTCTATATATGGCCTATATTGGTTGAGTAACGGCTAGAAAATATCGGTTCAATCAGACAATTTTAAGTAGTTTATATTGGCTAAGTAACGGCAATAAAACATCGGTTAAGTCGGACACTTCAATATCGAACCGACATAGGCTGAATAACGGCTATAAAATATCGGATCTATTGGACTATTCTATATAAGGTCAACTTTGGCTGAATAGTGCAATAAAATATCGAGAGAATAACAAATCTGCATAAGGCCGATATTTGGTAAATAAAATATCGGCTGAATAGTGGCTATAAAATATCGGGAGAATCGAACATTTCTATATTGGTTCAATATTGGCCCAGGGAGTTCCCAAGTAATTTTGCTGCTAGGGTATGTGTATTAATCTAAATTTATGAAGTTAATGCCTAGGGCAAACTGCATTTATCAATGTATATGAAGGTATAATGTGAATAATAAAAATAGAACTGTTAAAAAAAAGTGTTTTTTTTTTTGTGCAAAAATATTCCAATAGCACATGACAACCTCGCTTTTGTAAGCCTATTAAAATGGTAATAATACCACATGCTAAAACGCGAACAGTTCAAATAAATGCTATAAATTATACTAAAATATAATACATAAATTATGCTGAAATAAAATCTTTTCGCAAAAAAACTCTTAATTGTTCCAAAAAATGTTACTTAGAATCTCCACTCCCTAAGCTCTTCAAACATGCGAGGCTAAGAGAGCATATAATTTTGATAAACCATAATAATCCCAGCAATTAAACAGCACATATGTAAATTATCAAAAGAAAACAATTTTTTTGTTAGTACTGTTTTATTTAAATGAAATAATCAACACAAGGTTACATAAAAATTTGGTTTTCAAAACACAACAGAAATAAATAGAGTATGAAAAATATTTCCAATATGTACAGCTCAACATTCATGGAATGTGAAATCTCATACACTCGCTGGTAATCATAAATAACTAATGGATCTCTATAAGCTTACATAGAAAATAAATAATCACTGTGATAAGCCTTTGATATATATATATATATATATTACAAACAGATGAGATGATTGTCTAAGACTAAATGACAAACTAAAGTCATCCAAATTGCAGCCATGTTATCGTTAACTATAATGATGGGCAGTGGCACATTTATTTAGGATGACACAAGTTGCTAGAATATTTTTTTATTATTATAAATAAGTTTTTTATTGTAACACTTAAATGTGAATTCATATTTGTAAAATCAAACGCGGGAAGAAATCGATACTTGATTTCTAAGTGGTATGGGTTGATTCTTTACACAGATGCTTTAATTATTAAAATATTGCTCAAATAGTTCTAGGAAAAGCAGTGGCATAAAAGTGTAGCCAAAAAAGTATCATACATATTAATTTCTTATATTAATATTAACTCTCTGGCGAATGTACTCTCAAGTCTCCTGAACCTCTCAGCATTGTTGAAAGAGAGCTATTTATGCCACTGAGGAAAAAAAGAAAAGAAAACGTTTAAGGGGTAATTTCAATTTAGAGCATTGTTTTTTTAAATTTTATTTAAGAAATTATTTATAACATTAAATTTTTTAAAATGCATAGGTTGGAAATTCAAAAAGAATTTAAAAGAAGAAACTGAATTTTTTTGAGCATTAGTGGAGAAAAAAAAATAGTGAATATATAAAATTGTTCTTTTCCTCAATGTTTGTGAACTTTCAGATATGCGACAAAGTTTTAAAAACTAATAGTTATTTATTTGCATGAAAATAAATCAAAAACATAATTCTTTATATACACCATTTGAAGAATTTTGAGAGAAAAAACAAAACGAAAGTCATAATTTCAATTTCTATTATACAGTAAGATAATTATGTCAAGTAAAGTTTTTAAAATTTATGAGCGAGAACCAGAGACTGATTTAGAAATCAGGGGCCTTTAAGCACAGAAATATCAAGGGCCCCACTGATTGAAACTATAAATCAAATGTACTTGTTTTTTTTTATTAAAATTGTTTTTTGAATTATTTAAAATATAAATAAATTATGATATATTTGTAAATTTCAGCTTATATGCATTTAAATTTTTGTTAATTTGTAATTCTAATAGACATTCTTAAAAAAAAATAGAAAAAAATGATTTTTAAACATTGTTGTGCCTCTCAGGCTTTATGATAAATCAGGCACTTTCAAATTATAGCTATCTGAGAAAGGAGAAGGAAAAAAAAAAAAAAAACTTCATACATTTTTTTAAAAATAACTATCTTTTACCTACTAAACAAGTAAACATTATTTAATTTCCAACCAATACAAAAAATTTGAAAAAATAAATAAAAGACTTCTAATAAATATGTAATGCATTAACCTTTTGCTTACGGTGAGTACAATACAAGTGGGCCAGAGTAATAGGCTTTAGCATGTTAAGTGCCATGTTTAAAATGTTAATAAATCCTTTCCACATCCACACAGCCAATATAAAGCTACTCAACATATACGCTTGAAAATTAACTATTTTGTCTAAATTGTTCATAAATTTATCTCTATAAAAGCTTTTTATAAAGATTACGATGGACTAAACATATCTATTTGTATAAAAATCTACAGTATGTTTCACATAAAATGGAGGTGTTTTCATAGGCACGGGTATTACATAAATATTTTATATTCAATTCAGAAATCGGTTTAAATAAAAAAGTTTAAAACTGCATATTAATAAGTACAATAAATAAAAACGATAAGTTGAATTGGTAGAATTCGATAAAATACACAAAATAAATAACAAATAGAAGAAAAAAAATGTTCAGTTTTTGGCAAAATATTTATTACTAAGTATTTCGCATATGAAGAAATATTTATTAAAGAAATGTCTTTTTTCTTTTTTTTAAATACAATTGAACTTGTTAAACAAATGTTATAAGTAACATTTGTTTTCACTTCTATGTTATTGTTTTCCAGGTATTAAGAATAACATTCGCTTGTATTATCTAAGCAATAATGCAAACAAACATTGCTTCTTATATTAAAGAAGTCCAAGTGTTTTAGACAATAAAATTTAAATAAAAAGTAAAACAAAACATTCTTAAAACCTTACAGTTAATATCTTTCAATTAAATCTTACAAACATAAACATAAAGTTAAAAAAAAAAAATTATTGATATCCCAAAGAAATCAATAGTAATCCAATTGAATGAAGCTTAAATGTAACTTATGTTAAGTATTGTATTTAATAAAAAAGATTTTTCTAAGAGGAAACTTCAGTCGAAACTAGCTTGCTGTTTAAAAAAAAATATTTATAAAAGCATAAGCTTAATAACAGCAGTACACACACAAATCTTAATAATAGAGCCTTAAACTGTAGAATTCTACCTTACACTATTTCTATAGCTCATATTTTATTCATTAATTAGCACTTACTAAAGCCTTTTTACTATATGTATCTTTACAACTAAAAAAAATCAAACTACAAATAACATTTTTGTTAAAACTCGTATTTCCTAGTTTAATCCATTAAAGCTTTTCCTTGAATTGAGTTTTTAAATCATAAAATTTCATACAAAACAATTTCTAAACTATTTAAAATTTAACTACAATTAATGATCACTATAATAATTCAAAGGCAGTGGACGACAGAGTGAAGTAGCACCAGGACTACATTTTTAAGGACATCAAAATACACTTAAACTTAATTATTTATTTGCATAGAATATTAATTATGACAATCAGATAAAAAATACAAACAGTGATTGTGTATAATAGGACATTCGAAAAAATTCTAGGCTTTCAGAAGCCCAAAATAGTTATAATAATAAAAAGGGAAATGCAGCAGAAACAGACTTAGAACTAAATACAGAAACAATTCTAGTTGCAGCCCTCACAAGTATACTATTTCTGAACCCCTGGTTACATGGTATATATCAGTGCAACAATCATTTTCTTGCCATACACTATTCAACACGAACTTTCTCTTATGGCAAAAGACCATGTTTTATTACCTGCTTTGCTTTGTTGTGTGAAAAGATCACATTTCTTGACTTTTGTTAAGTCAGGAAGAAATGGGATTATCGTATTGATGCATACTGTGTAATCAGGGGTTCAATCAAAATAGAATATCTGTAAGAGTTGTAAATGAGGTTTATTTTGTTTCTGTATTTACAGCATAGCTAGTTGTTAATGTATTTGTCTTCGATTTTTTAATATGTTCTTTTGAAACCTTAATGGGAATTCAGAATAGCCATGTAAATACTGGAGGAAATGAAAGATTTTTTTCAGCAATTGTACATTCAAGCAACAATTGGTTTTGTTAGTAAATAAGAAAGGAATTTTAGATAAATGACAAACAACTATTAATTTTGAACTACAAACTGCTCTTTGCTGACACTGCTTAGGTAAAAAACTATCTAAAGTAATTCTCAAAACTTCAAATAAAAATAACATACGTAAGTTGTGGATTTATGATCAAAAATTGCATAGTTTTATTTTCTTAAGTAGTAATAAAATTTTTACTTTGCCAACATTTTAAATTATTTTTTAGCGTGGATAAGATACATATACCAGTCGAAAATTGCAAACATAAATTTTCTCAGCTCGTAATCAGAATTTTATTTTGTTAATTTTTCGAATTATTTCTTAAGTTTTGCAAAAGATTTAGACATTATTGTATATTGTTCAAGAATTAAAATTAAGAAACTAGGTCTAATACAAATTAACTACATAAATCATGAAAGTAAACATGACTAATATGCCTATTTTTGAAATTATTTCTTAATATAGGCAACTTCTATAAAGCATTTTGTTAACTAAAAATTTAAGAAAATATTTTACGTATAATAAAAATTATTTACTGAAATCCCAAAAGTAAGCTATCTGTATGCCTACTTTAGGTAACTTTCATGAAAGATAATAACTTGGAATCTTATTTAAGAAAAAATTTTTAGGTTTAATAAAAATCAACTAATTACACTCAATAAACTTATCTTGAAAGCACGAAATAACTCTTTAAATGGCTGACTTTTCAAATTATTTTTAACCTCAAGTAATTTTTAAGTGATTCTAAACGTGATTAACATTACAAAAAGAGTAAAATTTGCATTTTAAAATAACTAAATAAGGACTAATATCGCAAAAAAATGAAATTCTCAACTTGTTTACTTTTAAATTTAATTGATTAACATATACTAGCAGCTACTAAATTTCATTAGAAATAATGTACTTATCATAAATATTTTTGCAGTTGAATAAACTTAGTTATGATGCAGGTGCATTTTAAAGGAAATTTAGTAGTTGAAACATCCACACGCACTTTTAAATTAAACATTTGTAAGCCCTACAACCCTTAAAATTCTTACAGCTTCAGTTTTATCACAGTTGTTAAAAAAATTTCAAATTTTGCTCTTTTGTAATCATGTTTCGAATTGCCCTCTAGTAAAAGATTTCCAAAATCTTAGTTTAATTGAAAGAATATTATATAAGTAGTAATATTATGTTGTTTGTGCTAGATAATCATAATTCAATGCACGTTTTCAACTACTAAGCAGGAACACTACTATAATATTTCTTATTTTATAATTTGGCAGTATGCACATGTAATATCAAGTTTTAAGTATAAGTTAAGACAAAGAATAGCAAGTATGGATGAAATAAGCTTTCGTAAACTTAAAATCGTATAGTCTTAAAACAGTGCTTTTAAGACACAAATACGATACATTTTTATTCATTACAGTTGAAAATTAAAGAAGTTGAAAGAGATTCTGTTGCATGTGGGAATTTTTTTTATTGTGTTTAGAGTTTGATTTAATGATGAACTTAGAATATTCTAAAAGTCTGATTTTATCAATCAATTAACCAAAGTAAATAAATAAATAATGGGTACATTAGTAACATATAGGATGTTAGATTTTTAAGATGTCCAGCTTAAAATTAGAAATGTGCAAAGACAGTGTTTTGAGAAAATGTCAATTAAAGTTAATGAAATCTTACTTCATCCATTCTTACATACATTCTTTTAGATTATATATTTACAAACATGTTCTCATATGCACATACTGTCAAACATGTAAAAACCAAAGTTAAAAATGACAAATATATTAAAACGACATAAAAGTTTCAATGTAAGTCTAGGGCATCATCTTCAGTGCAAGAACAGTTTGAATAAATTTTATTTTTTACTGTTCACTTTCCAATGCTTTTTATCACCACTGTTATGTTTTGTACAACACATTGAAGATGTACAAGAATAGCATTAAAATTTGCTTACACTTAAAAATATTTTAATAAAATATATTGGAGATTTTAAACGTTTTTTTATGCTCGTTAAAAATTAAAATTTTTTCCTACTTGAGCTATTTGGAAAAATATGAAAAAAAAAAAATTCTCTACCAAGATCATTTTTTTCAGTCTAATAACAAGGAAAACTAGTTTTCTGTGCAGGAAAAGAAATCAAATTGAACTCGGGACAGAGTTCCAAGTTAGCGACACTAGGGTTATCTTAAACTTACAGCATAATCTTAAAACCTATAAATATATTGTTTTTTTTTCTACTATCATATTCAGATATTTCAGAAGCCGTTATTTATTATTAAAATACTAAACATTCTGTTCTTTGTCTGGCTGCACATGCAGCCTTTGCAATATTGCATTTATATTATTTGATAAAATAACAATAATTTTTTAAGACAATAGTGTAACCCCTTTTAATTCACACATATAATATCAAATAATTTTAAAACGAATAATTTGCTTTATCAAAAAAAATTTGATGAAATTTTATTGCAGGATTGTAAGAACAGCTTGAAACAATTTGTAGTTATAGAAGTATTTACATTAAAAATCACCGAGTATCTTTGTAAATATTTATCCCATTGTTTCACTGCCTTGAGCAGGGAAAAAAAAAAGAGTGCAATGGAAACACAAGTACTTATTGTAACACGTGTAATATTCAATAAATACTGATTCAGCTATACACACATGCATTTAGTATAAAACAGTTTTCTTGAAGGCCATCTCATAAGTTGATTGAATAAGTTTTGTTCAGCCATTTGATTGAATAGTTTCCACAGTATCTCACAGAAAAAACAAACATCAATAAAGATCTCTTAAGCAATATAGCATTAAACATCTAAGTTGTATGAAAATAGTCACAAAATATTTTTTTTTAATGCAGTAACACAGCTCTAACACTCAATGCTAAAAATATCCAATCAAAAAAAAAAAAAATAATTTCCTGATTATAATTCACAGAGAAATATGTATAAAAAGTGAAAATAAAATAAAAAGGTTTAAAAAAAAGACATTTAAATATTTATTCACATTAAAAGCTTGGAAATTCACTTAGAAAATATTAAAGTTAAAATAGACAAATTTGTTTTCACACTACAATACAATTTGAATTGGGAATTATGTAAAATAAAACAGAAATACAATTTAACAACTGACATAAAAAAAACTACATTCATGAATTAGTAAATTTACTAGCTAGAAAGGATTTTCACATGTTCTGAATGAAGAGTATTAAATATCACAATACTCATGCTGTAAATTAATCATTATGATTGATTGCTACGCTAAATAAATAACTATTACTATCACAATGATAAGCTTTAAAATATACTTTTTTTCATAGATACAAAAAATACTATAGCTTTAATATTCAGATGGATATTTTGCAGTTTCACATCAAATTAAAAGATAGAGCGTAGAAGAAACTTCAAAAAAGATTATTTTCAAGTCTGCACAAAATATTATAGAAAAGGTATCTAACATTTATAGGAAAAATAAAAACATTTAGCTCCTGCATAAGAGATTAAAGAATGAAGAGCAGACGATAAAATTATTTTATAAGAGATGTTTATAAAAATTTATTTAATGTTTACAGTAGATAAAGAGCTTTTCAATTAGCAATTCATTATCAAAATTTTTTTAAATCAATTATACGCATTGAAAGCTTGTTCATAATTTAATTTTGTCATGTTCAGACATAAATAGAGAGCATTATATGAAGTTAAAAAATATCCTTTTGCCAATGTTTCTTTTTAATTATGGAATGTAATGAAGAACTTTAAAACTTCAATATCAGTAAGTAAAATAGTAATTTGTGCAGTTCATAATGCTACCAGTTTTCGCCCTATTGAGTTGGTTGTAATCTCTTTAATCGCCTGAAGCAATCGCTTGATGTGTCCAACTTTAGTTACTCCCAATTCCTACAAAGAGAAAATGTTGATTGATGTAAGCAGAACAACAATGTACTTTATTATGTTTAATATATATTTTTTTGAAGAAATGTTCATATATACAGTCAAAGTTCTGTAGATCAAATTTTTATAAAGCAATTATTTGATAATTCAAGAAGTTTCAAAATTCTAACAAAAATATTAGCATGGTCATTTTAAAATTGTTCTATTTGTTAAATTTTAATATTTGGCGTGGTAGAGCCTTTTTTGGTTTTTTAACTAACCATAAGGTAAATATTGAGTTTAATATCAAAACTCCTTAAAATGTTGAAACTAATAGTACTGGAATAGAGAAACTAACAATTTTCAGAAGTAAACTTTACTTAAATATTTTTCTTTTTTTATAATTTTATTACAACCCCTGTCAAAAAGTAGAAAAATAAATAAATCACACTTTTGATCACTGTTACAATCAAAAAACTTTCAAAACAGAATTACAAAATATGTTTTTTCATTATGCATTATTTTTTTTTTTTTAATTTCCTAAACACTTAGCAATAATTTAAAGTGTTGGTTTTATCACCCTGGATGGTATCAAGGATCAAAGAGGGAAAGTTAAATTGAGGGTGATTGTTATACATTGGCAATTAAGGAGCATTTACTATAAGAGTGATAAAATGAAATGGTTAATGTTTAAGCTCTATTGCAGTGGTCCCTAATTTTTTTTTCAGTTGTGGAACTCTAAACGATGAATCTTCTTTTGGCAGAATCATAGAGACTTAATGAATACATTTCATTAGCAATTGTGAATACAGTTGAACCTGTTTATCTCGAACCTGCTTATCTCGAAAACCTGTATTTCTCGAAATTTCTTAGTTTCCCGACATTAACGATTTAATTTTAATGTATTTTTCCAAGTTTATCTCAAAAGAATTTCTTTCAAAACCTGTGTTTCTCGAATTTTGAAGGAGAATGTACATCATCGTAACCGATGCCTGGACAGCAGAATTTGTTCAAACAAGCTACATTAGAAGAACCGAAAAATTCCCTAGCCCCATGGGAAGTAAGAATGAGCAGTTTGGGGGTCGTTTCTTGGAATTTCCGGTTACTATCGTCACGCTCTCCAACCAATTGAGTGTATTCGGACAATGAAAAGTTGATTGATGAGGGGGGCGTCACTACTGGGCATCAGTTTCCACACATGGATAAGAACAACACAAAGAGAAATTCATTTTATCAGTAGAATTTTTTTAGGAGGTCCTTGGTTTGAGCATCTCAGTTTTTTTTAAAACATTGTTCAATTGAATTTTGATTAAGTATGGCAGGGGCTAAACGTAAATTGAATGTTCTCTCGATTGAAGAAAAAATGAAAATTTTAACATTCTTGGACGGAAATCCATTAATGAAAAAAAAACGAAGTTGCAGTGAAGTTCGGTTTACCAACAAGCACTCTTTCAACAATTATTAAGAATCGAGAAGCTGTGGAGCAAAAATTTCATAGCAGCAACAAGAATGCGAAAAAAAGCCGAAAATGCACTTTTCCGGACGTGGATGAATGTGTTTTAAAATGGTTTACACAATGCAGGAGCAGCGGTATTCCTATCAGTGGACAAATAATGCAACGAAAAGCTGATGATTTTGCTAAAGAGCTTGGCCATGAAGATAATTTTAAAGGCAGTAACGGATGGCTAGAAAGTTTTAAATATAGGCACGGTATTATTTTTCGAAAACTTTGTGGTGAAAGTGCATCTGTTCCGGAAAGTGTATGCGAAGACTGGATTAAAAACATTCCTGATTTAGTGAAAGGCTATGAGCCAAAAAATATTTTCAATGCTGAAGAGACAGGACTGTTTTATCAATGTTTGCCAGACAAAACTGCAATGTTTAAAGATGAAGCGTGCAGGGGAGGAAAACAAAGTAAAGCTCGTTTGACATTGCTCTTAGCTGCAAATGAAGCAGGCACAGAAAAACTTCCTCCTCTCATGATCGGACGCTCAGAAAAGCCTAGATGCTTTTCGAAAGTAAAATCTTTCCCTTTTCCATACAAAGCAAATAAAAAATCTTGAATGACGAGTGAAATCTTTGAAAATTGGTTAAAGTCCTTAGACAAATCCATGCGATTAAAAAAAAGAAAAATTATTCTTTTTATAGACTACTGTAGTGCGCATAACAATCTGCCTGAACTGAAAAATGTTTTGTGTTAAGTATTTTCCCGCAAACACCACCTCAAAGCTTCAACCTATGGATCAGGGAGTAATCAGAAGTTTTAAAGTTAACTACAGAAAACAGTTGATCCACAAACTTGTTGATGCAATTGATGAAAGAAGTACCCTTCCCAAGATAAATGTACTGGATTCTATCAGAATGACAGACCACGCATGAAGAAATGTAACACAGAAGACCATTCAAAATGGTTTTAAAAAAGCTGGGTTTAAGAATGAGTGTGAAGAAGAGATGGGGATTATTGAAGAAGAGACTGAAATTTCCGAAAAGGAAGCTGAAGAATCTTGTATCACTGATGAAGAAATGATCGAAATAAATTCACAAGATTGGAATGCAATAAAATCTGGATTAAATGTGAACATTTCCTTTGAAGAATTTTTGCAAGTGGATGACGCCTTGGCCACATGTGGAGCTTTGACAGATTCGGAAATCGTCGATAATGTCAGATGCATTTCCGAAGACGAAAATGAAGTAGACGAAGAGCATATAGAAGCACCGAAAGTGACAGTAAAGGAAGCTGAAAAAGCTGTGGAGCGTTTAACAAACTTTCTTGAATGTCAAGAAAACGTTGGACACGAGGGGTTCGCTGCTCTCTCTAACAGTCGAAAAATTATCGAATCAAAGAAAATCCGACGTCAGAAATCATTAAAAGACTACCTATGAGGTGCGTATGACTGTTAAAAACTTTTATTAGATGTAATTAATATGTAATCATAATTAAATTCTTCACAACATAAATGTTTTAAAGTTTCTTTTAATTAAACATTGCTGCTCGAATTTAATTTTTTAAACTTACCTGTATATCTCGAAACCTCTCTATCTCAAATTTTTTCCCCTTTCCCGCGAGATTCGAGATAGGCAGGTTCGACTGTATTTTGAAAACATTTAGTGAACGAATGAAGAATGAAATTTTTTCATCACATAGTTTTATAAATATTAGTCTTAAAATTGGTTTTTATCTCAGACAGCTGAATTTACAGGTCTGGAGAGGCATCTAGTAGTTGTGTTCTTAATATGATTTAATTCATGCATAAACTGAAAATGATTGAGCTGAAATATAGTGGACATTAAAATAAAAACGAATTATTAACGTTATTTTTATTTGATTCAAAATATTGAAGGAATTTTTCATAAATGAATATCTTTTTCATAATTCATTCATTATATTCATATTAGAAAAAACACTATTTTGAAATTTTTTTCTTCCCAAGCATTTCAATAAAATAATTTTCTAAAAATAGTAGAAATATTAAATAATTAATTATATGTAAATTTAATTACAGGTTTTGAAAATCATTATTGGTTAAAAAAAATTTCCTAGCTCTTAAAACCTCTGTAACCCTTCCAGGGAACATTTGGATCCCGCTGAACACATTTTGGGAACTGCTACCCTATCATATTGGGAGGAAGAGATATTACAGAAAGTTCTGGGCCTTAAATGGATGTTATGAACAATCTTTGACCGTGTGCAATTGGATAATTTAAACAAGAACTAACTTTATTAGATGTTTCGATCCCAGTTCCAAATCCACTATAATAATTTACTGGAATAGTGAAGAGATGTCTTATTCCCAGAGATGCCAACTTGCTCCGCTTTGTAAAATAGTATTTTCTAGTGGTAGCGAAATTTAAGTTACTTATAGTTTAGTATTTTTTCATTTTAAGTAATTTTCACACCACTAAATATCAAAAATTATAAATATCATCTAAAATGCAACGTTAAAGCATCCATCTACTGGTTACTCTATTAAAAAAGTAAGAGTAACTCTCTTTCTTTAAGAAATTTTACTATATAATTTGCTATAACTTTATTAGAATTTTTTCAGAAAGCGGAGCAGTTGGCATCCCTATATTTCATACATGCAAAAATTCTAAATAGAATTTTTGAAATTTTTTGTGAAAAAAATTATTCTTAGCATTTTTAGAACTGTCTAACTTTCTCAAATCTTCTATGATTTTTCTAGGAAAATCAATACTTTTCATTACTTTATGAAGGAGTTTCCTTTTTCCTCCCATTAAAAATTGACCACTGTGCTTTCTAAGCACATCTACTTTTTAATAATTCAATGTAGTATCGACATAATGAATAGTAATTCAAGCTGTAAGGTTTTTCCCAAAAAGAAAGCTAATCATTGTGCATTTCTTTTATTTAAAAGTTTTATTAAGAGTAATTATTTCTTGATGATTTCATACAGCATCCTCATCTAGATGTAGAGATAAGATGTCAGCAGTCATGTCTTCAGTCACATCAGCAGAAAAGTAAAATTTTTAACAAAATTTATGCCTCTAAATGTGGCAGATTTTTCTCAGATACTCCCGTAATTTATGTTTTCCCCTCTTTTTTTCTTGATTGCCCTGGATAGTTTGAGCCTAGTTAATCCAGAGTCTAATGTGTTCGAATTCTATTATAGTATTTTTTAAATTAAAAATAAAATAAAAAAAAAAAAGCATTTATCCTAACCCCAATTTTTTTTTGTTATTAGATTTTAAGAACATTTTGTCTGTTCTTATAACAGAATAGTTCAAAAAAACTCTGAATAAGCAAATTATGAATAAATGAATAACTTCATGCACTTTCAGCTTTTGATGATACTATGAGTTATTGAAATAGTACTTTATTTCTTTTCAATATAAAAAGTTCCGAGCAAATATTTCTTAAGAATAAGTCCTGAATTGAATTCATAGACCAAATTTAAAATATGGTTAGGAAGACACTGCAAGTAACAATTCAATTCAATTCAATTCAATTCAAACAATTACACATATTGTTAAGCATAATTTCTTTCTGAAAATAATCTAAACTGTGAAACTTCAATATGGGAAAAAAAATTATAAATAAAAAAGAACAGACTTATTTAAGATTGAAAATAAATAATGAATTCACTGTTTCCTAACATTTTTATTGTGCAAAACAAATCTTAAACGTTTTCTAAAATAAACAAAGATGCAGTTCTTTTTATTTGTTATTTAAATCTATTTGTCAATCTACCAATCAATACTAAATTTTTTCTTGTCCAATAAACTACATTGAGAAGTTTTGTATTATTTTGTTTACATAAAGATGAAATATTTCAATAAAAAATAATTTTCATGACATATAAATATTCCATTCATTACACATTAATTAAAAAAATTATTTCATCATCTAAAAAAATTTAAATATGATACTTAATATAAAAGAGTAAAAAAATGTAAACAGAGTTTAATTTAAGAATATTTGAATGATTGAAAGTTTCCTATAATGTTACTAACTTGTAATAAGGTTTACAGCAAAATAAGTAAAGCCTTAAACATAATGTCGAAAAAAAAAATCATACAAAATAATATCAGAATAATGTTAGAAAACTTTAAACTAAGTAAAAAAAAATTTTAAGAGTAAGAGAGAGGTACAATTACTTTCAACTAATAAAAATTTTAGTAATATGTATTGCTCAGTTTTGAATGTTTTCATTTTTAGCTTAACTTAACATTTACTTCAAATGCTCGCATGCTAAATGGTTTGTCAGTTATACGAAAATTCTGGCATATTCCTTAAAAGCCCTAGTTGGTAGCTCTCCCTCTGGCACTGTATACAAATATTCATGTCCTCTCTTCATTTTACCAACCCTTATAAATTACAGTATGTTGAAATTATATTGATTTCCTTTACTTTAAAAATAATATATTTTTAATCATTCAAATACTTCATGTTTTATAAAAATATCATGATTGTCATTACACAAAAAAAGCTTCTAATTGAAAAAAAAAAGTTACATATAACACTTGCACTAACAATGGAGATGTACCTTAAGATCCCTTCTTTCCAAGTGCAATAATTCTGGTCCTTGAACATCATGATTAATGAAGCTCTCTTTATATTCTTCCATTTGAATAGATTCCAACCATACTGCTACATCTGTTGTTCCCCAGTTCAACACAGCTGATATAAGTGGATCACTGAGCGACTTTTCCATCGATTCAGTAGGAGTACCGCAGCCAGAACCTTCGCAGGGTGGTGAACTACTACAATTGCAGTCTCCTCCGCTGTCTTGGCAGGATATTTCAAGTGCCTTATTATTCTTTCCATGCTTGTTGCGGAACTTGAGCTTGAACAGACCTTTGTAGTTTCTTTTCTGGTCCGGGCACACGGGCTAAGTGGAATGGGTGATTGCAATGGATTATATGCTGCTACATTTTTGAGCCCAGGAGAAGAAGAACAAGAAGAGAGAATGTGTGTGCAAGCAAGGATTTGAGGGATTCAAATAATCACCAGATACAAAGTCTGATAAAAGTTTTTTTTTTTAAATTGTAAAGTTCTCGTGCCCAGATGGATAGACTGCATGCAGATGCAGATGGATGTGTGCTCCATGCTAAGGCTAAGTCTAGCCAAAAAAAATAAAAACCACACTAGGCACCCAAAGACTAAATTCATGCTTCATGTTCATATAAAAATATTATTATAATACAGAGAAGTGCACTTAAAAAATGAAATATCATGGTAAACAATATAACTACTAATATTTTTACAACATGATCTATTACATACAGCTATTTAAGGAATGTATCAAATAACTAAGTAACAAAAATAAAATATTTAAACTATCTGCAAAACCCTTCTTAAAAACTACTAACATGCTGATTTATAAAAATTTATTATAAACTATTTTTAAGAATACATCTTCACATGCATTATCTGGATGCATCATGCAGTTGTTAGAATGATTTCAAAGATAAAAAAAAAAAAATATTACTAATCAAGGCAATTAAATTTAGGTTAAAAATCTATGTTCTATAATCTAAGATTAAAGTAGATCAGTGAATGGTTTAAAATAAATTAAAACATTTCTAAAATAACATCATTTTATAATTCTAACAGGATTAGTAGATAAAAATTAAATTGTAAGGCACTGATCAACTTTTACAAAAACTACACCAATTAAAACTCGGTAAAGAAACTGCTAATCTATTTACTTCTTCTTCAGAATGAAAATACACCCAGCCTTGGTTTTCAGAGCAGTTTCTCAGTTCTTTTTCCATATGACTAGCAGCAGATGTTACTTTTTCTTCCAAATGACTACCGGGTTCCTAAAAAACGATCATTATAGTGAACATAATGTCAAAGATGGTACAAAAAATGTGTAAGTTACAGTTTAACCCCTTTCTTCTGGCTCCTGTGAAAATGACGTGGTAAGGTTTCTCCCTCTATTTCTCACTCTCGTGATATTCCCGGGCTAGAGTGTTCAGTAGTAATGCGCCAATAAGAATAAAACTAATTCATTTCTTTTGCACGGAAAGCATTTTATTTCTTATTTTACACACCAGATGGCAGTACCCGGATATTTTTAAGGTAATTGTAGATAGTTAAATTATTTTAAAATAGATGTCAGCACTAATCAAATATGTGTATTAAAATAATAGGCACTTTTATGACCGGGGTTAAATATTACTATATTATAAAATGTAAATAATATTATATTAAAAAATAATTTTATTTCTCAACCACTTTTTAATTGACTGAGCATTTCTTATTTGGCCAAATTTGTTGATAAATTTTTCCTCCATTTGAAGTTTTCTCGCAGAAGAATAACAGTGGGATTTTTTTTTCTCCAATAAATAAGAAAAAACAACAGTTAGAAGGATATCTTTTTGGCAAACATAAATACTTAGCCAATTAAACCTTACAACAATTATGTTTATTAAGTATACTAAGTATGCTAGTGAACTGGTTACAAAGAGTTGTGATGAGTATGCTTGTGTCGTGATGAGTACTGGTTACAAAGAATTGAGACTTGGCTATTTTAAAATTCTGAAATAAATAATCTTAAATCTTTTCTTTCACACAATTTTTTTTTTTAACTAATAAACTACATTGATATAGTACAACAAATGATAACTGTTTGGTCTTCTACAATTAAATCTAGTTGGTCAGCATAAATCACATAATTAATGGATTTCTTAACAGTATTAAACTTACCAAAGAATCTTTCTTTTCTCTTACAAATGTTGATACTTCTTGCATTAGATGTCTCACGGCAATTACTAGATCGGTAATAACTTGCCTCGTGTTATTCTAAAACCATTGGATTATTTAAGAATTTATTTTTTTATTTGAATTAAAAAAATAAAATTTTATTATTTAACTTACACCTTCTAAAAGTTTACCACCAGGATAAAGCTTTTCAACATAGTTAGCAACTTGAAGAGAGATAGGTAATAGATCTTCCTCCACAGCAGAAATAGATATGGCAGCAACTTTGATGCTAAATATATATAAAATAAAAAGTCATTTTGTAGCATTTGAAGAATAATCATAAATAACATAAATTTTAACCATAATTTCTGGTTTACATATCACTAACATACATTGTTTTGATCCCTGTTCCAAAAACAAGCTACTTTGAAGTTTCAATACATTTTTTCTTTCTAGTCATTTTATAAAGTCATAGTATTAGGAAAATTGGTTTTAATCTTTCCAATAAAGTATATTTTGCAATTGCTTTAACTATACTGCCGTGCAATTGGAAAAAAAACTTGGGTGCTTCATGATTCATTCTGAGAAAAGTAGCTTGGCAACTATTTTCCTTCTATTGCTAATGCTATGAACATTAAAATAGAATGTCAAAAAACTGTCAAAACAAAATTTTTTGTTTGAAATTTTTTTTATTTTGCAATGTGTAGCTTACCATGCAAAAATTTCTAACTTATGAAAATCACAATCTAGCTTAATCTTTAGAAAAATGTAGGAGCATACAGAAAAATGAATAATTAGCATATTTGAGGTTACCCCCAGAAACCATTAAGACTGGCACTTATTATGTGAAAATTCAATCAATAGAGCGAAAGTTATTCAAGATAATATCTTTTTCTTCTGCACACTATACATTTTTCAGTAGTATGGAATATGGTAATAAAAATGAGAGTGTTCTGAACATAGTGGGACAATTATTTAACACAGAACAATATTAATAGAATATTTACTTTCTAATGAGATTCAAAACTACTTCTGTGAAATTTCCTAGTAATTGGGTTTCTTCATCTGACAAAGGGCTTAATGGTATAGAACGCCCAGAACTCCTTTTATCGTGCCAAGTTTTCACATTAGACTCCATTTGCTAAAAAGTTTCAAGACTATTATTGCAAAATTAAGGAAAAAGAAAGTTATATGAATTTCGGAGCAATACAAAAGCCACTTAAATTTATACTTAATTTAGTGATTCAATATTTAACAAAACATACATTTTTATCAGTGATAAAAATTTTTAAAGGTTAAATTATGCACAATTTTGGTATAACGGTGATCTTCATTACATATAGTGTATTGTAAGTAAGAATTACTTTGAAAAAATGGTGCTGGTTTCATCTCATTTGCACTAAATGGCAGATTTACATTGTAAGAATAATACTACTCCCAACTGATTTTGAGGTTGATAGCTAGGAGTTGAAAATCTATTCAAATGAATTAGTTATTGAAATAAATAAAAAAAAATTAATAAAAGAAGATAAGTAAGTCTATGTCATCTACCTAATAATTCAGAACGGAAAAAATTAAAAGAAAATATTATTTTCAAAGAACAAAAAATTAAACAATTGATTCCTTAAAAAAGAAAACAAAAACCTAATTATAAAAAAATTATTTTTATCAGAAATTTTTTAGAAGCAATTTTAAACATCAATTTGAAACATTTAGATCGTTCAACATAAGGATGTGTTCATTAACTCTTAAAGAAAAGGTAGCTTTTCTTTTGATTTTTAAAGGCATTTAAAAAAATTAATCACTTTAATGATTTTATTAGAAATGATATTTAATTTAATTAACACTATTTTGATAATTTTGCCAGTTTACAACTGGGGATAACTAGTTAAAAACCTTCATAGGAACTAATATTCAATAATTAACATAGAACAATAAAAAAAAAATGCATATCTACTTAACCCACTGGCGGTTAAGGAAATGGGCGAAATTGGGAAAATGTTTCTCCCCTACACACAGTTCCCCGATCCATTAACATGGGAAAACCGGTTTTGCTATGCAGTGAAGACTGCAGGTTAAAATACGACTTTTTACGTGCAGAACCGTCAGTGGGTTAATGAAGTTAGAATGGAGAAATGTAATTTAGCATAGTCCATTTATTAAGCATAAAACAACTGGATAGATTGTTTTTATACATACTTTTAAATTCTTATATATTGTAAGTAAATAATTTTTTTTTTATTGACTTATAAATATCTTTATTAACTATTTACAATAAGCTAGGATAAGAAGATAGAATAATTCTCGTTATTGACTTTACAAAATGTTTTCTATTAAAAGGAAATATCTTTAGAGTATATTTAAAAGAATCCTAATAAAAAGAAAAACAAAAGAGCATAAAAGACCATTTACTTACCCTATTCCGGCAAAGAACTTGAGTTTGGTTTTTATGTACAATGCGTATGTAACCAGGTGATTGAATCCAAGCTTCTCCATCTACTTGAACAGGGACACCTTCTTCACCTTTAATAACGATTTTTACTGACCGACACTGTTGGAAAAAATATTAATATTGTATACAAAATAAGCTTACAATATAACACTTTATTGTAATGAAAGAATATTTATAAGCAATTAGTTCTTAAATACTAAACAACAAATTTAAATAATGAAATCTGTATTTTAAGTAATTAAGTACATATAACATACTTGAGCTATTCTATGGTGTTGCAAATTTATAACTCTAGATGCAGCCATTTGTACAGTACCATAAACAGCAACAACTTCTAAAATCCTATCATCAAAAGCTGGGGCACAAAAAAGCTGCAAAAATTTACCTTGTGAAACATCAGTATTATATTTTTGATAGAAAAACATTTCATTACAAACAACATTTGACAGAACATTTCAACCGAGAAAACTAATATAGCAATAATTTACTTCTCACATATTTAAAAAATAGAAATATAACATTATAAAGAGGAATTTATTCTATAGTTTTTAAGCAAAATACAAATTATCTTGTACACAGAAATGTTTCTTTTTATTTTGCCAATCTATTTTTCAATGAAAATTAAATTTTAATTATATTGCATTATTATTTTTCTCTTTATAATAACTTATATTTATTTTATAACTGTTAAAAGTATTCCATCTTAAAAAGCAAGAAAATTTTTTTTCTTTATTTTATATGACGACGACTATAAAAATACTAAAGAAAGGAGCTACTAATATAAATCTAAATTTCAGCTTAAGCCAATTAGATGTCAACAGAATGCATTACATGAACATGAACACACATAAAAAAAAATTAATTACAGATTTTTTATGAAAAATAATATTCACAGTCCAGTGATAGACAACTTTAAAGCATGCAATTAATAAATTCAATTTGCTGAATGCAGAACACTTACATCATCTTCTTTAGTGCCACCCCAGAAATTGGATCCACCTCCATAACTATAAACATAGAATAGAAGTATGTAACATAGAAATGAAAAAAATTAAATATAAATAAAAAGCATTTATTCCATTAATGTCAAATATTTCTTTTGAGATACATAAAAATATAGCATCAGTTAATAAACTTATCTCAATAAATTAAATGCAAGTAATTTTTCTATTTTGTTGTTGTAGTTCATTTATGTCGCAGGAGAGCTGCACAATGGGCTATCTGAGACAGCCTGGGAAACATTCCTGAGGATGATCCGAAGACATGCCATCGTAATTTTGATCCTCTGCAGAGGGGATTTTACGTTACCAAAACTACATTATGTTCCTAAGCTACCATAAAAACCAAAATATTGAAAACTATAACTATAACTTTTTTGTTAAATATTTCTGTTTTCAAAAAATAACAGAAACTATTATTGATTTTATAATTTGTAGCTTAACCCAGTGCAGAGACGATTTAATTATCTTATTTTACATTTTAATAATTACATTGGTTCTGTTTTTACATTTGTATCAGTTATTCAATGATACTAATACATAGAAAAAATATTGAATAGTATGCAACACAATTTCTTTAGTTTAAGAATATAACACAAACCTGTTGATATTTAAGACAACAATGCCTTGTAATGGAGGTAATGGTATTTGTTTACCATCACATTCAAGTTGAACTCTTTGTTCCAAGTTCTTGTAGGTTTGATGTAATAGTTCTTTTCCTCCGAGCACACCGTACCACATCAAGTTACGTGTTCTTGACCTGCAACATAAATTTCATGCGAAACAATATTAAGATATTTTTAATCATCAAATATATATATATAAAAGAAAAAAAAAAAAACATAAGAAAAGTTTTAAAATTCATAAAAATCTATGTCAAGTATTAAATAATACGTATTGACAGCTGTTATATTTTAAAACAAATATCGATTTATGATGTAAAAAATATACATAAATTTTAATGAAAATATTAAAATAAGGCCAAGCTTATTTATATTGAAAATATATACTTTTACAAAGGTTGCTAACTAGTGATGAATAATTACATGCATTTGCAATTTGAAACTATAAATAATACAACTTCTAATTAGCAAGCTGTTTTTAAAAGGATGCCTTTTAAAAAAAAACATGTATTTTCAATACAACCTTACATTTACAACCTTACCTTCAATACAGTTTTACATGCTTTGGTTAACAGCCAGCAATTGCAGTTATCACAGAATTTGTTTTAAATGCTTTTTAATTTACTTAAAATAAATAAATTAAAGAAAATACCTGCATTTTTCTGGATGTTCTTCTCTTTTGTTATGAAATTCTAAGGTTATTTTAGCATCTAAACCTATACCAAAATAATTGTTCATAACACACCTTTCATCAAAACCTTCCCTGAAAATATAAACATATAAATGGCATTTTACGCAAAATAAAAACTAAAAAAAAGGACTAGTTAAAGTAATAAGGTATTTAAAATAAAATTTAAACTAAGAAACATAATTTTATAAACAAACAAAAACTAAATCATTTGCTATTAAATGAATGAATAACATTGACTGCAAGTAATCGAGTTTTTGGCCAACAATTAGTTTTTAATACAGATAATAAATTTAACTATGATTCATATTTTACAGGAAAAGTTTAAAAGTAAAAAGTCATTTTTATATTACAGCCTTTAAAGCATTCCAGAGTTTTTAATAGAATAATTAAATTCTTTAATTTAATCAATATTTGTAACCCAGATAAAAGCATATTACGTATTGAACTGCACAATTAAATAATGGTCAGGCGCATGCACATAACGCTTTTCTCACACAAGTGTTGAAAATTTCTATGAGCAGTTTAAATTGAAAGCTGACTAATCAAGAATTACTGCTCATATTGTGTATATGTTAGAACAGAATGGCAATAATGACCGCAGACCACCCGTGAAAGATGCAGTGCATCCGTAGTAGGCGAAATCGAACTGTTGAGACTGTGATTGACTTCTGTATGAATGTTTAAAAATTTCAATAGAACAAAATTCCTGTGATTCTTGCTGATCACCCTTGAAAGATGCACAGTATCTATAGTAGATGCACTTGAACTGCCAAATGTATGATCGACTATTGTATGAATGCTTAAAACTTTTAACGATGAGTTAAATTGTAAGACCAATATGTTCATTAAGGATTAGTTTTTATTTTATTTCATAACTGGCATTGAACAGCTGTCCCAATTCTGAGCTCCTGACTACCAGCGCTTAACTCCATCTTGTAATTTTGAACCCAACCCAGAGTCAATGGAACTCCTGGATCAAAACTAGTCTCTATGGAGTACTTTTTGTGATGGAACATCCCCGCATTTGCGTTACACAGAGAAAAAACCCACAGAAACCTCTTACGGTTAGCCTGACAGCAAGGGGACTCTTAACTCATAATTCGTCTAAAACTGAAGATATTTTACATCAGCACTGTAGTAGGTGCAAGGCCAGGTGCAGAATTCAAATCCACCAACCCAGCTTAGATTTGAACAGGGCTGCCTCATTAGGAGGTAAGCGCTTTATCCCCTGAGTCAACACAGCTCAATAAGGATTAGTTAAAATTATTGCAGACAAGGGAAGAAAGATTGGAAAAAAATTAACTCAGATACCCTCTGATACAAAATTCATGCTAGCAAGAAACTGCCGTTGTTCAGAAATCACTGTTCAGAGGTTCTCCGCAATATAAAACTTATGCAAAAAGTCTAGTAACATTAACATGTGGCTGTTCTTCAAAAGTTGCCATTGTTTAAAGATGGTAATGAACTGACGTTTTACGATACTTTTTTTGAAGAGCAGATGTGAGATACATTAATTAGTTAGCGGCAGATCCTGGTAACAGAATTTACAGCGTCACTCAACCGTAGTATCAAAAATTCAAATTTGTCTTTAACTTTAAAGCAGTCACGCAGAGATTAATAAAATTATGATTGTAAAAATTAAGAGTAACCTAGCATATATTTAGAGCAATCTGCTAATATTCAATAAGGTTATATGCAAAAACTTAATGATTAAATTTATTTTGTATATTATACAATCGTACTTTAGCTTTGCCTAAAATGAGAAAAAACAGATGCTTATACTAAGTCCAATAAAGAAATTAAAAAGAAAAGTATAATTTGTAGATAATATTAAAATTTTTTCATTTTGAAAGAAGAAATTTATAGAATTGTATTGAATTTTGTTCAGATTTGAGCATATTTAAAGTCCTTCAAATAAAATTCATCACTGTACCATCACATAAACTTTGCCGACGAATGAAATAACCAGAAAAATGAACACTGTCTTTTTAAGTATCAAATTTTTTTAAAAAGTAAAATCATTCCTTATTTTGCATAAACTAAGATAAAAATCTTTTCTTTTTTTTATAATAAGTATCTTTATTTGATTAATTTTTTCTATTTTTTCTGCTAGCAAATTTTCGTCAAATTGCTGATTTTCTGGAGGAAAAAAAAAAAAAAAAAATCTGCAGATGCTGTGATAATCTGCAGTGAAAGCTTGTCACGCTCGAAGGTTTCGGCTGTCGGGTGTAAATAATAATTTTCCATACAAAATCAGACATCAACACATACTTTTCCTGAATAAACAATTTTTTAGGCAGATTTAGATTTTTAAATGCCAAGCAAGGTAGCTGCAATCTGGAAAATATAGCCCTTAAGTTAAATCAGAAGAATACTTGAAAGTTTGTTCAAACTAATGTTATTTATTTTGCTATATTTCTGGGACAAATGGAAAGAATCAAACAAGTTTTCACAATGATTTATAAAACTCACTAAAATCAGCAACCTGTTACTCATGGTTCCAACAATATAATCAAGAAACCTATTAAGCATTTGGACCCATTGATTTTATTTTTTGTATACTTTTCCATTTCTTTGGAAGAAATATAGAAAATCAAAGGAGTTTTTGTAAATTTCTTTTTTAACAATTTAATATTACCTGACATTATTAAAAATAATTTTATTTAATGTGAATTTATTTTTCTAAATAAGTTTTATCTTATTTTATAACCAGCGCTGAACAGTCGATCAAATTCTGAGTTTACCCCTATCAATGGTCAACTTCCTTAGCCTTGTAATTTCGAACCCAGTCCAAAAAACAAAAGAATCTCTGGATTGAACATTGGCCAAATTAGTCTTTGTGGGATACTTTTTGATGGAACTAACTCGCATTTGCATTATATGGAGAGGAAAATCGCAAAAACCTTTTGTTAACCCCACGGCAAGGGAATTGAAGCCCAAGATTTGTCTATCACAGAAAATATTTTACATCAGTTGGTCTGTGTGAACCGGGCACAGAATTCATAGCCACCACTGGGATTCAAACCTGGCTCACCTCATTGGGTGACAAACACTCTATTACCTGATTCACTGTGGCTCAACAAGTTTTAAAAATGGGGTAGGGAGAGATGCTGCGATTCATACCGACAAAAACACCAATCTTTGAGAGGCTTAAACTATCGTCTGACCGTCTCACTATATTATTAGAACATATCTTACAGACCACAGCTACTTCCTATATTTTGGTGGTAAAAATGCAAATCCAGTAGGTAAGAAAAAAAAAAGTCTCATTTACTCATAAAAAATGATATTTCGCTACTTAAGTTATCACCTATACTAAATAGTTAGCATCTCTTATGTAGGTACTTTTTACAATAAAGTTACATAAATATTATACAACTTATAATTTGGGCACTGAGCATAGAATAATTTAAATATCGCTTGTGCAAAAAACATGCAACAAACTGCTTACAATGGAATTTCTTCAACATCCATTAAGGGTGAAGCAGCAGCACATAAAGCATCAGTGCAGGGAAGAAGAGCTTTCTCAATTGAAATGTCTTTATTTGCTTCTGACCAAGATGGCACAGTTGTTAGAGGATTTATAATAGGAAATTCTCGAGTGTCAGCTTCTGATAAAGTTTTGAATGTTTGGCAGGAGATGGAAGGATTATCTAAACCAGATGTACCAAGAATTTTAAGTACAGCCCCACTACTTATACGGCGAGTAGCAGTTGGTGATTGAGCATTTTCATCTAAAAGTAGAAATAATTCTCTCAGAAAGATAGCTCAAACAAAAAAAAAAAAAAAAAAAAAAAAAAAAAAATTATTGTTTTAATTCAAACTTAGAACTAAAAAACATATTTTCCAAAAAATTTCAATAAAAAGGTGAATTATGAGAAAAAGTAGTTACACTTTAGTAGTTTTCTATTATTCTATCTCTGTTTTAAAATTTGCTTAGTTTTTTTTTCTAAAAATTTTTAACGTTGGAAAAATAAAGCAATCGGCCATGACCCATCCCACAATCTTTTGTTATGTACTAATAGAACTCGGAATTTATTTCCATAGGTCAAGCTATTGTATGTTGCAATGTCTGCTAATGAATTATGCACAGCTAAAAATGTATATTATTACCATTATACTTGTGATTTTTCATACTACACAATTTTTATATTGTGGCGAATAAAATTATTGTCAAGTCGGTATTAAAAAAAATAATGCAACCCTAGAACATAATGAACAGTTGATTAGAATGTCTTTTATGGAGTTACGGTGTACACGCAAATAAAAATAATAAAGATTAGTTTTCTGCTAAGAATGTGCCATTTTTTAAAGAGCAAGATGCTCAGCACTTATCCAAAACAATCTAATAAGGATAATTATTTAATCATCCATAATATTGATTTGAGCTGTATTGATTAGTAGTAAAAATTAATTACGCAAAAATATATTACTTCAAAAAGTGAAAATGCGGCAGAACTAATAAATAAATAAATAAAAAAAAAACATAAATAAAAAAAAGATTTGTCTCACATGTGAAAGAAATTGATTGCCACTAATAAATATGCATTGTTTTGGTAGTTTTTTAGTTGCACTTTAAATGGTTATTTGAATTTTTATAAAAAAAAGGTTTCAAGATTGATGAGAACCTTGATGTCCCGAACAATGTTTCCAATAATACATCTCAAAATAAGACAAAAATAAGACTTCAAAACTTCCCATTAATTTTTCAATATCTAATTTTTTTTTTATCTCAACCGGTGTAAGCATTTCTAGAATATACGCAGAGGGTATTATTTACAAAAACTCCATTTAAATTAAGTTTTTCTGTCAATAATTTGTTTGTCCAAAGAAAATCTGTCATTTTCCTGGCTACTTTTATTTAGTGGTTTATAACCAAAATAGATAGAGCCAGCAATCAATATCTTATGCTAATAGATCGATTAGATACCCTCCTATATGAACATGTCTTGTTGCATGAATAAAGAACCAATTTTCTGGTTCAAAATCTATTTCAAAAATTTTTTCAAGGTGAGTAGGTTTTTGTGTTGTCATTTTCCTGGCTTCTTGAAATCATTAATAACATAAACTACATAGATTTATCTGAGTTATTTTAAGAAATCCTGTTGTTTTTTGCAGAATATAAACGTCTTAGGCTAAAATATTAAATTAAAGTAAAGTTATATGCTATAAAATTGCGAATTTGTCATTATCCTGGCTGTCATTTTACTGGCTTATGAATGCCAGGATATTGAAGTGTTACCAGAATTTTTTTTTTTTTTTAACTGCTAATACTGTAAGGAGGGAAAGCAAATATTAACATAATACCAAGTTTATGTATGATTGTTATTTATTTATTTAATGATTGATTATTATACACAATTTTATTCTGTACATATCAGCAGTAAAATTTTTTTTTGATTCTTTCTACAGGGGATAAAAAGAATTATTTTAAGTAATTTATGGTCCATCTAACATAAAGGCTTAAGTTTCGTTACTTACTATTAACTTAAAATGACTGTTTTTTAAACTTTTAAGCTAATATGTTATTTTCCTGTTATTCAAGATTTGGTGAATTTCTATTTTTTTTTTCTCGAGCAAATGTCAATAAACTACACTGCTGTCTGTAAGATATTAATAAGTGTAACTAAAGAAGTATACAAAAAAAATTTTGATTATTTTGAAGACTTTAAATTTGAAGAAATTTTTTGGGTCCGAATATGTCACGTCCGAATTTGGTTGTCATGTTTAAAAAGAATCACCCCCCCCACATATATATATATGGCCATAAAGATTTGTATTTAAATTGATTTGGTAAAGCATTTAGAGTTTCATAAGCATGAGAAGGTTGAGCACTAGCCATTGATATAACAAAATGAAATAAATTATGCAAATAAATTGTATTTTTCACTAAAATCACCCAACTCACTATTTTTGGTCCCAGTTAAGTAACTAGAGTTTGAAATGCTGCTACTTCCATAACAAGGATGAGATATGTCTGTTTCACTGAGGGGCAGATCTAGACCTAATCTAACTTGCTCTGAGATGGGAGATGAACAAGGTGAAATGGCAGGAGATGCGTTGGGGTCAGGAGATGGACAAGGAGAACTATCTGCACTAGCACCACCTTGAATAGTGGGTAAAGTCACTTGCAAAGTGTCTTTTAAAGGAGCTCCAATACTTTGGCCCATTGATGAACCCCAAGGCAATCGAAAAGAATCTGGACGAGAGAGTTTTTCCTCTTCACTCACACCTAGAGATGTGGTTTCAGGATTGCTAAAATGTTCTGGGCTTGATAACGTTATGTCTGTCGGTGGATTCATTGATTCTGAGGTGGGAGTTCGAACAATACTTGCATCTCTTTCCCTGGTTTGAGCATTCTGTTCATCAACAGCTACGGTAAAAAATGCATAATTAGTTGCAATTTTTACACTTTCAACAATAATATAGACAACAAATGGAACATAATAGTAACCGGATGAGAGATAATTAAAAAGTTGACATTTAATAACTTTTATAGGTAGCATCACACACACACATATACATATATATAGATATATACACACAGACATTCCCATCAACATTTGTATTTGCTTAAGTAAAAAAATAAATAAAAACTTGTGAGTGACAAAGCCTGGGGAAAATAGAACTAACTCAAAAGTTGTCAGGTATAAAAATTTCTAAAGAGAAATGAAAATAGAAAGCATTGTATCTGCATTGCAACATAATTTTTAAACATCACAAAACACGCACAAAATAAATAGCTTGTTTTTAAACAATTGGAAAACTAAATTCATCTGTCACTTACAAAATCTTTAATTTTTTTTAATAGTTTGAATAAAAAATGCCTACTTAATAAAACCTCCATAAGATTATTTGACTTTTGATACATGTTGAGAATGGAGCAATAAATAATTACATCAGTCACTTTCATAATCAGTCATGAAATAATACATAATTACTTTGGCAGGGTATAAAAATACTTTCTAAGTCTCCTGATGAAAAAATATAAAGAAGTTCATTAAAATAAACCACAATGTATTTTCTTATTTAAAAGTCAAATGTACGAGGAAATAAATCACCTTTTTTATTTAATAATTTCGGACAGTATTTTTAGTGCATGGGAACATAAATTTAACGAAATCTCTTATAAATTAGTAAATTTTAAGTAATTAAGATAATGTATACCCTAATTTGATATTTTTAAGAGTGTATAAAAAGAAATATATATTTTTTTTAATAAAAAGAAAGAAAAAGGAAGAGATATTTACCTGTTTCAATGCAATCAAAAATTTGCCAAAAAGCTTTTTTTAAACTATTAGTTCTTGACATCACAGATTCTCTCTCAACAAATGGCGTCTGAAAGAAAATATATAAGAGCTTATTATTATTCAAACTTTGAATATATAAAAGTAAAACACCAATATCATCAGATATCTACCAAAAAGCAAAACTCAATTTCTGTTTAAAATATTTAATGCTTGGAACCATTTGGTTATTTGAAAGATATGCAAAAGCTGTGTATACATATCATCATTAACTTTGGGCAATTTGGGAAAAATCATTTTCTTTTTTTCAAAATTTAAGTATAAAAAATTCATTTACATTTAAATTCTTCTCTCTACCAAATTACACCCACATTTGTAAAGATTTAAATTTATAGGATTTGTTATTAAATATAAAAACACATTTCTATGCTAGTTAAGTTTATAGAATTCTGCAAAATTTTTTGTAATAAACTACATACATACAAATATATTTAAGAATTTCCAATAAAAATTTTATGTAAAATGTTATAGCCATCAAAAGCTAAATTCCCTCTCTTTCAATAAACATTAAGCACCACAACTATCTAATCATGAAATTTACTTCTAAAGCCCATCATATTAATCATCATCATCATAAAGCCCATAGCCATTTACTTCAAAGCCCATTACTTCTAAAGTCCATACTCTACTTATGAAACAAGGTGCAAAATTTCATCTTTGGAGACCAAATATTTAAGTTCGGTGAATAAAGTTTTGTCTTCTAAAAACAACATACCACAGCTGTTAGAAACATGGTAAAAATGTTATGTACAATCAAAATATTTTTTTTTGTTGTTGTTCTGGTTAGCATTTTTCTTAGTTTAAAAGTAGGAGTTAATGTGTAGGTAATTAATGTATTTTTTTCAGTTTCATTATTGCTACAAAGGAAAAACATAGTACTGTAATCTTTTTTTTACAAGAGGTTTACAAGAAAAATAGGATACAATGATGAAGTCACAACTATTGATTTTAAATGCACAAATCCAGAAGTGAGATTAACTCTGCTAAACGAAATGCAGCAGTGATTTCTAGTCAGAAGATATAAAGATTACAACGTCAGAACAACTAATTTTACTGTTTGCAAAATTTGCATGTAGGAACTTTTTAGTAATGTTTATACATGTTTTTTTGCCTTACATATTGTGATATGCCACATTGTTTTGTTTTTTGGTTTGATTCTCAAGATAATAGAGTATGTTTTGTTGAGTAGTAAGCTTTTAGCTTGCAAGACTGTCAGGGCTGGACATGCCTGCCTGCTGGGGAGTGGAGATTGCAACAGGTTTAAGAAAGAAAATCAAGAGAACGAGGAATGGAAAAATGAAAAACAGGAGATAAAGTAGGTGAGCTAGTAATTTTGCTGAACCCCCCTTCCTGTCAGGTATGTTTAATCATTCTGAATCTAATTTAATATCTTAAAATGGCTTTATTAGTTGAGGCTGATTATAATGTTCATAAAAGATGTATAGCCTATAGTTATTTTTCATGTAACATGAGCTGTTCGATTTATGATTTTATTAAATATATTCAAGAAATTTTAATAAAAAAGAGTAACAGTATTAAAAAATAGACAAAAAGGTTTATTTGTATTTCATATTCTTGTTAATTTCTAAGTTTAAAGATTTTGATGTTTTATTTTATTTAATATTAATCTTAAATTTCAGTTATTTTGAATGATGTATATGTTATGGCTTAACTATTATACCACACGTTTTTAATTTTTTAAAATTTCTACATTTTTTATGATTTTCCCTATCATTGAATTATTTACACTAAATACGTCAACATATAAAAAATTGTTTATCATTTTTTCTTTATAAATGTAAATCTTTTAGGAGCAAACATTTTTGTCAGGCCAGTAATTTTATAACTGTAATTTCACGCCTTGTTTTAAAGAAATAATGATAGATATAACAGTTCCTAAACTGCAATTTATTACCAATAGAATTTTTTTTCAGAGAAAACATAAGGAAAAACTATGCCTTTTTTGATTGGTAGAAAGGAGCATCAATTTGAGTAGAAAGATATTCTGCTTCAGACATCAGACCCCCCTTTTCTTTCTCGAGGAGTTCTTTAGAAGCAAGTTCATCAGCAGTCAGTGCAGCAAGCATTTTTTCTAATTTCTCTCTGAACACTTCACACTGTAAGAAATCAGAAACTTCTAAGCCACAAAAAATGTGTTAACAATATTTAACTGTTCAAAATAAAATACCAAAAAGTATAATAATGACATGCTCAAATCAACCTTTTATTCAGCTTTTGAAACTAACTTTATGATAGCATGATTCTTCATCCACTACTTCATTTGAAGATTCGCTAAGCTTGGATTTCAGTCTGCTCATGAGCTTGTTTCCATCTTTTAATAACACTCTGCAAAAAAATATTTATTTTTTAACAGTTAAAAAGAAAAAAAAAAAAAAAAAAGGAAAAAAAAGCAGCAGCTTTAAAAGTGTTGTTGGCAGCTCAAATCAATAACGTAAGTAAATTTTGAGAAAAATAAGTTGTAAAGTTTTTTTTTTCTAGTGATGTTTACAAGAAATTCAAATTAAACTGGTAGTCTGTAAGGAGTTATAACAGGGAAACAGTTAAGGTTGAAAATTACAACTCTTGAAGAAATTTATATGTTTTCTCCTCAAATATTTTTTTTTAGTTTAAAAATTTATCAACTGCAAGCAGTAAACCTGTGACAAAAAATATAGAAAACAAGAACCTCTGTATGTACAATATATAACTTTGAAAAAACCTGTTCCTCTAAAATCTGTAACTTGTAGGTACAGATTTTAGAGAAAATTCTCAAATTTACAGATATGCCATGAAAAAAAATTTTTTTAAACAAAAATGTAATACACAAAAAACAATATCCTTGAATTGTTTTCCCAGGAAAAAAAAAAAACATTTCTTAGAAAAAGGTTTGGTAACAAAACGCAGATTCGTATACAGCACCCCAAAAGTGTACTTATATATAAAAAACAGATACCCTTGCCAATCTTTCTTAAATCTATTGCCTGGACTACACAAAGCTTTTATGATAATATTTTTGAACTGTTCACCATCAGCCCACAGTCATCTTGGAATAAGAAAAAGAAATTTTAATACATCAAATGGTAATGGAAAAGTGTTAACGGAAATAGTAATGGAAGGGACTTGCAACGGTATTTTTTGGTATGTTTTTCAACAAAAACTTCAGGAAAAAAAATCATGCTTTGTCATATGAATTTACTCCAAAAACTGCATAAAAAAAACTTTTAACTGATTTTCTGCTATAAAATTTTTAAAAACTCCCAGTCAAAGTTAGAACACCTTGTATACTGTTTTCACTATTTTTAATACGATTGTGAAGTTTAAATTCTTACACTTTACCTTTGGTGTTCAGGGAGATTTTAAATCCTTTTTGTGCAGACAGCTTTTTCTTTCACCCAGGTATCATAAAACTTTTTTTTATTTACTTTTTATAGATATTCTTTCTTAAAGCAAAGAAGCTATATATTGCTATTCTGATATTACTACTATCATGGTAGTTAACTAATATAATGCATATGACATCAATAATTAAGTAATTAGATAGTTAACTGGTGTAGTTCATAAGATATCAGTAATACCAAAATAGTAAATGCTTGACAAAAATAAATAAATAAAATATATATATATATAAAAAAAATTAACTTGTGAGGTTGCAACTCACTCTTTGACTGGGATCACAAATTTTATTGGGTTTAGTTATAAGCCTGCAGACAGTAACAGATAACCAAGACAGATATAATATCATGTTTAAATTTTGTGGATACTTATTACGATAAAAAGGTATCAGACTCACAAAAACAGAAACAATGAAGTAATAGAAAAGTAATTACTAAACCCCTCACATGACCTGAAATTGAATTAAGTTTGTTCAAGTTTATTTTTTTACAATAGCTTAGTTACATCACATTCTTTTGTAACAGACCTGGCAACATCGCAGAAAAGTTTTCAGGAGCAATGATTAAAAATATCAAGAGTTTTGGAGTTATTTCTAGAGTATAAAATGAAACAAATTTAGTTATATTTCTCTGAATAAATTTAAAAACTATTAAACTATACAATATTGAAATTGAAAAATTAATAGTTATTCAATAATATTTAGACCATCTAGATTATACAATCATGATTAAATTATCTTTGATAGTTGGTAAAGAGTAAACAGTATTATTTACTTTTTTATCAGTTTCAAAAAAATATAATTAATTTTAAACTGAGAATATGAAATGAGAAAACTATCAAAAAATTGTAAACAGAATAAATGTGAAGCAAATGAAAAATTATAAATTTTAATTAAGTAACAAAAACTCTTTCAGGGGAGATTGTGACACAAAGTGAAAAACCCTGAAAATTTTATGTGCAAAAATTCAATAGCAAGATATCAATTTATATACCATACGTGTTTCGTATTTAACACATTTTTAAAAAAAATAAAATTGGGTATGTTGTTATTTCACCATAAATTACATTATGAAGAATCACTTGATTATGAATGAAGATAATTAAAATCTATAGAACATTTATAGCTGGGTACTGAACATTTACAAAAAGATAAAAAAATTATAAAAACAGCAAAAAAGTATTATAATTTTTTAATTTGATGTTCATTAAAACTTGAAATATAAGATATGAAATGAAAATTTAAGATAAATGAAAGTTTTCACATACTTAATGGATGAAATAACAACATAAGGTTGATCAGATGTGAATATGTTTGCTATGAGTGTATCTACAGATTCATCAGTTTGGCAAGAGGAGTCGGGAGAGAAATCTAGGTTTTTCTAAAAATAAAAAAATTAAACAAATGAATTATAATATTGTCTAACGAACATTTAAAATTTAAATTTTTCCAGTTTCTTTAAAGGTTTATTATATAATACAGCATAATAAAAGTAAAAACTCCTACACACTCAAAAACTTTTGACAGAATTTTAATTTGAAACTGTAATCTTGATGTTTGAAGAGTGAACCTTTAATTTTCTAAGTGATTCAAGTTAAAAAATTAAACATAAAATAGCTTTTTTTTTGATAACCAAATATATCTATAAGGATTTTGATCTTCAAAAGTCAGTCAAGTGATAGAATAACCTTTATCAAAGGATAGAAATATAATATATCCTAAAACTTTAAAAAGGCGGAGATAAACATAACTGCTCCTTAAGTTTAAACTACTATGTTCTAATTCTGAGAAGTAATGTTAAATGTTCATCTGTCAATCTATTTCTAATAAAATTACTAAAGTTTATGGCAAAATTGGAGGTTTGGAAAAAATCCCTTAAATATATGAATGTATTACCATATCTAAAACTTAGCTTTGAAAATAGTTAAAACACACAAAACTTTAAATAAGACACAACCATGCACTAACTAAACTAACTAAATCGAAAAAAATTAATGTTGAACTTTTTTTTCTTCTTTCAAATATCTAATTTCAAATATTTATTAAAAATAAACTAAAAATTTATAGCATCCCTGAAAAATTTGTCAACATTTATAACGGCAGTAAAGCCAGTGTAGAAGCGGCACACTGACTACATTATTAAATGTTGTTGTTTCTAATGTCACTTGCCACACGGGTAAGACTGCTTGGTGAAACCGAGCAGATTTAAGGCAGAGTGTGCGCTTCTTATTATTTCAGTAGCGCCATCCAATGGCCAAGAATCCAACTTCAGCCACTCACACCCGTTTATAGGGCGGACCCATTCATTCTTCCACAGATCGTAATTTTGACCTGAATCAGAGAACGATCGGTCTCCAATCCAGTACCCCCAGAGGTATTGATTTATTATGGGAAGATGGAGGACTTTTGCGACTCGACAGATTTAACGTGCATCAGTCACTTTACTACACGAGGAGTTTTCAGTCGGCGGGGTTCAAACCCACCATCTTTCAGACATGGGTCTTGCGCCCTACCGACCAGGCTATCCCGGCAAAAATATGTTATTAAATGTTCAAACACGAATAAGACAAGGCTGTGTCTTGTTGGGATTCCCATTTATAATTGTCACCGATCAGATCATGAGGAACACAATTCCACAATCAGAAAAGAGGAATACGATGGAAATTTGACACCACTTTAGAAGACCTCAATTTTGCCACTGATATTGTCCTCATGTCATTTCATTTTAACGATCTGAATATGAAAACACAAACTTTTAACAAATATGCTAACGAAATTGGCCTTCAAATTAATAAAAGTAAAACAAAAATAATGATAATAAATGTGAAATCCAACATGAACATAGAAATCAACTGCAAAAAGATCGAAGAGGTTTATTTGTTTTGTTTATCACAGAGCTATTGTTAATAAACAGGATGATATTTCCCAGAGAATCAGAAAAGCTAGACCGTGTCTTAGAGCCCTGTAAAATTTTTGGAAAGCCTCAAATATGAAATTAAAAACAAAAAATAATTGTCTATAAGGGCTACTGTGCATTCCATTCTACTGTATGGTGCTGAATGCTGGAGTCCTCGGAAATCGGAAAAACTTGGAAACTTTTCAAAATAGATGCTTAATATACTAAAAGTCTTCTGGCCTAATGGTATAACAAATAAAGACATTTTAACAAAAGCTAATATCCCATCTGCTAATGAAGAAATTTTAAAGCGAAGATGGAGATGGCTTTAACACATACTAAGAACAGGTAGAAACAATTCTGAAAATGTTGCTTTCAAGCTCATAAGCACCTAATGGAAAGAGAAAAAGAGGGAAACCGAGACTAAGATGGCAAAGATATATTATGGAAGATCTTAGTAGAGCAGGATTAACTTGATGGGAAGAAGTGTGTTGCCTAGCCAAAGACAGGAGTTTGAGAAAAAAAAAAAAAAGACTTGAGGCTTTATGTGCCAGATATATTCTATAAACTTAAGATAATATATTTATAAAACTTTAAAGGTTCAATAATGATTTTGAGTAATAAAAACAAAACAAGAAGTATTATTTTCTCTGAAAATATACTTTAAAGATAAGATCCCAAATAATAACAGTAGTAGTATAATTTATAACGATTTAGATGACTTTTCCCCTAGCAATTTTTAATGTTTTAAATAACTCACACTACACTATTATAAGCCAGGGGCCTATTAAGAAAAGCTGAAACCTAGGGCAGTATACTAATTATGAAGCCCTAACATTTCCCCTAACAATAAAATTTTTTAAAATAAAAATATACCAATATGCATAATAAAAATTTTACTATAAGGATCATGTGTCACAATGTTGTAACAATCAGGATGTTAAATTTGTCCAATAAGCCCCAAAAACTGAGTATCTGATAGGTAAATTGTGTTTATACATGTGTGTATATTATGGACTCCACTTAGACCATCAGGTAAATGCAGCCTTAAATTTTAGAGTGAATATAGCAGTGTAATTACTTTTTCACAGTACAAAAGTTAAACTTTTGAATAAAAATTAGAATATTGTAAAAATTGAATGTTTCAAGGCAAAATCTTGAAAAAAGTGAGAAATTGAAATCATAAAAACATTAAATTAAAATCTTTTTTGGTGGCCCCTAAAGTTTAGGTCATAGCATATAGCCCCTAATAATAGCAACCCATGTTATAATAGTGGCCTCAGTGGCGTACGTAAGGGAGGGGTTTGGGGGTTTAAACTCCCCCCTTGAGCTCAGACAAAATGGCAAAAATAGAAATTTTAGTAGAAATTATGCGGGCTATTATTTTTTAAGACTATATATTTTTATTTGCCTTATGCCTACTTTTTTTTCTCTCACGGTATTTCTCAGAATACTGAAAAAAACATTTACTATAATAGGATTGCACTTTTGAAACCAAATTCACGTGATACTGTTATGGACTGGCTTCTTTCTGTCCTGCCAGTCACGATAGTTATAGAATCCTAGACGTTCTGTCGTCTTTGAGACAATTTGAGAATTTTGGAGATGCAGTGAAAAATTATATGAAAGGGAGAACAGAGTACAGTGGAGTTAGTTAGGCAGACTAAGAGTTATCTCTGTCGTTTGTCTTTTGGAGCTCATCGCTAAATCTGTTTTGTCTTAACCATAGTCCCTGGTCTTAACAAGAAGTTCATTCAATCGCCGAAACCGTCGTCGCCACTATTTCGGCTAGTGAAGAAATCAGTAACAATACCATTGGAGATACTGTGCTCCTTGAAGTTATTCATTCCAGCTCGAAACTTTGAGATCGTAGCATAGCGGATATTTCTGTGCCAATATATATACATATATTTGCTGTTCTTGGATCTTTAGGATGTCAAAACGCAAGAATTTAACAATTTTTAATTATTTTAAGAAAAAATCACGACCTGAAATTAGTGAGGTGACAGCATCTAGTATCAATGTAAGTTTTGTTGTTGAACAGAAATGTGATACTTCAGTTGAAGAAAGCGTTTCTAGCATAACAAAATCTGATGAATGTGAAAGTGGCCCTCAAAGTGTTACTTCCCACCTATATGACATTGGACTTTTTTCAGAAGATAGTACATGGGAGAAGATATTACATTATGTTCTTAAACTCAAAAAGTCAAATCAAAATTTAACTAAATGTATAAATAAAAAGTCAAAATTTTCTAGCTGTCTAAATTAGGGAAATAATAGTGCTTTATTACATACTCTAATTTCTTTTAGTAGTTTCAGAAAATTATGAACACCCCCCTTGAAAAAATTCTGCGTACGCCACTGAGTGGCCTTGTACACTAGTTTAAGATAGCAAGGTAAAAGCAATAATTTTTGATTCAAGTGTTTTCACTTGATTATTCATTTATAATTACAACATTACTGGATAAAATAATTTATTTATTAAAATGGGACAATGAAATAGTTTCATGACACTCATTTATCATAATTAAATAACTAATTTTTAAATATTTACCTGTGAGAGACTTTTTCTAGGAACGAGCATTGATTTTTCATAAGTTAAAATGCACCACCTAGTAAATGAATATAGAACAATTCTGATATTTATTAAAATATAAATGAAAATACTTTTCGAATGAACTATTTGAAATTATTTTAACCCTTTAACTGCCAACTTATGAAATATAATCGGCTGAGCAAATTTTTCACCTTTAAATAACAGACAATAATTGTCAATTCGTTTTTTTTTTTTTTTTTTTTTTTTTTTTTTTTTTTTTTGTATGCAGAAAAACAACTAAAAACTTCAACACAGTTCGAGGTTAACAGTTAAATGGCAATTTTTATTTTCTGGTCAAATTTAAGTTTTGAACACATTAACAACTTTGTCTTTCAGAAAAATATTAACCAATTCAAGACACTTGCTAAAGTGTGATAAAATGGCTTTAAACTTCCCTTTTCTGCTTGATTAACTTTGAAAAAAAATAGCTAAAATATTACACTGATACACTTTAGAGCACATAATAACTACATTTTGTAATTTTTTTTTCATTCCCAATTCAATATTTTACAAATACATATTAGCTTATAATGACAAAGTAATTGTGATAAATGTGAAACTTCTTGCATCATCTGTATGAAGAAACCTTGAATATACAAAGCATAATAGAATGTTTTGAGGTGAAACAGTGCATTGCTGTAAATATGAAGAGAGAAATTTTTTTCCTGATAAAATATTACCACTTGGCATGATTAATTTCGTTCATAACAAATAAAAAATTAAAATTAAGAATTGTAATTATTTCTAAGTTATAGAGAACATAACAAATCAGACCATAAAAAGGATACTGTCAAAAATTAAGTAGAACTTCAATATAATTTAAAAAAAAAAAGAAAGTAATAATGATGAACTAGAGGACCAAAAAACGAAACAAATGTAAATTTTAAAGCAAAACATGCTTAGTAAACGATTTTGAATTTTTATTAAAATATACAAATAAAGTTATCTTTTAAGAAAAAAAATATTCTTTCAGAAGAAGACATTTAATTTTTTTTTTATTAACGTAATCTATTATAAAAAAAAAATTATATTAACGTCTTAAAAATTTATATTAACGTAACCTATTATAAAAGGTCTTATATTTTGCAATTTGACCGAAATAGATACCTAAATAAGATCCAAAAATGAATGATTTACATACATTTCCACTTCGAGACTCATGCCATAATTTTTAAAAAAGTTTTGTAAAATAAAATTACCTATCTAAGGCTTTAACAGTAGCTTTCTCATAATTTTCTAACATTTGGGGGAGTTGAGCATCATCATTACAAGAGGAGCCCCAGCCTAAAATCCTGGCTAGATCATTACCAGTTCCTAAAGGCAATACTCCAACTTGGCACTGCAATGAATTACATAGATAACAAAGGTAATGCAGAAGAAGAAAAAATCAAATACCATCATGTTTAAATTCTTAGGAATAAGTTTTACTGATCTGACTTCACTTACATTTACAAACAGAAGCAGACAAATAGCAGCATTATTTTAGAGTCAGTGCTCTTATTATTTTGAATAGACAATTTCATATCCTTTTTAAGTTTCAGAGCAAAATTTCACATTTTTTAAGGATTAGGTCATTCTAGATTTTTCTTAATATTGGACATAAGTATTACACAGCTTCTAAGACATATATATATATATATATATATATATATATATATATATATATATATATATATATATATATATATATATATATATATATATATATATATATATATATATATATATATATATATATATATATATATATACAGTCGAACCTGTTTATCTTGAATCTCAAGGGAAAGGCGAAAAATTCAAGATAAAGAGGTTTCGAGTTATACAGGTACTTTAAAAAGATTAAATTTAATTCAAAAATTCTATTAAAAGTGCTTTAATTATTTTTAGTAGAAAAATATAGACATTTCTTTAAACTAATTATACTACATACATCTATTTACAACAATTTTGTAACATACATTTAACACTAAAAAAATTTTTCCCAATATTTTTGATGTATAACCTTATTTGTTTCGATTATTCTTTTGAGGTTAGAAATATCGCAAATTCCTTATAGTCAACATTTTCCTGGGTTCAAGAGTAGTTTATAATTCGATATAAACTACTCTTGAATCCCTCTTTTATAGAATTCTACAGCTTTTTCTACTTCTTTCACATTCACTTTTGATTCATCAATGTGATCTGCAGCTTCTTTCTCTTCATCTGATATTCCTTTGACATTATTTATGATTTCCGCATCTGTCAATGTTCCGCATGTTGCCAGGCAGTTGTCACTTGTAAAAATCTTCAAAATTAAGGTCAACATTAAATCCAGATTTTATTGCATTCCATACTGGCAAATCTGGCACTGCATTTTCAGCGTTAACATTTTCTTCTTTACTGATGCCTTCATCCTCTTATTCATCATCTTCACAGCTATTCTTAAAACCAGCTTTTTAAAACCATTTTGGATAGTTTTTAGAGTCACATTTCTCTAGGCAAAACAGTAATTCTGATAGCATGTAACCTTTTTTCATCAATGGCATCTACAAGTTTGCGTACCAACTGTTTTCTATAGTTCACTTAAAACTCTTAATTATCCTTTGATCCATTCTTTGTAATTTTGAGGTCAAAATGAATTTCTATTCTTAGCTTTTTTATCAATGTTGAAAAGCAAACCCCTCACTTATTGCCAGAATCATTGTATTCCTTTCTAGTTAAGGAAGTGCAGGGAGAGTGATTGAAATTCCAAGAAACACCCCCAACCTGTTCATCCCTACTTCCTATGGATTTACGAAATTCATCTCTGTCTACGAGTTCTACTGATAAAGAAAGTTTTAACATTTGTGCTCTATTATTAGAAATTCCAGAAACGGAGGTTTTGAAGGAAAAAAAAAATAGACATAAACATGGAAAATACATTGATTTTAGACAGTAAATGTTGGGAATTTTAGAAATTTTGAGAGAAAGAGGTTTTCGAGATAAACAGGTTCAACTGTATATAGATGTAGGATGACCATTAATTAAGTCAATCAAAACCAATAAGGATCATACTTATCTTTTAATAATTAATAATATCCTTTTAAAGCTTTCACATAGAATCATGAGTCACACAGACCAGACTTATTCTCGAATCACACTGGTTAGCTTAACATTTACAACTCCTACTCTTCCTTTCCATCGAAATAGTGCTCACAGTTTTATTAAGGAGAGCGACATCTATCGGTCTTTACTCACACAGAGGTTAGGTTGTTTTGTTTGTCACACACACACACATATATAATATTATATATGATATAATTATTATAATATATAATATAATAATTGCATAAGCTGCAAGTATATACAACTCATAAAATAAGTTAAAAAAAATAGAGAAAGCGTGGAAAATATTAAAAGATCAATGAAAAGAAAAAAAAAATTATTAAAATAAAATATTAAAATATATATATTAAAAAGCCGGAGAAAAAAAAAGAAAAAATATGTAATCTCTTCATCAGCTCACACGATTATATCCACAAAAAAAAAAAAAGAATGCTATCTAATATTGCATCAATATGCCAAAGCAAAATATTCTAATACAATAGTGTAAGGAGCACTACAAAAAATTGAAATAAAATAGAGGTGCAACACATTAAATGTAAAATATATCACGTAAAATACAAAAAAAAAAAAAAAAAAAAAAGTAAAGAAGAGAAAAAACAAAACACGAAACGAAATTTATAAACAGTAGTGAATTTAAATAATTTGTAATAAAAAAAATCAGTTCATAAATTTGTACTAATAAAAAAAAATAAGTTTACAGTGACCAAAATTTGCTAAAATCAGCAAACTGACATACATATATCAAGATTAGATTTTGTAAAATGTTTTGGAGAAAATTTTTTTTATACGATGCATTTTCGAGGACCAGATTTTTGTGAAGTGTTCATCAGAACACCATTTCTATAAAATGATTATTATTATTTTTTTTTTTACAGTTTGCTTTTATAAGCTTAAAACCAAAACAAAACACAATCGGTTTCTGAAATAAAACTTAAAGGTAAAAACCCTTTTATGATAAATTGTAGAAATTTTCAGAAAACCTAGTTAAAGATTTTAAATTAAAAATTATAACAAAAAGTTGCAAAACAAATGCAATGACTTGATATAGACATAATAACTCTTTAAAAACTGTAATAAATATAATAACTCTTTAAAAACTGATTTAACATCTATTAGCTACATGCTCTAACTTGTGTATGGAAAAACCGTGTCATTGTTGATGGGAAGAAAGAAATAGTTCTAATTACCTGTCTATGTAAGTTTAGTTTATCTATTTCAGCCAGAACCCAACTAACACTACCATCTCCACCACATACTAGAATACGGAATGGATTAAATGTGCGGAACATCAGAAGCCTGGAGAAGGAAATTAAAAAGTATTAGAAATTGGTATCATATATGTATAAATAACGACAAATTTAAAAAAAAAAAAAAAAAAATTAGGGATGAAAGACATACGAGGGTTGCTATTTATATTTCTGGCCTAATAATGAAAAAACAAACATGTAGGATCGAAATTGGTTTTATTGTTTTTCAAAATATTCTCCATGATGATCAATACATTTTTGCATGCGTTTGAACGAATTTTCAAAGCACTTTTTCCAGTCCGATTGAGGCAACTCCAAAACATGCGTTTTGAATGCATCAACGTTATTCTTCGGGGGTCGAAAATCGTTGTCCACGTAATCTATTTTTGATGTGTGGGAATAAGAAGAAGTCATTGGGTGCCAAATCAGGGCTGTACGGCGGATGACCCATCAGTTCGATCTTTCGCTCCGTCAGAAATGCCTTTGTTTGAGTCGATGTGTGAGAGCTCGCATTGTCATGATGAAGAATGATTCGCCTGTTCTTCTGCTTTTTTCGAATTTCTCCGATGACTTCTGGCAAACAAATGGTCGTGTACCATTCAGAATTTACCGTCCTGCGTTGCTCTAATGCCACTGTTGCCACATGACCGTTAATGCCGAAGAAACAGGCAATCATTTGTTTCGATGTGCTTCTTCCTCGAACAACTTTCGTTGGTTTTGCCTCGTCTTGGAAGACCCATACAGTTGATTGCTGTTTTGTTTCCGGCTCATATGCCTAGATCCATGATTCGTCACCTGTGTAGATGTTATACACAGCCTTTGATGTACCTTGAACGTATTTTTCCAACATTTCCTTGCACCAATCGACACGAGCCTTTTTTTGAGCGTTTGTCTGATTATGCGGGATCCAACGCGAACAAATTTTTTTTACGCTCAAATGTTCTTGCAATATTTTATTGATGCTAGTCATACTAATGTCCAAAGACGCCTCTATCTCACGGTATGTCACATGACGATCTTGCTTTATCAGTTCACGCACAGCATCAATCTTTTCTGGCACAACAACGGATTTTGGACGACCTGCACGGGATTCGTCCTGGATCGAACATCGACCATGATTAAATTCGTTAAACCAATTTTTTACAGTGCTGTAGGATGGCGCTTTATCGCTGAATAAAGAACTAAGTTCATCGAAGCACTCTTGTCTTGACAATCCACGTCGAAAGTTATGAAAAATAATGGCACGAAAATGTTCACGATTCAATTCAATTTTTTGAAAGAGAAGAACTTTTCAATTGACTGTCAACAACACAAATGAAGCTATAATGGTAAATCGTCTGCTGAATTTATGTTTAAAAATATCAAACTTTGATTAAAATCGTCTGCGGTCGCCTAGCAACACTTACTGTTGCCAAGGCCAGAAATATAAATAGCAACCCTCGTACTAAGATCCTGATAGTTAAGACTTAAATAAACTTTTCTAAAATATATTCATTTCAATTTTTCTTGATGAAAATTACCACCATACATAATTTTAATGTTAAAAATATTTCCAAAATGTAACTTTCTTGTAATTTATTATTTTTAGAAAAAAGTAGCATTTAGTAGCACTGTGAAGCAGAAACAAATGATTACTAATATTTTTCAGCAAACAAAACAATTTTAAGAAACTAATAATTTTTTTAAATATAAGAGCTTTGCGAAAAAAAGGAAATTGTTAATTTGGATGGGCTGAAAAAAAAATTTTTCCCATTGTTTTAATACATATAGAAATCGCTTGCATTGAAAAATTTTTTAAAGGCACTGAAATTTTGGAAATAAAACATACACTAGCTCGCAGTAACAAGTTTTGAAGAGAAAAAAACTTTGAGTAGCAATTAAAAAAGTTTTTAAACATCTTTTGTACAATAAAAATTATAATTTAAACTCTAATAAAAAAATAATAAAAAATTTCGTACATAAAATCACTAAGTTTGGACTTTTAAGAAAAAAGTTCTTGAAACCATAATCAAGAGGTACTTAAAACCAGCCTTGGGTTTTCCTGTAGCAATTTTTTTTTTAATCATTTCTAATAATTTTTTAAAGCAGAGAATCTCAAGCAAATATAAGAAAATCATTTCATTTTAAGAAGTTTAAAGTTTTTGCCTTTGGATTAAGATTATCTGTTCACTGACTTCAAACAAATAGATGTCGCAACTATCCTTAATGAAACGTTTCATACTTGTAATTCTCACTTGCACAATTTTTAACACAAGTCAATAAAACTATTAAATACAATTAAAAAATCTTTATTATTTTTAAAATTATAAGCTAAATCATTGAAGCTACGTTTACTATGCAATAATATTTTTTCAAAAATTAAATTATTTAAAATATTACACAGATTAAAATGTAAGTAAATAAAAACTTTACATCACATTTTTTCTTAGTCCAACATTATACATTTATGAATAATTTTCTACTACAGAAAACTTTATGTTGTTCTCAACAATCCTTGGTTCATTTTATCTCTTTTATAGTGTCATATCAGGAAACTTGAATTGATTATTGCTAATTATTTAATATTACTGTTTGCTCTGCAACATAAAAATTAACTATGGATGAACACACTTATAGACAAGTACAGAAATAAAACATCAAACATGGTACCCAAACAAATACACAATATTAGAAAATAAAACAAAACAAGTATGTCAACACAGATATTTTTTTTCTCCAAATAACATTGCCATATCTTTTTTTAAACTATAATAAATAATTAGATAAAATATTCACTTAGAATTAATTAAAATATTAAAAGCAATAATAATCTTATGAATCATAGCTTATTTGAGTTTATACTCTCATTTACTTATTTGTTTTGTTAAAAATAAAAAAATAACTATTTAAAAATATCACCAAGTGGAATAAGCAATATTTCGTATAGAAGTGTAATGATCGAAAATATGAATAAAGATATGCTCGTTTACATATCTGTATTGAAAATGTAGTGTTCCAGTTGCAACACGTTTAAAGAGTTTTTAATAAATTTAAGAAAAAAAGGTAAATGTAGAATATTTTCACAACTTAGAAGTTTGAACTAAAGGTATTTCATGATTTTTAAACTTTTGGTGTTATTTTTCATCATTTAGTCAGCAATTAAAGAGTTTACATATGATGAGATTAAATCTATATCAGAACTGCTTTAAACTAGATTTGCTATCTAAATAAATACAGTCTTACCCCAAGCTTGGACCACCATTCATGAGATCAAACACCTGTGCAGGATTGAGCAGTTGCTTAAATCGTCTAAGGAACATCACACCTTGATTATCTCCAGATTTTGAATTTACAAAAACTAAAAGAGGACTACAACCCAGAGGACAAGTTGCTTCCCATGATTCATCATTACCAATACTATGAAGAGATGTGGGTGGAACTATTGATGCACGGCATACTCCAAGTGGACATTTAACAGGATATTGGGCTTTACAAGATGCATGCACCTATTAAGTGAAAAGAAAATGTAAAATGTTTTACTGCAAAAAAATATTGAGTAATCAGTCAGTGAATTTTTGATGAAAACAATCAGGATAAATTTAAAAACAAAAATGAACAAATAATGATTTAATGGATTACTCAATTAGATTAATTTCACGATTGTTTTCATGCAAGTAATTTTTTCCAATACATATTCTAGGTCATAATATTTTTTAAATACATAACATTTACATCTTTGTAAAAGTAAAGTGCATATGGTTAAAACTAGTTTTTAACTGATGCAAGACGATTCTATACAGCAGCCTACCATTTCTGTTTTTCTCCTTTACATATTGAAATTTAAAAAATTTTACCAAATGTGCAAAATAGTCAAATGTAATTACAATTATCCTTATTTCTACTGCATAAATTTTTGGTTGTTAATATTTAGCTTCTTTTTAAACATTTTCTTTTTTTAAGGTAGGAATTATTTGAAAAGAGTTTATAAATTTCACTACGTGAAGATAGTTAACACAGAAATCCTTATTTATTTATCAAACTTCACAATTATAATACATTATTACATAACTATTAACAAAATTATAAAAATAATGGTATACAAAAAAGGAAAGTTTTCATTGAAACTTGAAAGTGTTTCACTAATTTGTTTAAAAAAGAAAAAAAAGAAGAGTGGGCAATCCTTTATAAATCTTTGTAAAAACATGGAAGTTTAGTTCTACACTCAATAAAATTCATTCTGAAAATAATAAATTAATAAACTAAAAATATATTTAGGTTTATTGAAACGTAACCATTATAATAAAAAAAAAGGAAGAAATGGGATGGAATGTCTATACTAAAAAATACAAATTGAATTAGTAATGGGACTGAATTGGAATGAGACCAAAATGTCACGAACTGGCATTTAACATTTCTTTATGTTTTCAAATAAATTTTAATTGTTTATCATCTAATAAAATTAAGTTATTACAACACTTTATTCAAGTGATTTGTCAATTGAACTATGTAGGTGATTTTAAATTATATTTTAGTTTATAGATTAGTTTGCGTTCTTACAAAAAATTGATTAATTTTTTTTTCTACAATGCTTCAAACATAGAAATTTAAAGCTTTAAAGGCGAAAATAATGCAAAGTTTTAATGCTAGCAAAAAAAAGTTTAAATACCATTAAGGAAAGTTTAAAAAAAAAAACAATAAAAAAATAAGCAATTTTCAAAGGTTTTAAAGTACTTGATCATAAAAAGGTTTTTTAAGATTTTTATAAGTCACTTTTTCAAATTAATTATAATTTTGTCTAAGAATTTTCTTTGTGTTGATTTAAGCAGAAAATACATAATAAATTACCATAGCTCTGCACCACAGGCACTTCCAGTCTTGCAACCTTAAAACACTGCCACAAGTTTTATCACATAAACTACATTTTGCACTTACAGGTAAATTTCCTTCTAACCACTGATGAGGCATAGAAAGATTCTGAAGGAAAATAAAAGTGATACTTAAATTATAAAAACAACAAATATTTGGAAAAAAAATTCACATTTCAGATTATATTTGATATGATTATACTTACAATATCTTCATCTTCAATGATATCTTTACCAACTGAAGATAAAGTGGTCCATTTACAGTTGTTTGGTGCTTTTGTAGCACATAACTTATGTGCCTTAAATTTGCAAACTATGTGTAAATATAAAAATACAGCAAAATAAGAATTAAAACTAGTTACAATTTTTAGTTAATTAGAACACAAAAAAAAAGAAAAATTTTTCTATCAGGTTCTAACAAAAAGTTTCTACCAAAAAAAGTTATTAATAAAGTTAGAAAAAAAACAACAACATGAAAACAGTATCTTTAGAGTGGGTAGTCATCACCACCCAAAACTATGATTTTTCACTGAACTCTTAGTAGTTTTTCAACACCTATAGCCCAGAAACTTTGCGGCTGGGAGTACGGAAAAAAATATCAACTTTGTTTCAGAAGTGTGAAAAAAGGTAGAAGTCCAAAGGAATGATGTTGGGCTACATGGTGGGCATGGCAAAATATACCATTTAAGTCCGTACAGAGGCCAAACAGTATGCAGACACACGTGGTCTTGTGTTATCTTGATGAAACAGTACCTTCCTGTAACAGAAACTCAGTTTGAAGTTTTGCATTAATAGCAGCTTCAAGAAGGATTAGCATTTTGCTATACCCTCACTGTCAATGGTTGAAAATTTTTCAAAATACTCTTCGAGGACAATATCAAGGCTATCCCAGCGGATACAAAGCATGATCTTTTTGTTACTCAAATTGTGCTTCACAATGTTACCAATGGACTCATCAGGTGCAGACCAACCCCTTTTTCGGTTTGTATTTTTGAAGTAAATCCATCACAATAGACATTCCCATCTCGAACGTTGTTCTTGAATTGATATTCGAACAGATTAACAAATCTTATCTGATTGCGTCGCAGCAATTGATTTTGTACATTAAATTTATATGATGCATAGTGTGACTAGTGGACATGACATTAACATCCGATTTTCTTCAACAGGTTCTCGCAACCCAGCCAGACCATTCTACTTCTTGTATGTCATAGTCTTCGCTTTTAAACATTTGGTACCAAACCTTTAGTGCAAATGATACAAAAGTAGTATTGAAAGCTGTACATATGATTAGGTGTTATTCTGTAGCTGACTTTTTGCAGCAGAACTGGAAGTAAATGATGGTTCAAGTTCGGTAGCATGATAGTTCTATTTCAGACACATTGTAAATTATTGATTAAGGTATTTTTTTTACAGACTTCACAGCAATGTGTTTCAAAGAAAGTCTCGTTTTTTTAATTGCCAAAAATCGTTTTACAAAATATGAGCAAGCAATTCAACATGAACTGTCCATGCAGATGATATTTACAATGACAGGAAGCATTTGTTACAACCTTTCTCTTTTTAAACACCAACATTTTTAACAACGATAATTGAATCAAGAAGCTAATAGAAATCAAATATTTTAGTTTTAATTAGTGTTGCTTTCAAGAAATTAATTATTATAGAATATGTAGAAGTATTAGGGTACATCTTTTTACATTTTTTTTAATTCATTAATAGAATTTATATAAAAAAAAACAGGAAGCTTATTATTATTCAGATTATGCTTAAACTCTGCAATGATATTAATTTTTTAATATTAATAAAAAATTTCAAGGAAAAACCATAATTATGTTCAATTCTTAAATAAAATTAGTATCATCAAAATTTAAATGAATTTCATTTTTACACCAATATATACTACATAAAATTACAATTATTTATTAATTAATTTAATTTTTAGGGCTAAAATAATAACATAAAAGCAGACCGTTTAAGAAAAAGAATTGTTAAAAATTATTACATCAGAGATAAAAAAAATAATTCGTGATCACTGATTTTTCACAATATTGAAACAAATTTCGTTTTAATCTAAAAAATATTATTTATTTAAAAAATAATTATATTAAAAAAATCATAATATTTAAAAAAATATTATTTGTAAAAATATTATACAAGTTTATTTAAAATATTAGTTTGCTTTAATCTAAAAAATATAAAGATAATACTATTAAAAAAATTATAAAAAATAATTTTTTGTTTCAATCTAATCAATATTATACTAAAAAATATAAAAGATTGCATTTGATTTTATATCATAAAAATTAGTTAACTTTAAAATATGAGACAAGGTTTAGTTATTTGAGATTCTTGTTTTTTCTAAAATTATTATTTTTTTTCGGATTTGATATTCAACTCTAAAAGTAAATAATTTTATTATTTCATAATTGTCGGTAAAATGCCGACTCTACTTTGGGTATACGATTACCAATGTTGAACTGCAAAAGTATATAAGTACTCCATAAGTCATTGATAGCATTGTCTCTAGTGCACTGTGATTATAACATGAGGTTGTATCCTCAAAAAGAGCTCTCTAAATAAAAGCCTCACACAAATATTTATTGATTTGACTTTTTCCGCATTTGATACAGATGTTTGCCGTTCGCTGGGAGAAATTTTAACGGTCTCTCCTAAATGTTTTCTTCAACACAAAGTCAATGAAAAAAATTCCAAACTTTTCAAAAGTGTCGTAAATAGAGTTGCTACATAGAGGTGGTCTTTCCTCTAGGTTTCACTGAATATAAATTATGAAAAGTTACTAAAGCGAAACTACTGAAAAGGTCTAATAAAATTAAAACTTTAAGATTGCAAAATATTAAGTAATTCTTTGGAGAAAATGTAGGACTATAGTAATTTATTCCTCACACAATATTTGTTTTCATTTCTAGTGAAAGCATTATTCAAAAATAAAGCACACGTTGCTTTCAAAGCCAACAAATGAGCATGTTGATTTTATGAAACATTGGATTACTTATGTGAGAAAGTTTTATAGAAGGGTTAAACCCAAATAAAAATTTGCAATAATACTCATCTTTATTCCCTATTCCATCGTAGAACTCTTATAAATTAAATTACCATGAGAATTAAATTGGGCTTCATTATTAAATGTCCCATGTATAATAAAATTTTGTGGATGGTAATTAAGTAAGATATCTTTACCTTCACATGATAAGCCTTTTGATCTCACTCCAATGCCAGGCCAGGCTTCTCGGCAGACATTGCAGAATGTTGGACGAGCATAATAAGTAACACACCAATTATGTTGCCCAGACAAGAATTCATGATGATCTGTGCCCTTATAGTTAAACAATGAGATAAATGAAATTGTTTAAATAACTGATCAAAAAAAAAAAAAAAAAAAAAAAAAAAAAAAAAAAAAAAAAAACATGATTAACAGAAATCCAATTCATAAAATAGAAATGAATTCTTACATTACTTTAGGTATGTTGTTAAGATCATGATATTACATAACAAATAAAAATTCAATCAAAAAGCTTATCTAGGATTAAGTAAAAATATATAAAAAAAAAAGCACAAAGGATTTAAATAAAGTTGACCACCTTTATTTAAGTAGGGATTTTAGTTTCCTCTGCAGCACAACAATCCTGATAATTGCTTTGCAAAAATTGTTGTCCCTTAGGCTAAACCTTTTTTTTTTTTTATGAAGTTTGAAATTATTCTTTTAAAACATATTTATAATAAATAATTCTGTTTGTTTACCTTTTTAGCCGGACCACCCTCCTTTCAAATCTCATTTCTATAAATTAAATGTTTATTTTGAGTCATAATTGATCAATAAACAGTATGAAAGGTCTCATATTATTCTATTTCTCTTACGGTTTTATTAAGATCTATTAGAGAACATAAATAATTTTGCTTAGTAATCATTCTTTCGTTTTTTAAAAAAATAACTTTTGAATCTAAAAGTTATATTGTTAGAACAAATTTGGTAAGTTCACAACCATAATTCAATATTTTGCTCGCCAAACAGGCTGATATATTTTACTCACCAAACAGGCTGATATATTAATTACAATTTGTGCATGATTGGACCACATTATGCATGAAGCTGATTGGTAAGTTATAAATCATTTAACGAAACTCTTTAACAGTAATGTACAATAGCATATCAATGCAATTTACATAAATTTTTTTTTTTTAAAAACAGTTAATAAGTTTAGATACCAATTCAAATAAGTTCATCTTAAATTGTAGAGTAATAAGGAAATATAGAATTACATTATAATAAAGAAACAACTCTCGGTTTTAAACTCTTAATTTCCAAATACAATAATGGCAAAATAAAAATAAAAAACAATAATAGCAGAACAGAATAAGAAAAATAAATATTACGGGCAAATACCTTTAAATTAAAGATAGAAGAATATTTTATAGGAAAACAATATCTTTTACGACTGTCATGAATTGTATGCTGATGACAACCAAAACAATATGGAAATTAATGTGGAAAAATTGGTTCAAACCATGTGATTTTTCCTCTAGTAAAAAAATACTGACAATGAAAAATTGCAACAGTATCATTAGGATTTTGCCTATAGTTAGAAGTATGACCAATTTAGAAAGCCACGAATATTTGAAGTAGTCAACTATTTTAGGAATCTTTTGAAATAAGGCCAATTAGAATGTTACAAAATTGAAGAGTTATTTATTAGCAATTAATACTACATTTTTCAGAAATTATTGGTCCTCGAACAATTTTTCTCAAAATGCTATGTTACACTGTAGAACAAAATGAGCTAAACATATAGATGCAGGGGTCTGTCCAGACATTTTGTGAAAGGTCCGTTTTTGTAAAATTGTGAGAAAATTACTCGTAATTTGTGAATATAAAATAAACGTTAAGTCACATCCTTTCAACCAGGGTCCGCTTTTGTGAATTTGTGCAAATAGGGTCCGTTATTGCAAAAAAACTTTTTCAAGGAGTTTTTAAATTGTAAAGACATACAAGATTATGCTCAACACTGTAAAAGTATAATTAAAAAAATTTAATTAAAAAAAATTAACAGCAATTGCAGCTACAAAATTAGCGATATAACACACAAATATTTGGTATTTAGCCTATACTGCTGAACGCAGATTGTTCATTTCGGAAGAGTCTGTCAAAAACAAAATTTAGTTTGTTTACATGTCTTTTTTTCACCCCCCTTTCCTGGGAAGGGTTTATTCGATTAACAAAATTATTATGAGGATAAACAAATTTTTGAAGGGGCTGATTAAGAGATAAAATATTTTGTGAAGGGTTCGTTTTTATGAAAATATATTTTGTGAAGGGTCCGTTAACGGACCCAAATTTCTTCCAAACAGACCCCTGAGATATTACAAACCTTATTGCACTCATTTAAAGATTTCTCCTCAGTTAATCAAAATTTCTTAAAAGTATTAATATATAAGGTATTCATAAAATTTTTTTTTTTTTTTTTTGGTTTATATTTTTTACTGATCCCTTAAATCTTTGCAAGACTAAATGTTGATTAAAAAGTGTTTGAACTGTATGGCCTTGAAATACCCAAAAGTAATGTATTATTTGGTATTTTCAAAACTAATGCTATAACACTTAACACATTTTTTTAGGTTGTGTATGACACACAGATTTAAGGTGAGTGAATTAAATTACAGATAAATAGATTAAATTTTTAAAAAAATACATAATCTAAAAAAATTTTAACTTGCGAATATAATTAAACATTTAGGATTAACAACGATAGGGAGCATAGTAATGTTTTTATTTATATTAATTTTTGAAATGAACAAACTTCTTACAAAAATCACTAGAAAAACAAATTAAAAATATAATTACCTCATAAAAATCTTTATTGCTGACATTTTTGAAGGCGGTGATCCAATCTTCCATTTCTTTACGAGATTCAGCACAAAGAATTAAACTTCGAAAAGGAGTAATAACCTTGAAAGAAAAGCATAACATTAGAATTTGATGGGTCAACATTCCCCTTCATATGACATATAGAATCAATCACGATTTAATGATTACCTGAACATTAGTTAAGACTCAATAAATAAATTATGAATGTGAATCTTTATTCTTCAAAAATAAAAACCAATTTCTTAACGAAAATTGGTTTAAAAATTTTAATTAATAGTTGTACGATGATTGCATAGGAAATAAAAATATAAGAAGTAACCTCACTTTATATTAAATCACTAATTTATTTTATTATTGTATAATAAATATTAGTTTGCTCTTTAATATAAATTTGTAATTCAAATGAAATAGAAAATTCGTCTGATCAAAGCTTTTCTAATACTCATTCAATTTTTAAACTAAAATCATTACTTATTGCTTTCAAAAGAAAGATTTGTTTTCTAAAGTGAACACCTAACTAACATTTAACAAATACACACAGAGGTAGTTAAAAAAAAGTAATCTCATCTAATAAAAAAAGATTAAACCGACTTTGTCAAAGCTGTAGTAAAGACATTTTATGCATTTTTTATCTTATCCATCTCACATACCTAAAGAATTCCCAGAAACCTTTTTTACATATTTTGATTGGGTTGTTTTTTTCTCTCCATATTTTAAAGGTAGCATGATATAATCCTCTCTCCTTACCCTTTTTGTAATAAAATGTTAAGTTTACAACTATTTGCAATTTAATTCAATATTTTTTTTCTTCTTAGTATAAGCAACATATTGACAGGGTATTTTAAAAAAGCAAAATGGTTTCTTAAAACATCATAAAAGCATCTGTTTTGAAAAATATATCCTTCCAACAACTGTATTTAAATCAAATAAACTCTAAAACAACTCATTTGAGTTCTTTGCATAATTTACTGACATAACATAGTAAATAATTTCATCAAATTATAATACAATTTATCCAAATTAGACATTAATCAAATTTACGTGTTTGTAAAGATCTCATTAGAAGAAATTACTCATTTTTGTTTAATTAAAATAATAAAATCTTATAAAAAAATAAACTTAACTTACTTTAAAACTGTGATTTACATTTTTGATACTACATTCAGCAATGCTTAAATCAGATAGATCAACTTCTTCAAATATTGCAGACTGAAATAGAAAGAGATATTTATAAGCCTTTTTGTCAGAATAATATATAATAATATGAAAGTAAAATATAGACAACAAAACAGTACGGAAACCAACATTATACATGTTCACCGAAATAGGGTGTTTAATCTAAAGCAAACAAATTTTTAACTTTAATATTGTATAATGAAGAAGACTATTTTAGGGCTCAGAAAGTGTACTCAAGTTTTTCTTTTTTCTTAGTCTTTTATTCGCCAAAATAGAGTCTAAATATTTGGCACAATTCAGTTAGCACATATTAAAAAGAATAGGACTTCATTGTCTACAATTCCTTGTAACCCAAGATCAGGGCAATTTGATTTCTGTATAATAATTCCAATAATATTACAATTGAATCTTGTTGAAACTTGAAATATTTTTCGATTCCCCATCAAATTGTTATGGGTATAATGCTTTAATTTTAACATGAAATATCTTTTAAGGTTTAAGTTTTGTTTAGTTGCTGCTGCTGATTCTATTTTTTCCCCCTGCATTTTTTTTTTCTTTTTCGCACTTATTTTTTAATACATACAATAAATATTAAAAAAAATATCTGCAAAAGTGGAGAATCTCTGCTTACGTATCCATGCACAGTGTGTGTCAGTATTACCTAACTATGTTCACCTAATGGGTGAGGATGTAAAGAAGCATGTTTTCCTAAAAAATGACCACCCGTATTAATCCTTTTTATAATATGGGTAGTCATTTCTTCAATACTCTCCTAAATTGCTTTAAGAAATTGACATTGCTGAATTGCAGTTCTACAGAAGAAGAAGTGTGGAGCTAAAACTTTTCTCAAATTTTACTAGTGAATTTGTTGGTTTTCTTCTGATGGATACTAACTAAGCGATTAAGACTGTTCTTTCGTAATGTAAAATGGAAATTCGAATAACTTTTTGTACACAGTTGCAGTTTTGTACATAAATTAGAAGACTTTTATACAGCATTTGAGAGAAAAAAAAAAGAAAAAAAACAGCTAGCAATTACAGACTTGACAATTCTCTCCAATTAATGTAATAAATCTGTTTACTCTTTTCAGTTAGTTATACTTTTAACTAATTTTTTATTTGCTTCTATAGAATTAAAAAAAAAATAGAACAACAAAAATAAAATGTTCTTAATTTTGTCAGAGCTATAATATTTCTTTCTTCCTTTATAACTTTATTTTTTAAAGTAATTGGTTGCATTTGGTATGAGATGTATGGAAGTTATTAATTTAATATAAAGCACAAAATAAAAATATTTATTGAAATGAAATATATATAAATTTACATATTTATTACAGAAATTTAAGATTAGAAAACACAAATAGATAACAGATATAAATAATAAAAAATTTCTGTGCATTGTACGACTTTTAAGAAAAAAAAAATTCTGATTTCATAACGCAAACTACTTTTAATAAAAACAGATTTTCTAACTACCTTCGCGTTGACGTTAACAAGTTTTGACTGTATTTACTCATCTTCTAAATATGCACTATTTTTGAAAGTTATTTTGGCAACATTTTTCTCTTTTATCTGAAATCTAATTTTGACAGGTGCTAAAAGCATTTGTGTTAAGACAGTTAACCTTACATCTCTATGCTAACTGAAGTCCAACTTATGGTTTTATGGATGATGTTAGGCCTAAATAAAATTGAATTACTTGCCACCCCATACTATTAAAGTGGACATAAAGTATTGCTTATGCTTACTAGTACATAAATGAACCAATTACACTACATGATATTAAAATACATGACATTGAATCAGTTAAAGTACAATACATGACGAACAAATACAACTATTTTTAAATGGAGTGACTACAAACTACTTTCGAAATGTAGTTACTATTTCACTATTTAAAGGAGATGAACTTGCTGGAGAAATAGATTTGCCCTTATGTTCAAAATGGTTTTGAATAAAAAAATGGCTTTTATCAAATATGAAGAATTAAGAAATATTTATTTATGTTTACATAAGCCTGTTTATTTTCAAACATTTTTTTTTTTTAAATTTGTTCATTTAATCTTCAACTTTTTAGGCCTTTCTCGACAAAGAATATTTTTTAATAAACGTTAAGAAATTAGCAATTACTTGCATTTATGTTAAGTGCTTAATGAAGGTTGTTTATTTGTATTTTAAGGAATTAAGTACATCAAAAATATGTTCATTTAAAATAACATTACTAATGTTTCATAAGTGTACATTCCCATGCGAATATGTGACCTAAGAGATAAATTATCTATTATTCGTAATGGCTAGCTTAAATATTAGTTATACATAATTTTAAACATGCAATACTTATTAACGCTCAGCCACAGGAGAATGTTCATTGCATCCATTGATTTAGCTGCGAAGTTTTATACCCATCAAATTCAAAACAGTGTAGTAAAACTCTTTTTTTTTTTACTAAACTAACTAGTTTTTTTTATCACGCTGCTTACTACACTACCTTTTTTAAAAAAGTAGCACACTGCACTACAAACTATGAAACAAAGTAGCGATTACAGTAGTTTCCCTACATGTAGTGTGCTACATCCGACCACTGCATAGAATTATACAATAGAAATTATACCATTTAAATAATGAATAAATTTTCTTTATTTATGTCTCCTTTTTTAAGACTGCAACATGAAAATTATTCAACTATTTGCAACATATGAAATTATTACTATTAACAAATTGAAAGATAAATATTTTAAACAAAATCTATGCATACTTTTTTTTTTACATATAAGTACCCTTATAATATATTTTTAAACAATATACAAAAAGAAGGTTGTTGCTAAAAATATCGGATTGGAAATACCAAAAAAGGTATAACATCTTTTCTCCAAACTTGATAAGTATATATGGCAACTCATGCAATAAATTTTGTTTTTATAAAATAAGCATGCATTTTCCTAAGGTTATGGTGTCCACAAGGACACCAATTGATTGATCTGAATCTGCTTTACATTACTACCTTATGAAATTATAATCAATTACTAGCAAGAAAATAAAAATAAAATTCATTTATTCACAATTTTGCAACAAATAATTCCTGTATTGCAAACCAATGGCAATTATTTACATACAAATAAAGAAAACATAAGAAAATCAACCTCATCAAGAGATTATTTACCTAAGTGCTAAGTTAAAATACATAAGTTAATATACATTATTACTAAGTTTAAAAACTTATTTTACTTACTTTACTATCTTTTGCAAAATATAATTTTCGAGGTTTTATTTTGAAGTATCTCCGTTTCCATCGCTAAAAAGAAGAAAACAGATTTAGATTTTATTAAACATAAAGAAGCTGAGATATATATTTACATTTAATGTATTTTATGTTAATATGTATTTTAAGTTTTTTAAAAATTTTAAACTGCAAAACAAAATTATGTTCTAAAGAAATCTAAAAATTTGAAGAATTAGCACTTTCCTTTAAGATCTCCTATTTTTCAAAAACATAATTCTGATTTATTTTATGTAATTTTACATGAAAAAAAAAGTTATATATTCAAATAATACCTGGAATGATCCAATTTGTTTCATAAGATAGCCTTCTTTAATACAAACCTACAAAAAAGAGATAAAATTATTTTGATAACAGTTTTACAATATTTGATATAATAGCGGGTCTATTTTTTGAAGTAACAAATTTTACATTTGTTGTAAAAAAAAATTTATACATATATTTTACGAAAATGAAGGATAGAGAAAAAATAATGAGTTACTCTCTGAATATATTAATTAAATGAAATTATGTACCATTAGAAAACTGCACATTACAATTTACAAAGAAGATGCAGTTCTGAAAAAATATTCAGGTTAAATTAATTCCATTTCGAATTTAGAGTTAATAGAAGTTAAAAGAATAAAAATGAACAATAATAATAAATAAATCTCCAAATATGCTACTTTATATAAAGTTGCATACAATAAACTAAGCTGTCCGTTATACATAATTATCAAATTAAGATTGCCTTCATTTTCTTAGTTTGTAGTGTACTCTAATCAAAACATTGTAATTTTATAAAAATATAAACTTTTGTATGAATTTCCTATTAAAACTTGATTAATCACAACTTACTAAATCATTATAAAATATGTATTTTAAACAATAAAAAAAGCTCATAAATAAGTAAAATAAATATTGGAAATTAATTATGAATTAAAAATACACCAAACACGAAATGTCACATTTTCATAGACCACAACTACTCAAGTTCTATTCAATATTTATGTAAAATCAATGTTTAAAATATTTTGGAAAAAAATTACATAAAGGACCAGGAGCAATCTGAAATCTTTTTGATTATGATAGATTCAAAAAATTGCTTTTTATCAATAAATATTGATACAAGAATAAAAATCAGTTCGGAATTTCTTTTTAATCCTTTAACTTTAACCAATCAAAATAGATTATTATTATTATGAAAGTTTAATTTTCCCCAGTGCCAGGATAGCATTTATTGTATTGCTTGCAGAAATCAAATCATTTAAATTTTTTTTTTAAACCAAATGAAATATAGAGCATCAAATATGCTCTCTTCATATTAGTTCAAAAATTACAACAGGTATAAAAATTAAATTGAAATTAAATACCCAACAAAAAAAGCTGTATAATTATCAACCAAAATAATAAATTTTAAAAATGCAGTTTATTAATTGGAAAACTCCAATTAATAAACTTAATTTTTCATAAATTTTCTAAATTGAAAAATGCATTTATTTCTAATGATTTAAATAAAAGTTAAGACATAATCATTCAAGTAGTCATCAATACAATAAGGTAGAAGAAAAAAACATTCTTATAATTTTATTCAGGTGCACTACTTCCTCAATTCACTGTATTTATCAAATCTAATTAACAAAAGATTGAAAATTCATCTTTAAGACATTATTGCACAATTATTTGCACTAATTAAAAAAATAAATATTATTAATAATTTATACACTAGCTTACATCAAGTTTTATGCCAGCAACTTAATTCTTTAAAAAAATATTTTCTTGCAGGGCGTTTTATTTGAAAACTTCAAATTTTGATAAAAGTATTGAGCAATTTAAGTCAAATATAAAGAAAAAAAAATCTATAAGAAAAGCATTACTACTACTCGCGATGCAGTTATTTTATCAAATAAAACCTTTTGAATTAAAATTGGAAGCGGGGCAGTCGTTTTGTAGTTTTAAACTTGTTTGAAAGGAATACATTGCAACAAACTGCTAACAATAAAAATACATTGTATATCTTATACTTCAAACATAGAAATACATACAAATACAAATGATTATTGTGCAAAACATATTAAATGTAACTTTTATAGTAAGAATATTTTTGCATTTCTGAATTAAAAAATGCAGTTTAAAAAAAATCTGCAATAACAGTAACTCACCAAAGATTCTAAAAACTCTTTAGTAACGAAACAACAATACATGATTATTTTTAAAATTTCACTCCGCATAAATCACACTCTTAATTACTAACTTTTAGTCCTAAGAATCATCCTTCAGATAAAGCACAAACTTCATTCATTCGAATTCGGTAAAATCGAACGATATTGTCTGTTGACAAAAGAAAAGTAGAAAAAAAAAAAAAAAGAAGAAAAAAGTCACTTCACTGCTGAAATAAGGAAAATAACTATCCAATTCCACGTAGCACACGGCAGTCTCTATTAATCATAACGTAAAATGAGACCGGGAAAAAAAGTAAATAATAAACATTTGAAAGATGAGATTATCAGGAAAGAGGTACAAAGGTGACATGCGGACAAGATTTTCCGCGGACGATTTGAAAGAAATTAAGTAAGAAAACTCGGGTGTTTGGAGGATGATATAAAAATTGAAAAGCCAGTGATGAAATTTTAAAGAAAAACTGTTTTCATTCCAAAATCTATCATGCGTAGGATTACAGCACAACTTCCGTGAGGTAATTGGCGCCCTTCGAAATGAAAGGAACGCTTTATGATTTTTCTCAATTGCCTTCTTTAGGATATATATAAAAAAGTGTGACGTTTCCCATTACTTTCAATTGCAACCCTAAAATTAGGAGGGAAACACAAAAGTTACATTGTATCCGGCACTATTTAACGTTATTTTTTGGCTGAGATTCAATATATTAATCGAAATTTGATTAAATATTCAATGTGCATTAAAATATTAAGTTCTTTTTTGATTAATGTAATAAAATGTTAAATAAGTAGTGGAGCGCAGATAAGGAAGCAACGGGTATCCATTTGACTACAAGACACTTTAAATATTTTTATCATTAAATTTTTTAGGCTCAAGGCATAGAGTGTTTACTTCCCGATGATGTCACCCAGGTAGGTAGGTTCGAATCCCAGCGGTGGCTGGTTGATACGTATTCTGCTCCCAGCTCGCCCAGACCCAGTGCAGACGTAAAATATTCTCAGTGGTAGACGAATCAAGGATTAGAATTCCCTTGCCCTCGGGCTAAACATGGAAGATTTTCGTGGTTTTCTTCTCCGTGTAAACTAATCCCATGAAGGCTAGTTTGTCCCAATGCTTGATCCAGGAGTGATCTTGTACACTAGGTTGGGTTCAAAATTACAAAGCTTCGGAGTTTAACATTGATAATCATAACCTCAGAATTGTGTCAGCTGTTCAACGGCGGTTACAAAATAAAAGATAAAATAAAATAAGTAATTGGCTCAAGCAAAATGTTTTCGAAAAATTATGATTCTCAAAACTGAAAAAAAACCAGAATCTTAGACAAATGTATTGATGAAGTTTACTTCTTTTTCTACCAGTACTACAGCCAATTGCTAGTTATGGCTGTCTCAAGCAGCTCTATCCATATTAATTTATCGGACTAGATAATTAACATTTAAATATTTCCTACAAATCAGAAAATTTTTAAGAATGCTTGGTTCGAAAAAATAATTATTTAAGAAGTCTAACATACATTTACGTAAAAACCAAGTTTAAGTTTTGGATTTAGATTTTTATGAATATATCTAGCCAATTTTTTCTTCTTGTTGTTGCCTTTGAAGAATCTCAAAAAATTAGCACCCGGCATTCATACACGGATATAGTTCGTATATAGCACACGGATATAGCACATACGGATATAGTTCACGAATCATCGATTTTCTATTCAAATATCAATATACAAATTTTCAATATTCCTGTGCATAGCGAGCTGTGTATTGAAGCATTTTTAATAAAGAAGATTCCTAACAATTTTAAAGCTTTATTGTGGTCAGTGTGTATTTCGGACGTTTTTCCTAAATTATTCATAAATTAGATTTTCATATGTTTATAATAAAATAACGATTTGTTTAGATTCAATGCCTGATAAATATATATATATGTTACAAATAATATCTATTTTTACGAAATAAAAAAATAGATAAATTAATTTAAGCATTAAAATTAACATAATGAAAAACTTGAACTGACTGTTTTGATATTTAAAAAAAATTATATTTAGTTAGAGCACTATTCCATCTTACGTAATTATATTCAACTAAAGTTATTTAAAAATTTCATCTGTATTATAACTTAATTAGTATTTATTTAATTTAACAATTGTTTAAATATGCAACTTAATGGGAAATTTATATCACCAGAACTTCGAAATTCGATTTTTAAAAAACTAAATTTTTTAATAAAAAATACCATTTGTTTTTAAAATAGTGATTAAAATTTTTAGTACAATATTTATTTTTCTCATTAACTATAATTTGAAAATGAAACTTCCAATTATAATAAAACATAGGTTTTCCCGATTCGAAAAAATTCTATTTATTTATTTAAATAATAAGAAAAATAGTTTTAATTAATTACCTTTAGGGTAATATACATTATAACTGAAAGTAAGAACACGATTTGCTTAATTAGTAAGGGATATAAATTATTTTAAAAATTAAATTAAAAAAAAATAATAAATGAAAAAGTGGATATTTCTGATATTTACATAGAAAAACTTAAAATTTTAAAAAGCTTCTCACTTTTGATTTAAATTTTTTTTTTTTTTTTCATGCTACTTTCATTGTCAGTAACCACAAGTTAAAAAACACATGGCTGTATTCTGTGGAAAATCAAAAACAAAAAAAAAAATAGTTGGCGTTTTAAGGAAACTGACAAAAGCCAAATGTCAAGAATTGACAAACAAAAGCCAGATAGATAGTCATGTGAAATTCAGGTACAACTGTTTCCAATTGCCAATACCACAGCTTGATAATCGAATGAATTATTTTTATTATGTTTTTACAGATGGCCTGATTCATCAGAATTTAAGTGGTAGAAAGTAATCTAAATCCTTCTTTTAAATAAATATTGCTTATGGCTCGGAAACACAAGTTAAATTGCTAGATCAAGAAAAACAGTGAATCTTCAATTTTGAAATTAGACAAAATAAAATTTAAGATTACAAATTAAATACTTTCGCAGCTTTTTTTTTCTTCCCATTCCCGCGTATGATAAGTGTCACCGTAAAAAAAAAAAGTAATAGTACAATAAAAATACGGGTTAAATGAGGTGAATATTTTTTCCCTCGACTCAATAATTCGGGTTCTAAGTCTAAGGAAACAGATTATTGCAAAGTTCAAATTTCTTAAGAAGCCTCTACCTTCGCCATTTTAGATTCCAAGTTAAATTTTTTATTTGTGTTTTCCAGATTTTTACCCCCCTCGTACTTGACAAACTTTTGATGATATAGTATTATTAGGCAATAGCACAATACTTTTCAAGAAAAAAAAAAAAAAAAAAAAGAAAAAAAGAATCGATATTAGATTAGGAGAAGATCGATAGAATCTATATTAGATCGATATTAATGCATCTTAAAGCATTATGATGAACAATATAAACACATATACATTGTTCAAGTTGGAAAAAAACTTCTGGCAAAACAATTTTGATAAAAATTACATTTTATGGGCATATTTAAGATGAAACATGGTCCCATTAGGAACAAAAGATTCAATCAGAGATATCAGTGATTATGCAACATATGACTATCCAAACTTAGTGTTAGACACTGTTTAATAGAAAAATATACATAAGAAGGAAATGTTTATTATTATTATTTACTAAACGACATCTCTGAAGAAGCCTACTCTAAATTTAAAGATTTGCTTCAGTTACAGGTTCGCATCTAGGTCAAAGGAACGATATAAAACAAACCTTGTGGAATAGGGATTTTAAAGCGAGTTCTATGACCGCCTGGTTAACTGTGAAAGAACTTCGTATTTTTCTTCACAGCTAACGCATACGCTGGTAATTAATTTCACTTAATAGACCTCAAAAATAGGTTTGTCTTTAACTCAGGATTAATTTTAATTTGTCGATGATAAAAAGTTCTTTTGAATTTAAAATAAAAATATTATTATTAATTTTTCTAAGTTTGTCGAAATATATTTGTGCAGATGACTTCAAAGTATTTATTTACCACCAAAATTATAAGACTTCATTAACATTTATAGAATTGGAGCTATTGCAAACTTTTGTAAAAAAAAAAAAATCATATACGCAGAAGTGTCATTCCAAATTGTGGTGATTTTACTCACAAATTGAATAAATTCAAGAAACCAAGACAGCATAGTGGCTAAGGTACTGACTACTGGGCTGCCATCGCGAAGGAGTTCTATCAACGGTAGTGGCTTGAAGAACATCGAACATCAGATCGATTGGTACCAACTAGCCAAAGGAGCAAAAGCGGCTGGTGTGCAATGCTGAGCATATTGCAACCATCAATCGATGATTCCATTGGAAAACAAGTGACTGATGCTGCGCAAGTGCTCTTTCAAATATCGCTAAACTTTAAGTTTAGTTTAACTTTTTTTTTTTTTTTTTTTGCTACACAGCATCTTTTAAAAATCACGTGATGATGATGCCAAAGGATTTTGATAAATGTTATGATAAGAACGATTTTCTCTAGTCTAAATTAGTGATCCTCAAATTTTTTGATTGAGGGCGCCCTTTATAAATTCCCAGTCTGAAGGAGTCTTAAGATAGTTTCCAATATAAAATTTTAAGCAAAATTGTATTAAAAGTTGAATCTTTTACATTTATAATATTTAAAAGGGATTTTATATTCTTTATGCTAACCTATGGAGAATTTATATAAAGCAATTTTTGTTATTAGGTAATTTATCAATGTTTCATTTATTAATTATTCAATCAATTTTATCAATTATTCATTAAACTGTGTTCGATTTAACCTAATTACAAAATATGATTTTTAAGGTTTAAAAAGGACGTTTAACAGAATCAGATGGAAATAATATTTAACACTTTACGTAAACAATAGAAAATAATGCTGAATCAACAATATTCTAACAGCGTAACATATTTTACTTTAATTCAAAATATACTATTACAAAATATAAAAAAAGGCCATTTTAAAAAACCGAAATATTTTCATAATTATATACTATCGTCGAGGCTAGGTTGAGCTCCAATCGAAAAATTCACGTACTTTTTGTCTTCTCGTGAATATTTATGAACATAGAGATGGATTTATGATCGACAATGCCTTACAATTTCAGTTTGAAAATAGAAGTTATACTTTTGACTAGAGTTCATCATTTGTTAAGAAATATTACATAAATCAATACTTTCATACGACCCAGATTTTCAAAATGTTTGAAGTTTTTATGAAGTTCTTTCATGTGATATATCTCGGTTTCGCCCTCTTTTTCTTCCAAAAAAGTTTTTCCTTTTATGAAAAATAAGGTTTACGGTTCCAAAAGAAACACGATGCGGATCGATTTCTATAGAATGATGCGAAGTCAATACACTGAAAACACAATTCAGTTCGAAATATGGCAGTCAGTTTTCTGAATTATAAAAATGTTTCTCAGATCGTAACTATACGGTGGCCTTAATTAAGCAAAGGAATAAAACTTTAAACCAGCAAAAACTCATTCGATGCAAATAAAGAGAATCTGAATTTGCAATTATTAAGACAGTTGTTCACTCAATATTCTTCTGTTTGTTATTAAGGGAATGTAATCAGTAAATTTTTTTGAAGATTAAGCGAAAATTCAGAAAAATGTTTTTTGCAAGGCTTTTATTCAGCACATTTTTCTCTATATTCGTATAAAATTTCCGAGCTTTGTGAAATAAGTATATAATTAAAGCTATCTTTATCGTGAATTTATATTCTTTTCACAAGTTTGAGCTTATTTTCTTGAAAACAAGAGTTTTCACATTTAGTCTTCATATAAACCGCTAAGACTTTCTTCTATCTGTTTTTGCAGATCTTTTGAAAATTTTTTTACATACCTACACCAAAGTGTAAAAAATCATAGAATATTCGAATGCAAATACGTATTTGCTGATAGAATCGTGCAAGAAAAGTATAGTTAGCCAGTGCGACGTCAGTAAATCATATAAACGTTATACTGCTATTATCGTTTTATAAACGTTGTCATATAAGTTAACATAATTATGTCTACATGCCAGGTACTAACAAATTTTGAATGTAAAATGGAAGTTAGTGCGAAACGCATGGAGATTATCACAACGGGAATCGTTATAAAATTTAACATTTCTCGCTCCACGGTTTCAAGAGAATGAAAAGTTGAAATTTTGGACAATTGAAAGAGTTTCATAGGTGGCGAGAATACCGAAAAGCCCTGGCCGACCATATGCTCTGACTAACCGTAGGCGTGCACGTAATGTTGCAAGAGTTAACAGAAAAGCGACATTGCATGAAATAACCGAAACAATCAATCAGGGTTATAACCAGCGAAAGTGCACCGAAATATGGCCTAGCTGGACTGTACCAACTGAAATCTGACACGAACGCCTAAACTTACACGACAACATCGTCTGAATCACCTACCTCGGGCATGTTAACATACCAGTTTGATGGACATTTACAGAAAATTTTAATATACATAAGAAAATTGCTAAATTTAAGTAAGAGTGGCATTAAAATATTCGACAAAATTGATTACTGTTTGACTAAGATAGGTAATCTGACAGCCACTAAATCTGCGGCAGCCTGGTGCTATGGAAACAAGAAGGAGGCATTTTAGGGAGGGTAGTTTCGATGAAGAGGTCTCCTTTTCTCTTGCCGAAACCAGTCCTAAAGAGGGACCCCGCACCCCTACTTGAAATAATCATACCTCGTTACTATAGTCACCGCCACAGCTCTAGACGAATGTCTGGCAGAGTACCTATCTTAGACAAACAGTACATGATGTATTTTTAATGACAAACATCAACTGAATAAATAAAATTGCTCATGTGTTTAAATAGAAAGAAAACATAACTTGTCCCTTAAAAAACAATTTTTTCACGATAATTAATAATAACTGTAATATTTCTTAAACGAACATCATAGCAATAAAAACATTTAAAAAAAATAGCTTTAAAATATATTGGATGACATAAAATACATGGGCTAATCCTAATCAAACACCTCAAACAGCTGACAACTAAAAATAACCTTTTCCATTTGCTTCATATTATTATACACATTTTGGAATATGCTTTAAATTTGAAAACCGACCCATAAAAACTCTAATTAACAATAAAAGATTCTAAATACTATTTTATTTTTAAAAGACATATTGCTATATTTCTTTAAGAGGGAAAAAAAAAGAGGCCTCGTTATGAACTAGTGACATTTATGCTACCATTACATTTGTTTTGCTCCCATAATTAAAACTAGAAAATAAACTTTCATTCATTTTTTTTTAATGGACTTCGAAGGGAAGTACCCGAAAAAGAATCGGATCTCTCTTTCACAGTCTTATCTCCAATTAATGTCTGGAGTGCGAGCAGCAGCAATTCATTCATTTTCAGTCTTCGTTCCGGAAATGACCCTCGGGAATCAGCCTGTTCTCTCAGTAAAAGGAAATTTATTTGGAGAGCAGATCCCAATCGTGAATTAAGCTCATTAATTCTTTTGCACAACTTGGTCCGAGAGCACTCTTCTTCTTTTCCTCCGGAGAAATGGGAACAGCCTCGTTTGAGAAACGATGAAAAGTTGCCAGCGAGAGAAAGTTCGCTTTTAACAATTTAGAAATAATTGGGATTTGAGACAGAATCCCTCAAGTGGATGAAATATCGCTCAAAACTAGATGGTAATATTTTAAATGGTCATTACTTACAAACTGAGAGTAATCAATTACAGAAGGATGAAAGATGCGGAAATGTCCATAAATCTTGGGATTAAGACAACGATAAATAGGCTGATTAAGTTCAGTTAAATTAGTTGACGTTACTCTCTAAAACTTCAATTTACTCATTCGCTCGATTGTCTTTCAGAAAAATAATAAGGAATGAAGGTAACAAGCGAGTGGGTTAGTCGATCGATATTTTTTTTAAAAAAACAACAAACAACGGCTGTTTTTGTTTTTCAATGCATTTAGGGTAGCTCATTTAATTGATTTTTTAAACAAATTATACGGTTAAAACCAGAATTTAAAAAAAAAAAAAAAAAACAATAAAATACACAGGGTCCTCACTTAATTTATGAAAAAAATTTCCTTGACTTTCCCAGGTATTTCTGAAAATCAAGACCATATTTTATTTGCACGCAATTTTTTTTAATATTTTTTTTTATATAAACTTAAAGATTTTTTTTTTTTTTATATTTTAAGTCAAATATTAGATTTTGTGAAGAAAACAATATCATTGAATGAGGAGAAAAACATGATGATTCACTAAAATTTGGAATTTTTACAACAAATAATTGTATAATACATGTTAAAATTATTTTAATTAAATCTCAGTAACTAATTACTGTTGCTGACAATTCTAAGACTGGTTATTTTCCAGGTATGGTGTAAGAATTTTCTACGTTTTAGTAAAAAATTGCAACTTTTCGAGTCAATATAAAATTTCCTAAAAATTCAAGGTTTTCCCAGTTCTACCTGATTCGTGAGACAAGACACTAGTAATTTTATTACATAATGTAGTATAATAACAGTATCTATACTTAAAAAAAAAAATACAATAAAAGAAAATTTTCATTAATATAAAATATAAATAGCTATTGAAATAGCTATAATTTCAAATTATAGATAACTAATCATATCTATACTTTTAAAATAAATCAAAAATTTCGCTAATGGAAAGAGAAAGTCTTATATTTAAAACCTATTCTTTTTTCATAGTATAATTTCATTCCCAGCAATAAATCTTTTACTTCATTAAAAAAGTTAGCTTTAATACTTACTCAAATCTTAATGTGTTTTAAAATAATTTAATATTATTTGATTTTTGTTTGGAGTTCAATATATTTTACTTATAAAACTTTTTCTAACTAATTCATTTTTCAAAATATTTAAATAACTGATATTTACTATACTTTTTCTTTATATGCACAGTTCTTCTTATTATTTTTAAATAAAGTGGGCGGATTCTCGGCATAAGTTATGATCATAAGAGAAATCTTAGGAGCTCATGATGAATGCTGAAATATTTTCAATGAAATTAATATGTATGCATCTTTTTACGTCCTGCATCTTTCTGTTTGCATTAAAAATTAAATCAATGTTTTATTTTTAATCTGAATAAATAAATTTATTCAACTAAAACAAAAAAATAATTTTTCGTAAATATATTTAAATAGGTAAATTATTTGTATAAGTAAATCTCTGCAATAAGAAACGTCCTAAAACGAATTTAGTTTCTAAATCTTGCGTAATTACATAACAGTATTTATGTTTCCGCAAAATAATATGTCATATAAAAAATATTTATACATAGGCCAAAGATGTGTAAACGCAACTTTTCAAAAAAAAAAAAAAAAAAAAAAAGACTCATGAAAAAAGTGTTTAGTACTTCTTACGATTGACTGAACTTCCTTTGTGAACCTCCTTTAAAGATAATAGCTGATAAAACATTTTCGAATTTGTTTTCCATTTCTCCAAAGAAAATTTATAAAAGTTAGCATTTACATTTCAAAAAAAAAAAAAAAAAAAAAAGAAAGAAAGGGGGGGGGGGATTCTTGCGAAACAATAGCAAGCGACAAATCTTACTGTCTAGTTTTGAATAACATCTTAACAGAAATAATAAAATATATTTTAAAATAAAAATAAGGCTATTTTTTCTATTGTTTTCCGTTTTCTTTTTCATTAAATTTTTAAACTTTTGTTTAATATAATTTTTTAAAATAGGGAATAAAATATAAAACACGAGGATCGTATTTTAGAATTTCACCCTTCAAATTTCGCAAGGAGCACTTGAAATACTTACTTTGATTAAAGAATTGGGTATATAAAAACCAGGGTTTCAAATATAAATCATTTAAAATTTGAAAATCAATTTCTCTCAAAACCACAAATGCTTGTACATACACTATTAAAAAGATGAAGTGTTAAACCATAATATCGTTATAATTTGTTTAAACCTAAATATAGTGCTGAGTGACATCATATCATTGCAGTTCAACTTCAAGAAAAGCGCATATTTCAATTTGCAACGTATTATGGTTCGAGATACTGATACTATGGTTCAACGTAGGACCGATTTTGATAAGAGTAAATTTACTCAGTTTCGGGCTAGTTTGGTTGCTAACTTGTATCAAAGAATATATAATGTGCACTTATATATTATTTGCTTGTATGGTGGCAAGAAAAAAAGAAACAAAGCGGCTAGTAGATACCGAAAATTGAGCATCAACAATTAAAAATTTTTTTTAAGGATATTTATGCATAGCTCCTACCAAGGAGGATGCTGATTCAAATAAAAAGATGAAGTTGCAATCTAAGTTGATGAAATAAAATGAACAAAATAAGTAACAGGTAATTTTTTTTTTTAAATTTCATTTTAACATTATTTTTATGGAGAAATTTAAAAAAAAAAAAAAAAAATGAATTTAAGAATTAGGGCAACTTTTACAGTATCAACTTTTACAGTATGCGAAATTTTAAAAATGAAAACACTAATTTATACAGCTCTCATATGTATATTAACTTTAGAACTTAAGCTTTTAGGATATAATAATTGTTTTCGATAAATTTTATATTTTTCGCAAATATATCGCTTTAAGTAGCGTTTCTTGACCTGCATACATCTGGACGAAAGAGAAACTCTTTTATAGACAGGGACAAAAATTTTGGTGACAAAGAAAAGTTTCCAAGAAACCAAAGGGGAAGTCATTTTTCAAATCAAGGAGCCACAAATTTTTTTATTTAATTTCAGGATTATGTTTGGCAGATTGAACTTCATTGAAAAAGTTGTCTACTACGGACGAATTTCATTACAGTTTATGCAAGCACATTAAAAATGTTATTTCATATTTATTGATCTTTCATATTTTACTTTTTTAATTAAATGCATTATTTAGAAATAAATAAAAAAATTGCCGTTGAAAATAAGGGGAAAGGAATCACTTTTTCAGGTGACTTGCTTTGTCTTATAACTTCCCTATAAAGGGGGGGGGGAGAGAACTCGGATAAATTATGTTGAGACACTAATGGAGGGAATAAAAACAAAAAACTTTGCTAAAGAATTGTTAAAATAAAAATCCCACATAACTGTTCTAAATATATAATACATGTCGGAAAATTGGGCACTTTTATGCCATAGGGTTCTATTCTGCTTTTCTGACAATCGTTGTCTTTAAACCTACTTCACTATAGCCCATATTTTAATCTTCACATTTTATTTTATTTTATGACCGCCGTAGAACAGCCGACCCAGTAATTATTAAAAGTTTTTAGTAGCTTCTTTTATCGAGAAAAAACTTGGCGATAACGCGGATCTTAGCTAAAAGTTTTAATTCACATTGATTAGCATACGGGCCAGTCAAATTAAGATAAAAGCCACAATTTATTTTTGAAGACGACGTTAAATATTAATCAAAACTGGAATGAAAATCATCGGTTAAGTAACATACGTACACCTTACAGTACGAAAAAGAGTAATGGTACTCGGAAAAACGTCACATTTTCGATTATTCCCTACTTCATTGTGAGAAGATTACTACCCTTTACAAACTTTAATAAGTAAAATTCCATCTCATCTGTCTTTAAAGACGAGATAGATTGTAGAGGCTACCGACACACCCACTTTCGAATTTAAGATTATGATCTCACGACAACCCAAGAACATACTCCAATTTTTTGGGAATCTTTTAAACCGTTCGATTACAAAGCAAAAAATCAGAACACATGCCAGCCTGAGAGACGCTTGTCTCATAAAAAATACATTAGAGACCATCTTTCACCGATAATGATACAAGGCACGCGAAGTGCAGCTTTACTTCGTCAAAGGACACGTAATAACATCGGGCCACAAACCAATAGTCAGACATGATCTTCTACCATCTCAAAAGTTTGCACAGTATGTGGGGTCTACTACCATTCAACTCTCATATTTATATGTTTACTTTTCTCAACTTTCTATCACGATTTTCGCAATTGTAAAGGTTAGATCAGGAAGAAAATAAAGTGTACCTGGCATTAATTTGCAAATTGATACATTCAGGATATTTTTTTTTTGCAGGTTACATATCACATTTCTGCCATCGACCAGCGGTTCCCAATTCTTTTCTGGTTACGGAACGCTAAATGATCGAGATCTTTCTCGCGAAACCCTGACTTCATATAAAAAAAGTTCATTAGAAGATGCGAATGGAAAAAAACAAACTACTAATTATTTTGTAAACATTTAACGTGAAGAATGAAATAGTTTAAATTCTAAATTAGTTGTTGCTTTTTGCATAAAATAAATGAATAAAATAAGTAAAATTAGGATTTTCACTTTTATAAATATCGATAGTAGTCAACAGCGAAACACAATTCTTAATACTTGAATTTAGCAATTATATTTTGAATCGAAAAATTCGATGAAATACTTATGGAATTTTGTTATAAATGCATATTCTTTTCCTAATTTATTCAATAAATTGTTATTGAAAAACTTTTTTTTTTTCAGTGGCATGTTACATAAATAATTTCATTTAAACAATCGAAATATTAAACGAATCATAAATTATTGATTAGGCATAAATATAATTATAACTGGTTAAAAAAATGTCCTAGCTCTCGGAACCCCTCAGAACACCATTTGGTAACCGTTGCCATAGGCAATAACAACGGTTTCAAGTTTACTTTTTGCCACCGATAAACAGTACTTTAACGTAATCATTATTATAGTTAGTTATACTGACGTCCAATGAAATATATCAACGGTAAAAATCAACCGGATAAAAATATGCAATTTCGATGAAAATGTCGACATTATTATTATTATTAACTGTATTAGAATAGATTCATTAGCTTTCCAAAACCCTTTAAATATTAAATCTCCGATTTTAAGAAATGAAGTTAGTTTTTTCGTATATCGACAGACGAAACGGAAACCGGAGGAAAAGTTTTAGAATTTTATTGCATTTTAAATCTATTTTCTGATGAACGCTGATTTTCAGAAACATTTTTTACGTAACCCACATTACAAAAAAAGTTTATTATAGAATCTTCTAGCAATCAATTATAGAATGTTAGCAATGTTTTGAAGTAAAAACTAAGATCTAAGTGCAAATTTATTGTTATCAAGCTTTCGAGAATATTTAGAATTTTTCTTTAAAAATTAAATATAAAAAAATATATTTAGTTCTACTTCATTACCTTTTTAAAAAAAAATTAAAATTTTAGTTCAAAACAAAGGTAATCACGTTATTAATCTAGAAAAAAAATTCTTTTGAAATTTATGCATTACAATTTGTTGTATAGCTGTTAGCATGTCATGAAAAATTCGTAGCTTTTGAGCAAAAGTTTGCCCTTATTTTGAAAAATATTTAGGACCCTTACTTAAAAAAAAAAAAATTAATAGAGTCTTTGTTTTTTTAAAAAAAAAATGTCTATACCAGTCAGATACCTTAACGATAAAATTAACACGAATTAAGTTTTCATTTTTGTCAGAGTAAAAAGCCAACACGTTGGGCGCGAGGAAAAACTTTGAAGAACTTTTGAGCAATGTAAAAATAAGTTAAAATGTTAGAAAATAAAAGTCTTCCTTTTATTTTATAATCGTTGTTAAACAGCAGCCCCAATTTTTGTGTTAACGAATATCAATGTTCAAATCCATGGCCTAGTAATTTTGAACCCTATCCAGAAGACAAGGGAACTCACATATTGGGAGAAATTTGCCTTCGTGGAGGACATTTTTATGGAACTAACCCATATTTGCGTTAAATGGAGTGAAAAATCTCTCACGGCTGGGATTCGAACCGGGGTCACATCATTGGGAGGCGAGCGCTCCATCCGCTGTGCCAGCACACAGTTCTTAAATAACAAAGTTTTATTTTTATTTTGAAACCGTCGTTGAACAGTCGACCCAATTTTTTGGTTTACGACTACTAATGTTCAATTCCGTAGCCTTGTAATTTTGAACCCAATCCAGAAGACAAGGGAACTCCTGGATCAAGTATTGGGAGAAATTTGCCTTCGTGGAGGACTTTTGATGGAACTAACCCGCATTTGCGTTACATAGAGAGGAAGACGACGAGAACCTCCCATGGTTAGCCTGGCGGCAAGGGGATTCTAACTCATGATCTGTCTACCACTGAGGATATTTCACGTCAGCACTGTGGTCGGTGCAAGCCGGATGCGGAATTCGTATCGTCCAGCCATCGTCGGGATCGAACCCTGGTTCACCTCATTGGAATACGAACGCTCTATATCCCCAGAGCCATCGCGGATCAAATAACAATGTTTATCATTATAAATCCATATCCAACAGCGAAGATTCAGTCAAAATGTGATTTTAAGTAAGTACTGTAAGATAATAAAAAATAAGATAGTGTGAAGAAATTTAAGGTATTGAAGAAATTTAAATTTTAATTTTTAACTTAATAAATTTATTTATAATTTTTATTTCAATCGTCCATAACACCCTAAATTATAATAAGTTTTAAGAAATGAAAGTGCAATAAAACAAACCCATTAACTGCTCTATTAAGCGTGTAAAACACACTTACATGGAGGTTTAAAATAAAATATGCTTTGTTAGCTTAAACTAACAACTATTTTGAAACACAAACAAACTTTTTCTCTCTGAATATGCGAAAACAGCACACCTGAGAAATCTGAAATAATACAAGGAAATCCTTTTTTTCTACTTCCATAAGACCACTCTTGAAACGCAAATTATAGTGGCAGGATGAAGGAGAATCTAAAAATACTTTCCCGAAGAGCGAGAAACAAACCCCCTTTTTTCGGCATTATGCTAACATCGTTAAAAGCAGCTTTAGGCCAGAGCTTCGACACATAAAGCTACTTTTTAACATAGGCTGTCTTAAAATTCTGTTTACAATCATAATTTCAACACAGAACGTTAAGAGAGTTGCCGCGGATTTTGCCAGCCGGTCATCAACAAGTGGTACCCAATAAATGCTCCGTGGTTAAATGTGCACGAAAAAAATTCTGGGAGATAAAAATAAAAACTAGGAATGAACTAATATTTATAATCGATTATTTTAGCTAAGTTCATAATTTATTGAAGGAGTAAGTGAATTAAGAAAGTATATAAAAAAAAAAAAAGGAAATTTTGCACTTTACATATATTTATATAGTATACTTCTTTCATGATATTAGTACTCATTAATCAACATTTTCACTGTAATAAAAAAGGGTATATATCCATTTTCTTTAAATGCAATAATAAATGGAGTCTTAAAAAAATAATTCAATATTTATTTAAAGGTTATGAACATGCGATTCGGAACACTGGGAAAAAATAACTACATGGTGTCCCAGGATTATTGGGGCAAACTTTCAGGGCAGGTAGGGGTCACTAAAAGCATTCAGATTTGCTGAGCAACCAATGATCGGAAACGGCTTTGTTCGCCACTAGGTGATATTTTTCACAAGATGTATTGTGCGTGGAGGAACAGTTCTTTGGCCACCAAGTTCTCCTGATTTAAGCAGGTTGGATACCTCTCTTTGGGGTGCACTGAAAAGCGCTATTTACACAACATCTTAGAATTTCGAAATGGATCTGGTTGCAAAAATCGTCAATGCTGCTGCGGATATCCAATAAAATTTAGGTACATTTGTGCGAGTCCGCCAATCTATATGATCCGAAGGTATAACGCATGCATCGCTTACAATGGCAGAAAGTTTGAACATCTTTTAAGACATTTTCACCTATCATCCTACCAGAGTAAATGTAATATCTTGGACCAATAAATATTTCAGATGATCTCAGTCTTGTGTCTCTTAGTTTCTTGTATGTCATGCTATTTCCCCATGGCGTTTCCGTTGCCATGCAATTCTGAATCTTTGTGAAGTCACCTACCTCTCATTAAAGTTTATCCTTCTAATTCTTAGACATCCTGTATGTATTATATTCAGGTCAAATAAATAAGCCTAAATTTTCTCAGCAGGAACCTTTTGCTATTTTACTCTCTGCTTTATCATAGAATAAACAGGGTTGATTTTAATTCTGTCGATGTAAAATATCATGCGCAATATACTATTCTTTATAGTGTTATAAAGGATAATCCGACATTATGACTTTTTTGTCAAAAAGACGTTCACCTTCAGAAGCATCGAGAGAGAAGTTGAACAAACAAAAAATAAGTTGTAATAGATAAGGGTATTTTTGTACTAAACAAACAGTGCATTTCGAAACATATTATTAAATACGATAGTTCATAGAACATGCGCTTCGAATAAATAAGAATAGTTTTATAAAGTGATTTAACCAAATATCTGTCTCGAGGAAAAGATTATTAAGGGAGTAGAAGGAAGAAGAGCAAGCGTTATCTTTGGTTAATCTTCCTGGTTAACCCTTAAAAAAAAATAGTACAGAAAATATTAGGATTTGCAGAAATCGCGGGTGACCACAATATTGACGTCAAGATAATATTCTGATTATTGTATTTATTTTAAAGTGAATTCAAAATGCGTAAACTTTTTGTAACTCAAAAATTCCTACGTTCACTCTCAAACATAAAAAAAAACATATTTAATTGGAAATTCTGAGACATTAACTGTGTATGCCTCAAAATTAACAGAATAATTTAAAAATGGGATTTTTTTTATATTGGTTATTGGAAATTTGCAATACAACACAAGAAAGTTACACAATGAAAATATACCGGAAAAATCTCCTGGATTGCATATTTTGAAACATCATCTCCTTTCAGCTTTGCTAAACGAAAATGCGCTGAGCTCTAAACCAGTGTTCCCCAACCCCTGGTCCGTGGATCAAATGGTACCGGGCCACCCATTTAATTGAAACTGAATTTAAATTGAAACTGAATTTAGGTTTATACCCCGAATTAAAAATATCTGTATTCCATTAAAATTTTATTTATTCTTAAAAAAGGGTCTCCGAAGGTAGTGACATAAATTTTTTAATGTTTGCAATGTACCATTGTCTCCGATTACCCCCAGATGGAACCGTCTCATTGCAAAGAAACAAGCTCAGGATTCTCATTGATTTAACGTTCTAGTTAGTTAAAATGTTAAATCACTTTATATTTATTTTTTGGTGTAACTGTATTTCATTTTGAAGGCATGTTTAAATACAATTAAATTAAAATTATTAAATCAAAATAATCTAAAATATAAACAATGAATGCCACCCCCACCGGGCCGCGGTAAAATTATCAAACGTTGGTTGACAGGTTCGCGGTGATAAAAAGGTTGGAGAGCACTGCTCTAAACTATGTAGAAATCAGACAAAGTGCCCAGGTTTTCAAAAAACTACAATAAAAATAAAACATGTATTAATTGTATGAAAATATTGAGACAGACGTCTTACTAAATTGAAGTGAATCAGTCAGGGGCGGATTACCTATTAGGCCAGACTAGGCCATGGCCTGGGGCCCCCCATTGAATAGGGGCTCCCTTAAAAAAAAATTTGAAAATCAATTTTTAAAAATTAAGAAAAACAATGATTTTTTAAAAAAAAAAAATAAATTTCAAATAGATAGAATTAATAAAATACCATAACTTTTTTAGTTCTAATTTAACAAAATAAAGTAAAATTTAATTTATTATTATTCATTTTTATTTTATATATGCTTTCTCAAATGAAAAGATATATAAATACTTTTATATTTTCATAAATAAAAAATACACGAGAAAAAAATTTCATCTAAGGGCCCCATAAATTTGAATGGCCTAGGGCCCCGCGAATGCTTAATCCGCCCCTGGAATCAGTGCACTATTAATAAAAGAGGGAGGGTAATAATTCACAAATTTCTGAAACGTAAAGAAAGTTTGATAATGGAATTAAAGATAACGCATTTAAAATTTTCTCCATTTTTGTCTCTTTAAACTCTAAATCTACCTCGCCTTCGAATTTAAATCGTAGGCGATAAAAAGATTTCAAATTTTAACTGTTCCCCAGTGTTTGGAACAATCTATTAGCGGAAACTAACTAAGTGGATCACTTTGTCCATCAAAATTTTCCTGGAGAAAGTTTTGATTATTTGGGCATTTTTTAATTTTTTATTTTATTTAATTTTCACTTTGGACTGATTGGATTGAAAGGTTTTCAAACTGAACTCAAACGTTCACGTGAGTTTCAGCGGATTATAAGCAGAAGCACCGTGATGAAAAGAAGCAGCTAATATATTTCTTTTCTATAAAAAAAAAAAAAAAATATTATACTATCTAGCTGGAAAGGATTCAAAGGACTAATCCGGTTAACATTTATTACGCGATTTATGTATTTGAGAAGAAAGAAAGGATATATTTTTTAGCGTCTTGCATTAGAGAACCAATATTTTCTTGTACTGTTGTGAAGACAATAATCATAACTAAGAGCTTGATTTTCGTTTTAATAATATTTAAGCTTCGTTTTTTCACTTTTTATACCCAAAATATTATTCATTTTAGAAACCAAAATCTTTATTTTAATCCATATTATGCCGAATTTTAATTTCGGTGAAATCTCCGACGAAAGCCTGTTCAAATATTATGTAGGGGGGAAAGGAATTGTAATTTGTTTATTTCTTTGTTGACAAGGGGGGGGGGGCATGAGCTATTCTAACGAAGGACATTAAAATCCTCTTATTTTCGGAACTGCTTTAAAAAGCAAAATAAAAATCCTAAACTTCATTTTATACAAAGCTACATTTTTTTTAAAATTTCAATTTAATTTCAAAAGTAGCAAATTGAAGCAAAAAGAAGAGGGGAGAGTGTTGAAACTTAGTTACGGCAGCATGGGGAGTTTGTATTAAGCTTATTTTTGCTGAAAAGGGAGGAGGGTGAGTCCGAAATTGTCAAAACTGTGCTAACGTAATCTTTGAAGGGTGAATTTTACACTTTCTTATATATTTTTTTGAGACATTAACACTCAGAAATTATTCACCTTCACGGCCAGGGTTAACATTTAACAGATATTTTTTATCTATAAAAATCAATATTCCCAAGGTAGGTAGGTAGGTATTTACGTCGCACTAGTGCTGCACAAAAAAGAAAAGAGGATAGGCCGGTCAAAAGATGGTTTGACGAGGTGGAAAAAGACCTTAAGACTCTAAAAGTCCGAAACTGGAAACAAAGAGCTAGAGACAGGCGACTTTGGAGGAAAATTGTTAGTGAGGCCATGGTCCAACATGGACTGTAATGCCAGGGAGTTAGTTAGTTAGAGCTGCACAAAGGGCTATTGGTGACTGTCTGGGAAACATCTCTAAGGATGATCCATCGCAATTTTGACCCTCTGCAGAGGGAATAGCTCCCCTGCATTGGTATCCCGAAGACCTGCGCGCGAAGTCGAGCAATTTACGGTAGAACAGTTTAACGAAGACTGATATACCGCGCACCCTTGGTCCCTACGCAGGCTGATCAAAGTAGTTTCCCACCCGCTCACTGACCGAAGTCAGTGATGATTGACTTCGGTGTTCTACTGGGAACCGTGTCTTTACGATCAGTCCTCTGCGGGACCAATATTCCCAAATAATCTTTTTAATTGCGATAGAAACAGCGGGAGTAAATTGTAACACTACAAATAACACTTTTAAGAAAAGTTAGTTTAATATCATGATAGTATTTAACTAAGAATACTATCTTAATTGTTAAACAATTACACATTATTCCCAACAGTAAAAAAAGAAAACCACGAAGGAAAGTCATAAATCATAATTATAAACATTAACTTAAAAGGAAACACGTTTAGTGGTGCCCCACTGCAAAAATCACAAGACTTGACAAGTTTTTATACATTTTTTAATGAAACTTTACTAGCAGCAGCTGAAGTATTTATAAAGGATACTTTTTTTTAAAAAAAATTTCAATACTTGAATTGATAAAGGCTTATCGTGCCTTGAAGAAAAAAAGACTTACTTTATAAAACAAGAAAAGTTTTCAATATATATACATATATTCCACGAGCAAATGCAAATCCAAATCGGGAAAATCTGTGGATAATAAATCTATGCAAAACTGGCAAATCATGCTTCTCTTTTTTTTAAAAAAATACATTTTAATTTCATAAAATCATTAAAATTATGCAATTAAATATAAACCTTACTAATTATAAACTTTAAATAACCCAGTATAATATTATTACCTTGCTTAACATCCATATTCGGGCCAATACAAGATAACTAACAAATCAAACAGTACTTCAGCAAGAACGCGATATAAAAGATCCCTTTATTTACACTTATATATATTATATATATTGTATTCATATTTTGTAATTTGGCAGTTTTATAACGAAAATATTTTTGAAAGATTCTGGTACGTGTCAGTTCATTTGAACTCGCTACTCGCCTTGAAATTTCGTTTTGTGTTTTGTTCCGTATTTTCTGTTTTTTGCTTGATATGTTTGATTTTGTTTATATTTTTTACTTATGGATTTCTATTTTCGTTACAATTTTGAGTGCTCCTCTAGTATTGTATGGATATATTTTGCTTTGGCTATATTGATACACTATTAAAAAGCACTCTTTTTTGCGGATATAATCGTGTGAGCTGATGAAAAGATTCTATCTTTTCAATATTTTGTTTTCCGGCTTTTTAATTTTTTTTAAATATTTTATTTTTCTTCTTCTCTTTTCATTTATCTTTATTATTTCCAATTCTCATAATATATATATATATATATATATATATATATATATATATATATATATATATATATATATATATACACACAACCTGTTTCTTTAAAACAGATTTTGAAGTTATGATAAACAGACTGAACTATACTTAATTACAACTTTCAGATTTCTTCAGCGAAACTAAAGTAACCAACTTCAGCAACAAAACAAAATGTTTATTTGCAACTTTAAAAAAAAAGTGTTTTTTTTATATTTATTTTGTGAATTGTGCAGCTGAATTAAAGCAGCGTATTATTAAAATTCAAAAATATAAAAAAAAAAATAAAAAAAATCACGCAATTACGAAGGGGAAAAACTTCGAAATAGAATTTGATTAATAGAGGTATTTGAATTAAAAGGATGACAGCATGATTTTGAGTAATAAAAAAGACGATAATTTTCAGTATGAAATAAGAGGGACAGAAAAATAAAAAATTTATATAACGAATTGAGAATTTGAAATATAAAACAAACTTTACGTACAAAAATTAATGAGCAATGGAAGATACGCATTAGTTTCAAACAATAGACATTATAACTCAAATAAACTGATAAAAAGTGATAATTGAATCACTTCCTGATAAAATCAACAAACAGAATTTTGAAAAAATAAAAGTTTCAAAAAAGGCATTGCAAAATAATGGCAATTGATTGAGTGTAGTTCAATTCTTACGCAAAGGAAAAAAATCTGTAGAAAATTAGGAAAAAAAATCAATTCGAATGATTTCCTAAGAAATACATTATCTTTTTTAACCTCTGAAGGAACTGGGAATTTGTTGTAATCAAAAACTTAGAATTGACTCATTTCCTGACATGTTTTTCGTAATTAAAAGTTAATAAAAAAAGATATGCAATGTTTACGCACTGCTTTTATTTAATTGTTATTATTAATACTTGATTGTATGTTTTGAAAGCTCATAATTAAATCAGATAATTTATAACATAAAAATCTACATTTAAAAATTATCCTTCAGAAATATTTGTAGAAATAATTTCATTATTGGATACTGGAAGTACTTGAAATGACAAGCCACATTTTCACTTTATTTAGAACACTTTTTATTTATTTTTGTGAACAAATTTACTATGTAAACGTTTACTATAAAATTTCTTTCCTAATTCCGATACATTTTTGCTTATTTTAATAAAAATGCAGTAAAAAAGTAGCAATCTTTTCCGTTTTAACCGATATTCGTATAAACTGATAAAACAGCAAGATGCATTTGAGATGAGTTTAAAAAACAAATCACAAGAGAAAAATTATCAAAATTTTTAAAATATATTTAGAGAAATGTAAGAAATAAAAAACAAACATGTAAAAATACATTTACTTCTTTAAAACAGACTATAAAAAAATCGTTCATTCACTTGTGTTGGAAACTTTGTATTCTATATGAGATATACGAAAAAAAAAAAAAAAAAAAAAAACAACTTTTTAAATTCCAATAAAATCTGCTGAGTTTTTAAACTAAGAGGATCATTTACTTTATTTTTACAATTGGAGATGAAATATAACGAGAATCAAAACTTGCTAACAACCAAATGAAACGTTTACAAAAATTTTATCAGCTGGAAATACCAGGGTAAAACCTAGGTGAGGTCGGCGCCACCGCTCAACCTCCTGTATAAGTTTCACGCCCCCTGATATGTCCAGTTAGGAACCTAAACAACTGCAGATTGATATGAACTAACTATATCACCTGTGTTTTAAAAACAAATACACTATCCTCATTTACCCAGATGTAGGTAGGTACTTCATTTACGTCGCACTAGAGCTGCACAATGGGCTATTGGCGACGGTCTGGGAAATATCCCTAAGGATGATCCGATAAATTTTGATCCTCTGCAGGGAGGAAGACTCTCCTGCTTTGGTAGCCTGACAACCTGCGCGAAAAAGGTCGAGCACTTTACAGTAGAATAGTTTAACGAGGACTATTACAGCGCACCATCGGTTCTTACGTAGGCTGATCAAAGTGATCACCCACCCGCTTAATGACCGCAACCAGTGATGCTTGACTTCGGTGTTCTACAGGGAACGAGATTATTACTGATAACGTGATACAAAAACTGAACACTTAGAGAGAAAAATATGAAAACTTGCTTTCAGTTGCTTCTCATAAAAAATAATAACTCTCACAATTAAGTAAGAATAAGTTAGCAAAAAAAAAAACGCATTTCAAAAAAATTTTACGCCAATACTCGATTAAAATAGATTTATTGAAATCGATTAATTCGATTTTATTTCGAAATAGATTTATGTTCCTCATTCTTTGTCGTAAAATTTAATTGCATTTACAATTCTTTAGAAGGAAAAAATATTCACATTGAAAATGTGTCTTAGTAAAAGATGAAAAGAAAAAAATTCGGTAAATCCACCACAGTGCAAAAACAGAGACGAGATAGAACCATGGTATACAGAATAAAGTAATAGCTTTAAGTAAATTAAAATTAGGTATCATCCAATATTGAAGAGAAAGGGGTAAATAATTTATGAGAACTCTCGTTTAAATGTCACGAAGCATACTGTCGTTTAATTTGTCTAGGTCAGAACTATAACATTTCAAGGTAAAGTGATCCACGTTCTCTTCATTTTTAAACAAAGTTGATAAACAGCTCTACGTAGTGGATTTAGGGTTTTATACTTTACCTCAGTATCCTTGCAATTTTGAATGGAGATACATACACTATGAATACAGATGAATGCTCAATTTATGACAATAAGGTCTAGATTTAAAATTATTGCACCATAGAGAGGACTACATATGAAAGATCCAAATAGAAACTAAAGACTTTCAGATGGACTCATTCAAATTTTAGTAAATTTTAGTTAATAACAATTCTCCCTGGTACTTCAGAAATAAATATTTTTAAAGATAATGAACAGTTCTAAACAGTTAATTTTAAAATATAAATAAGATAACAAAATGATAAACGAGTAAGAAATTATTTGTCACATAATAATAATGTTCGATAAATGATTCTTCAAGTTCACGAGGAAAACTTAAGTGATACTAAAATAAATACCATCCGATCATTATCTTCTGACATCATAAACAAACGATTATAAACAGAGAATAGTTGCATAACTGTTTTTTATCAGCATTGTAAATAGATTCATTTAGAAAACATTATTTTAAGATCGAGAGTTAAACAAGTAGTTTTTATGTTATTAAAAACGTTGTTACTAATAAGAGGGAAAAAAAATTATTTTTAAATGTTTTTATTATAAAAGACAAAGTTCGGGTTATTTTAATTAGTTTGTGAACATTGAAATTTGCGATTTATTCTTGCTGTTTCAAGCAGCTAATTATGAAAATATTTTTGAAACCAACAATTTTTAGAATGGATCGAAAACTAAATATCAACAATAATAAAAATTTTTTCGTAAAGATCATATAAAAATTCATTGATAAAGATAGCATAACAATAAAACGAAACTTTTACAAGCCGCAAAATTAACGCATTTTTTTAAATTTATTAACATATTTTAAACATATTCATTTTAAAATTCTTTATTAAAAAATTAGACGTCAATCATTTTATTGGAACAAGGATTATAGCAATTAACAAAGAATAAGTAATGTGAGATAATACTAAGTTTCGAGTAATATAAATAAACAAAATAAATAAATATTTAGAAAAAAATGGAAGGATTTTTTATTTTATTATTTCAAATTACCAATTTGTAAACTAACGTGGATTTAGTTTTGCATTGCATAAATCAGTCCGTAAGCGGCATTTGTGCTTCAAATTTGATTGTGATTTTATTTAAAGAGCTTAGTGAAAAAACCAGGTAAGTGACATTTTAGTGAATTTGTGTAAATAAGCTTTAAGATTTCTACGTTCTCCATTTTTGTTACTTCACTGAATTTTTTACTTCTTTAAGTTTTTACTTTATTTTGAATACATGATAAAACTCCTAAAATTTTTGGGAGTATATTTATTTAAGCCAAACTATTTCAGAAAGAAGGATTTGTAATGATTTTTTGCTTAAAAGTTGCTTGTTTTAAGGAGGAATTTTAATATTTTTCAACGAATATAATTTTGTTTGAAAAGTTAATATTTAGGCTTATATTCACGAAATTATTTTTTAGCAACCTCAATATTGAACTAACTGGTATCAAGTTTTATCTAGCCTCGTTTGACTATTCAGAGGACAGTGTGAACTCAACATGCTCAAAGCAGAAATTACCAGTATTTCTTACTTAAATTGACAAGAATTTGGTAATTATTAAGTCAAAAAAAGAATTCTTTTCAATAACGCAGATAAAATGTTATGTCATTTTGTTACTTCTGAAGATATTTCTAAGACTGAACAAAAGTAATTTTATTAGTTTTAATACAAAAAATTTCTATAGCTGTTGAGCATTAATTATTTTCAATTTTTTCATTGAAAAGAATAGCAGTCTCACGAAACAAAAAAAAGCACTTTTTATAATGTATATAAAAATGTTTATGAAACTGTTACGGGTATTTTTTTTTCTATCGCCTTAAACATCACTATTATGATAAGTTACGAGACTCATTTTAGGTCACCACTTCACAAATTTTCTGCTTTGAACAGCCAATCCACTCAGTGGATTAGCAAATGTTTTCAATTTCTTTTCCTTGAATCTTGTAAACAAGAAATACCCTTGCTTAATGAATTCGATCACATTCCCTTTCGACGAAGAATTTTTTTAACTGCAACTAATTAACATTTTGCGCAAAATGGAGACAAAAACTACGAAAATCTCTAATTGTTAGCCCGATGCCAATGGAATTCCGATCTGTCTCTACCAAAGTATGATTCGCATCAGCAATGCGATCTCGGAGGTCAAAATATAGTAAGCAAACTAAAATGTAATCATCAATCTCACTGAATCGTTCACATCTAGAATTAATAAGATTCCGCTGAGCCACATCGATTATTTTATTTTATTTTATAACCGTCTGTCGACTACTAATGGTAAACTACATAGTCTTGTCATTTTGAACTCAAACCAGAAGACAAGGGAACTTCTGGATCAAGTATTGGGAACAATTTGCCTTCGTAAAGGACTTTGTAAAGGAGAGGAAAACCTCGATAACCTTTCACAGTTAGCGTAATTGCGCGGGGACTCTAATCCATGAAATGCCTATCACTCACAATACGACAGCATTGTGGTCGGTGCGAGCCGAGTGCAGAATTCTAATCGACCAGTCATCGCTGAGATTCGAACCCAGTTCTTCTCATTGGAAGGCGAGCGTTCTATCCCCTGGACCATCGCGGCTTCATAGCAATTGTTATAAAAAAGTTGTCATTAGTATTGTCAAATACATAACATGTAGGCTTAATATTTCGGATTTAACACTTAATATTTAAAGTGTGCGCCAACATCTTAAACATTGCTGATGAGCCCCTTGCTATTTTCAGTTAATAATTCGAAGGAAAGAAAATTTTTGTGGAAGTAGGTAGTATTACTGATATTATGTTAATTGCTGTTATTTTAATAGGCACTATATAAACTAACATAGGTACAACACTTACTATAGGTACTGCGGAAATAAGTATTACTGATACGTCAATAGATACTATATAAACTAATATTAGTACCACGATACATACAATAGGTGGTACTGTGGAAATAAGTTTTTTACGGGCCATCTAATAGGATTTAGTATGGGAGAAGATAGATAATTATGATAATTTTTGACATTCAAGAGTTGACCACGAGCAATAGTATTATGCCAAATGATACTGGATATTGTTAATCTTTATTTTTAGGAAATGAATTTTTAAAAAATGCTTTGCTTAATATAATAACATTAAGCCACCAGAAAGAACAATGAATAAAAAATTAATACTGGAACTGTTTCAACTTAATTGTGTCAGTATATATCTTTCAGTTTTGTGCATGATTTCGTAATGTTGATTCATTACCAATTTATTGATTATTTAGCTTCTTTTTTTTTTTTCAGCCTATAGGAAGAACGAATATTCAAATATTAACAATAACAGGATGAAAAATTTGCATAAGCACAAAATAATACTTATGTTCAACTGGACTTAGCTTTGAAAAAAATATTAATTTCATTAACAGGGCAGTGTGTCTGAAACACAAAGTGTGCGAACCAGAAACAATAATACTGCATATTGAAGCCATTTAAGGGCTATTTTTTTTTCTATTTATTTCATAACTATTGATCGTAAACGAATTACTTCTTAATATACGAAAGCTGCTGTTTCATGTTTTCCCTTTTCTCTACAGTAAATTTGAACAGCCAGCGTCTTATTGTCACTTACCTGGTTCCTCCACCCAAACAATACTCAAATGATGTCACTTGCCTGATTCTTCCACTAAGTATCTTCGGAAATAGATTTAGCAGTATAAATGAATGATTTAGATTTAATAAGACTAAAATAAGAACTTTCCCGAAAATTTCAATTTTCTTAAAAATGTCAGTTTCTGGGTTCTTCCACTAATTCTTCATTTATGCTATTATCTTAAATATACTGCTCAATAAACTTTCAACAAAATTTTTAAAAAATAAAATAGTCATGCAATAGATACAGAAAAACGGTGAATTATAATTGCAAGTAAAATGGGCGAATTATTTTTTTATATCTACTTTTAATTTACACTTTAAATACACCTTTCGTTCTACAATGATCGTAAACAACTTTTGCAATAAACTAATAACGTATTTGCGTGTGTAAACTAACATATTAATACTATCAAACTCCATTTCATTAAATAATAAACAGCAAAACTAACGCAGTCACAAATTATTTATTGCAGCAATAAAAAAGTTAAATGACAATTATTCGTGGATTTCAATTTCCCTCCTTATAAGGAACTGAAGATTCCTGTTTATTAACGTAAGAGATATCAAGGAAATAAAACAGAAAAAAAAATAATAAATAACCCACTTCCGTTAAGGAATGCAATAAAAAACATAAACGAAAAATTAAGAGAGAAATAAAATTTCACTATCTTATATGCGAAGTACTAAAACTTCTTAGCGTAAAAAAAAAGGGGAAAAAATGCTATGAAATCAAATTCATCATTTCGACCTCGTTATGGAAAAAATGATAGTCCACTTAACATTTTGAGTTCTTAGCTGACAACTTATATCTAGCATGGGAAGTAAGAAATAGATTATTTTTCGACCAACAAACCCTATTTTTTTTTCTTTTAGTTATTTTAAATAGTAAAATTTTAAAATAGAGTAACTATACAGTTTAAAGATTCAAATCAATGTTTTTACTTAACTTTAATAAGAAGGTAGAGTGCCCGTTTATTACATTTCTTTAAGGTATCTGACTAGTTTCGACAACAGGTTTTTAAAATATTAATATAAAATTTAAAAATAAAGAAAAAAACTAATTTATTTGTCATGTTGTGTGTAAAAACTTATAAGACTAACAAAATCATTATTATTTTCTTTTTAAATGGCCATTTTCAGGTAAAAATATGGCATTTTTTGCATTATACGCTAAACATTGTTAAAAAAAAATTCTATAGCCTGAAACAAAAAATCCTTTGAGGATTTCATTTATAAGGCTATCAGCTATTATTTTAAAAGCAAATGCTGATCTGGGTTACTACTGAGTTAGGCTACTAGGCTAATGACTATTGAGTTAGAGATCAATGTAGTTAAAAAAACAAATTTTTAAAATTTCCACACTAGTCTTTGCGAAAAAAAACATGCATAAAAAATGAAATTCTACTTTTTTCTTTGGCTGAAGTTCAAAACGTGTGTGTTATAGTCAAAAACTCATGAAAATTGTAAACAATTATTTTAAAAAGCAGCATGAGATATAGTGTTTAAAGTGGTGTAAAATGTGGAGGGGAAAAAAAAAAAAAAAAAAAAAAAAAACAATTTTGAGATAAACGCATTTAAAGACTTAAAATCACTAGTCTATCCACTGTTATCACCTTGCACAAAAACTGCTATAACTTTGTAAATAATTGGAGTACAAACAAAATTAAATTACTTTTAGGGAGTACAGAAATTCTAAATTTATAATAAACTCAATTTTGAAAATTTTGCTCAAAATTAGGTTTTTGCACTACCTTAGCAAACTTAAAAAAAAAATCATTATTGGATATTCAAATGTTTAAAGAAGCCAATTATTTAGGGGTGCACTAAGTCACAAAACTTAATATTACATAAAAATTTAGACAGAAAGGGTAAAGGGGACAATTGCCTCCGCTACCTGTAAAGTATAAGATGAACCTAACTTTCGCCACCGGCCGAATAAATATTGGTATTAAAAAATTGTCTATCACCGGCCACCCTATCGCTTTTCTTCCCTGTCTAAAATGCATACATACGCATTTTTTAATTATTTTGTTTAATAAATATGAGATTATTATGAATGCTTTATAATATTCTGAAAATTAATTTACACTTTAATTCTATCTTTACACTTTAATTTTCTTCATTTTAGATATTAGCTTTATTTCGAGAAATACTTAAAAATACCTTAGATTAAAAAAATCAACTGTTACTTAATTGTTAAAAATTTTCAATATTGAAAAAAGTGACCATGTGTTTTAAAAAATGATGATTGTTAAAAACGCTACAACTAACCACTGGCCAGTAGGGAAATTTAATTTTGCTATATACTTTAAAGGCCTGTATCTATCCGGATCGCCAGGAATTGTAAATTAAACAAAGCACGCTTCCAATTCTAATTAGAAATTTTGAGAAAATAAATTTTCAATGTGTTTAAAATAAGTCACGTTCGTAAATTTCTTCTTTCGAAAATAAATGAGTTAATGATGGAATCGTATAAACTTTTCTATTTCGCAGAGAGCGAATTTCTAATTTGCACCAGGCGTTATAATAAAATTAAATTCCATCAAAAAGTCCACCCCAAAGGCTAGTTTGTCCCAATGCTTGATCCAGGAGTTCCCTTGTCTTCTGGGCTGGGTTCAAAATTACAAAGCTATGAAGTTGAATATTGGCAGTCGTAAACTTAGAATTGGGTCGGCAGTTCAACGCCGGCAATAAAATTTTCAAGAAAGATACTCAATTGAACTCACAAGCATTCAAATTTCTTATTATTTAATAAAAATTAGAATATATATTTATAACTTAATAATAAAGTGAGATCGGCAATATAATTAAATACTTCATATTAATCACAACCTTAAATTTCACCTTAGTGTAAAGAGATATCAATTGGGTCCCGCGATCATGACCGTAAAATAAATTGGAGAAACAACTAAAAAGATTCTTTTGCTCACCCAAATACCACCCAACATGCAAATGGCACGAAATTCGCCACAATGAGAGGCTGTTGCACCGAATTGAGATGACAAATATGATTCAGAAATGACAGGTGTTATAAAAGTCAAACATGAAAGAGCTACGTTAAAAATAAGAGTTTTGATGCAGAGAATGACAAATCGATTAAAGAATTGAACAGTTATGCTATATGAATAATCGATAAATTTTTTGATACGCAATTATAAAATAATAAAAACACGCAGTAAAATCATGAATGATCACACACATTTGATTGTTAAACTGAATGTTATTTCTGAAACATAATTTGTCAAATCGATATACGTTATCTTAGTTGTCAACTTAGTTTTGTTCAAATCAATCCTTCAAAATTCAAGCTCCTATTTCAAGGGAAAGGAAGATTTAATCACACAAATAAAAAAGGTAAGAATTCTATACAACTGGAACTTTATACTTTGTTTCTCAATATTGTTGCATTTTATTTATTTTTCGCTACATTCTTAGAGAAGGGAAAGTGGAGGAAGAAACTCACTTGAAAGAAAACAATTAGTAATTTGAGAAGGAAATCTTTCAAGTTTTTTTTCTATTTTATAACCGTTGTTGAACAGCCGATCCAATTTTGAGTTTACGACGACCAATGTTCACCTCCGTAGGCTTGTAATTTTTATCCCAATCCAGAAGACAAGGGAACTTGTGGATTTGGACAAATTTGACTTCGTGGAGGAATTTTTGTTGGAATTAACCCGTATTTGCATTACATGAAGAAAACCCCGAAAACCATCCACGATTAGTTTGGCGGTAAGGAGACCAACCCATCATGATCAGTCTACTACTAAAAATATCACACGAGTCGGTCGGTGCGAACCAGGTGTGGAATTTGTATCGACCAGCCACCGCTGGGATTCGAGTCACCTCATTGGAAAGCGAGAGATCTATTCCCTGAGTCACCCCGGCTTTACTATGATTTGTTCAAATAAGGAAATGGAAATCAAATAATGAAAATGGAAAAAATCATGAAAATTTTGTCTTAAACAATTTCTCTACGTTTTCATTTTATTAAAACTATTGATGCCCCATCCGCAACTTTAAATTTTGAAATTATTTAAGAAAGTAGAAATTTTAATTCTAGGCACCAAAAATTAAATGATGCTAAAAACTATATCTGGCACAATAACAAGAGAAACTTGGAAAGAAAGCGCCACTAATGCAATTTGGGGTCATGAAACCCATGCTTATGTTATGATAAGCCCCTTGACGTCTGTCGATAACCAGAAAGGAAATATAAAATGGGAGAGTTCTATCGGTATAATTGCATCCCACATCTTTCAAGATGCAGAATACATTATGAATTTAAGTTTTCATGCATAATCACTTCGAAATGGGTAAACAAAAATGCCTTCTCATGGAATTATTTTGTTAAATTGTATACCAAATATCAATATGATGTGTGCGTGACATTTCGAATGTTAATTTTTATCCATAAAATAAAAAATTTTCAACATAGAAAGATTTTTTATTTTGATACACTAAATTTTTCTCTGTAATAAACACATTTTTGAAAGTAAAACCCTCATTTAACACTTCATTTCTAAATCGTTCAATGGTTAAAACTTAAATGTAAGAATGTTAGTGTTTTAAATCAATGCTATTGTGACATTTAGGTAACCAAGCAATTAGATATTAATGCCCGCTCTTAACTCATAATGCTCACCGAATGCAGGAAACAGCTGCAGAATTTCCTCTTCATTCTCGCCGCAAACGCATAAAGATGTTATTTATGAGAACAGAAATAACGTTCACCCTTTGTCATTGTTCCAGCGGAAGTCGGCGACATATTCCTATGAACAAATGCAGCGGCATATTTATTCACAGGAACGAACAAAAATGAAGCAAAAGCAAAATTTCATGACACAATATGATTGACGAAGTTTGACCTTAACTAAATGACGTAAAGGAATTTTTCAGATTACCGATAACAAGACGCAGGCGAACTAAACGAAAATTTATTTCTTGTCAAAAATCAAATCATAAAACTAAAATCGATATTAGAATTTTTTTTTTTTTTTTAATTTAAAATTAATTTTTAATCGAACAAATTAAATTTGGAAGAAACATCGTAAATAATAATGATACATAAATGATAAGATATATAAAATTACATAATTATTGGTAACTCATTAAACATAATGCATTAACAACGAAAAATACCTAATTCGAAACAATTGGTGAAACTATACATAACGGGTTAAATAGATTAAAGAGTCCTTCCTTCCTTCCGCCCGAACTCGACGATTGTGTAGTGGAAAAGGTGGAGACGAAGGAAAAATACAAAATACGCTTTTATTCATTTTTATGTACAATAAATGCATATTTTGAATTTTTCCCTTTAATTCCTTTTTATTTAGCCCCACAGTGAACTGATTGTGAAAATACGGTTCTCAAAAGAACGCCGAAATCGAGCATCACTGGTTGCAGTCAGAGAGCGGGTGGGTTACCACTTAAATTAGCCTGCGTAAGGACCAAGGGAGAGGTTCTCCTTAAATTTAAAACCGTCAAGTTATCGACTTCGTGTGCAGGTCGTCGGGCTACCGAAGCGGGGGTGCCATCCCCTCTGCAGAGGATCAAAATTGTGATGGCATGTCTTGGAATCATCCTCTGGGGTGTTTCTCAGACCATCGTCAATTGTGCAGCTCTAGTGGAACTACTACTACTACCTTCTTATTTAATTTTCATGAATAATCTAATGGTGGATATTTATTCTGTTCGACAGTATCTTTCGAAACATGCAAAATAAAAGGTCATAATCCTATCAAAACTTTAGATATAAGGTGAGTGGAATTTGGGATTATTTATTCATTTTTTTTTCCTGGTAAAATTATACCAATATATAATTCTACAACCAATATTGTTCAAAAAGTAGTTTAATATTGTACATTTATCAGTTTTTAGATTTTTGATTAATATCTTTGTGTTTGACAAATTTAATTAAAACCTCAAAATTTTGAGTCATCAAAACCGGCTTTTTATTAATTTAAAAAGTAACAAAATTAAATTTGAAAAATCTAAACACAGATAAATGAGTAGTTTTTATTACTCAAAACCATAAATTGCATAATATTATAGAAAGACATTTTTTAAAAGAAAATCTATAAAAATACTAAAAATTAACAAGTGCTATTTCTCTCATCCAATAAAGGGACTCTTATTTTTAATCCTTTCAGAAACATAATAGTGATATTCATTGATCATCAAAATTTTGTTTAGTACAAAAGAAAAAAAAAATCAAGGAAAAGCAAAAAATAAATTTAACCAAAAATTAAAGATGCCGAAAGTAGTGGCCTCGGAATTGTAAGACCACTATCAAAATTGGTGCAATTTTAAATAAAAAGACATAATTTTAAATATTTAAGCAATTGTATTCAAAATTCATTGTGGAAACACCTAATTAAATTTTAAATTTAATTAAACCTACATTTTATTAAAATCTGCTCTATTTCAACAAGCAAAGAAAGAATACAAACTTTTTGTGAAACTACGAACAATTTCAACCATATTTTGTGAATGTGATAAAAATAAAAAAGGATCCACAAAGGATACTGGATTGAGTATTTGAGGTGGTATGAACTTTTCACAATATGCTGTATAATTATCTGATACAGTTAGGATCTTTATAAAGGTAGTGCTAAGTGGACATTTCAGAAGGAATAGTGCCTATAGTACCTTTTGCCATACATCTAAATTTACTCAGAAGTGTTTTGGGGAAAAAATGTAACTGCTTTTGTAACATAAAATCTGTTTGAAATCCGTGGAACACCACATGGGCACAAAGTTCATATAATTGTTAAACTATTTTTATCTACCAATGAGCTAGAATAGATAGCATAAAAAAATGACAAATAATTTCTGAACTTAACCACATCCTGGAATTTTAATGAAAACAAGAGTGTTTCAGGTCATGAGTACAAGTGAAGGACCCAATATCATTTTGATTTTTATGCTTTTACTATTTTTTTTAGACAAGTGTTGGATTTCTGAACCTCAAATTAAAGAGGTAGCCGAAACCTATGATACATGGCTTCAATAATTTTGTGAGGAAAGAGGAAGAAAGTCATTGCAAACTTTACTTTTTGTCATTTTCATTGTCCTTTGTCATTTCGAAATATTTTTAAGTAAATCAAAAAAATTTGCGCATAATTATAATAGCAAATACAAAATCGATAGAACAATTTTTGAGTAATAAAATTTAAAAGATAGTAAAATCTAAAATCAATCGAACAGTTTTGAGTAATAACATTTAAAAAAAATCGTAAAGTAAAAAACTGATTTTCAAGAACTATTGGACTAATTTTTAAAATTTTGTGTTTTGTCATTTAAAATTGCATTCTTTAAAATTATGCATTGATTTGTAAACCTTAAAGTTTAAAATTTTTAAAAAATTTTCTTTTTTGATAAACAAAATTCTTTTTGATTCCCACAAAAACTTATTGAGACCGGGCAGAAGACACAAAAAGTTAAACTAGCATTAAGGGATACAAATATTCGAACACTCTCCAAACAAAAATTATTAAGACCATACTTTCAAAAATATGGCACAATTCCATTTTTTTTTTTAAAGTTTTAATATTCTGAATATGTTGGGGGAAAAAAAATAAATGTTTATAAAGAGTAAGTACATTTTTGTGCCTGCTTTTGTAGCTTAAAACTAGTAAAACTTTTGTAGCTCTTATCAAAGACTAAGCCTTCAAAATATTCAGATTGAATTTTAGTCTGATCATTAAATCAAAAGTTAGTGAGAGTGCTAACTTTTTTATTTTGCATACTACACAAATATACAAGACAAAAACAACACTTTAAATTCATAAAAACGTTAGCAATTTTTTTAAAACTTAGTCTTATTGTCTTGTATTGAATTCAACAGTCAATTTAGCATGAAAAACTACATGGAACAGAACTTCACTTGTCTAGATAGCAATGTGAGGTACATAAATAAGTGCCAGTTTAACACTGTGCTTTCCTAATGTAAAAAATAAATAAACATAAATAAAAAATAACATAGTTGTCATACTAGTAAGGGAAAACTTTTGTTGGAAGAGCAATCAGCAGGATAATGAGGGAAAACACTGTTACACTTTAACCACAATTTCTAAAATGTTATTTGGAATTTTATTCACCTCCAAAGCCTATTGTCTTAAATGAATAGTATTGCTCAATACTATAAGAACAGTATAGATTTTGCTATAGAGGCTGAGAGTAGATATTTTTCTTTCCATTCATTTCGAACTTGACATGCAATATTGAACAACTTTTTACCACTTGCTAAGAATGACTAAACAATTTTGATTAATTGTTTTTATTTTTTTTATTTAAGGTTAAAATTTTATTATCATACCACTTGATAATATTTAAAAAAAATATTTTTTTTGATGGCTTCCAATTTATGCTGTTCCCAAAATTGAAATCAAAAGCTATCTAGATGATGAAACTGACATATTAGATAATTTCATGTATTAAAAACTAAACCCAATATTTAAAAATTGTGCTAGCTAAAACAACTCACTCTTTGTATTAACTACCTACTCTGATTCAATGAACAATTTACAACTTCTAAATTTTTTTTCACTTATTGATTACGATCTGTTCAACTTGAATTTTATAAATAAAGTTGAGTTTACCATCTACAGACTTTATGTTTAATTTCATAGTGATATCCACTTATACTATCTAAATATGGATGGGTTGGTTTATTTTATCAAACCTAAAATAACTCTAAACTATAATTATCCAAATATTTGAATGTCAGGAATACACACTGAAAATTGTCCTTTGAAAAAAAGTCAATTGGCTGAAAATTTTGGGAAGCCGTAGAGCCTCGATTAATGTATATATATATATATATATATATATATATATATATATATATATATATATATATATATATATATGCAATTTTTCTTTGTAAAACAAAATCTTAATTTAAAAAATAATCAATGCTAAAAAATTTTCAGTACAATTTATTTTTCTTCCCACAACTTTTTGGTTCTATATTTAATTTAAATGTTTGATTTATTTAATATTGTGCTAGATATTCTTTAGTATAACTTTGAAAAGAATTTTCTTTTAATTCTAAAAACAGCTTCTCATAGATCTGGACTATTTTAAAATTTAGTTTTTTTTAAAAAAATTTTGATAAATGTAATGCAAATTATTGTTTGAGAGATTTGTAAGCACTTGGTAGCTTTAAAAATTGAAGGTGTAATAGTATCCCAATTACTACTATCAAGGTTATTGTATTTGTTTACATCCACCACAGGCCCTAAAGCACCAAAGAATTTAAAACTTCTAAATTTAAAAAAAAAAAAAACAACCTAGATCTTTGCCCAGGATTGTATTGAGTTTTACCGTTCAAGTTTCAAACGACCAGAAATTGTCAAAATCTAGAGATTATTGTAGCAAAAGTAATTACACAGAAATCTTCTCTGAGGTTGGACTAGATCAGTCAAATTTCCTTCATAAATAGAAAAACAAGCAAAGTCGGATATAAACAGTTTGAAACTATTTCCCATAGTTTCAAGTCACACTTTATCATCAGAAATATATATAAACTAGATATAAAGGATGAAACATAATATAGAAAACCAAGAATTTATATTATGTTTTATCATATAATATATTTCATCCAGGAATTATATTAGGAACTTAACATAAAACATCAAGAAGCACTGCTTTGTTGCATGCAGGATATCACCTCATAGAACCTTACAAATAACAGTCAACAAACTAAATATCTTATCGGACCCACTAACAGCAAGAAATAAATCCTTATAAAACTATTATTTTAAGACAACAGATCACGGTGGCACTTACCCCTGTGTTTATTGGTTCCAATTTAGTAAACAATCTATTTAAATGTCATTTTGCATGCTACCCTCCAACATTTATCTTTTACTAGTTAATCACTTTTAAACCATCTTACAAATAGTTGGCTAATGTGCAAGTAGAGAGTTCAAGTGAAATGATCTGCAGGAAAATCTATTTACCTTCGATGAATAAAATTACAGAGCATATTTACAAAGAGCAAAACTAAATAATGTTGGATTTCAATTGTAGTTGAGAATTAAAATTGCAGTTTAAAAATGAACACGTATTCAAATATTAAAGACAGACAATAGCCTGCAGAGCAAAAAAAGAAGTTCGTTACTAACAGGAAAACATTGCATTATGAAGACGAAAGTATAATCATAGTTTCTTCAAGGAATACGGTTAAAAAGCATAAAAATCATTCTTCAGTTTATAGAATAAACTAAGTGAATGAGAAACATACATGAACTGACAGTAAATATTTCATTAATTCGTATGAAAGCGAATATAAGTTGTATTACAGGAATTATTTGAAGGTTGAGACAGGCAGGACGATTACATTAAAACGTTTGAAATATGAATTTGATAATATATATATTTTATTGTTAGCGAGCAGTATCTGGTAGCATGATTCTAATTATAATTAAGTGACACTTAATTTAAAATATTGAAATCTGTCTTTTAAAATGCCAATGACCCAATAAAAACCGCTATTATGGAATAAGACATACCCCACTTCTGATTGCTTTTGAGGTAGATATTCTTCTATGGAATGATTTAGTCGAGCTGGGTTCTCCATCACTTTCTGAACTTTCATCTGTTACAGTTTCTGAAAATTTTTCGGATAAATTTTCTGCACATACCGTCCCCGTCGCCATCTTCCATCCCTACTGCTCAAAAACAGTGACAGGAATGAAATTTCCCCCAACAGATGGCATGCTATATTCAATTAAAATGTCGTCTGCTGAAAAAGTTTTGTTTCTGAATCGACAATTTATCAAAATTTTTCAGAAAATTAAAAATATTTTTAAAATTGGTGTAAAATAATGTTTTTTTTTTTTTGTAAAAGACAAATATCTGCTTTTTTAGTTTTTAGAAAAAAAGGGTTAATATATTAACTAAAAAAAGAGAAAAATCGGTGATGATTTTGAATCGAAACAGAAACTAAACAGAATGATGAACTGAATTAGTTTTGAAATTTGCCAATAAAATCAATGTAAAAATAAATGGAAAGTATAAATTCAATGTATAAATTTAGTTAACTATACTAGAAATTAAAGGAAATTTAAATAAATATTGCGAAAACAGTATTCCTTGTCTTTTTTTTATTCGGTTATAAATAATCGTTATCGAATGCAACGTGTTATTATGTTTTTAGAAATTCATTACTTTTAGGAGTTTTAAAAACAATTTTACTGACTAGTGACTCGTGAGTATGATTTTTTTAATACTTCTGCACTTTTACCTAACAGCGATTACCTGTTATTTTGCAATTTTTTAAATTTTATATTTTTCACCCTTGATTACGCTTTAAATTATTGGCATTGTTTTTTAGTATTTTAGATGACCTAATTGTTAATTATACCTTCGTTTTTCCATTTAAACTGATTCTAAGCGTTTTCTACATCTACAGCATTATTAATGTTTATGAGAAATTCGGTTGTCATCCTCGCTCATGATTCTTGAGTCATTCATTGTTTATGTAAGTAGAGCTGAGCGACGCGGCGGACATCTTGGTTGGAGTCTATAGTGGTGGCATCAGGTGAGGTGCTTGTTGTTGGGGAACTGAAACTTTAAAGCGATATTTCTATTTAAAAAGTTATTCAATGGATTTTAATATGATGTCTGATCAAATGTCAATGATGGGACCTACTCCTATGACTTGTTTATATTGTAATTGTAAAGAATCCTCTCCTGAATTTGCTCGTGAAAGAGAATTGTGCTTACAGTGTTTTGAAAAATGGAATGAAACGGAACAAACCGAATTTGTTGAATTGCTTTTGACTAAAATGCTTCATCATCAACACAGTCATGTAAGTTCATTTTTACGCCCCATGCTTCGACGAGACTTTATTTCTCTTCTACCCAAAAAAGGCTTAGATCATGTTGCTGAAAATATATTGTCCTACTTAGACGCTAAATCGTTATGCGCTGCAGAACTTGTATGTAAAGAATGGTATCAAGTAATTTCTGAAGGTATGTTATGGAAAAAATTAATTGAAAGACGTGTTCGTACAGACACTTTGTGGAAAGGGCTAATGGAAAGGCGAGGTTGGATCAAATTTCTGTTCAAACCTCCTCCAGGTGAACATCATCCCGATCATATGTTTTATAGACGTCTCTATCCCAAAATAATTCAAGATATTGATAATATAGAAAATAATTGGAGATGTGGGCGCCATACATTAAAAAGAATCAATTGTCAAAGTGAAAACAGCAAAGGAGTATATTGTGTACAGTATGATGACCATAAAATTGTTAGTGGCCTACGTGATAATACAATCAAAATATGGGACCGACATACTTTAGAGTGCACTAAAATTCTTACAGGCCACACTGGTTCTGTTTTATGCCTTCAGTATGATGATAGAGTTATTATAAGTGGCTCCAGTGATTCCACTGTTCGTGTATGGGATGTTAAGACTGGAGAACTTATCAATACCCTCATTCACCACTGTGAAGCAGTTCTCCATTTACGTTTCAATAATGGAATGATGGTCACTTGTTCCAAAGATCGGTCAATCACTGTGTGGACAATGGCATCTCCAACAGAAATTACTATCCAGAGGGTACTTGTAGGTCATCGTGCTGCTGTTAATGTTGTAGATTTTGATGAGAAATATATAGTGTCTGCTTCAGGTGACAGGACAATTAAAGTATGGAATACATCCACCTGTGAATTTGTTCGAACATTAAATGGACATAAGAGAGGTATTGCCTGTTTACAATACCGAGATAGACTCGTGGTTAGTGGCAGTTCTGATAATACCATAAGACTCTGGGACATTGAAAGTGGTGCTTGTCTAAGAACTCTAGAAGGTCATAAAGAACTTGTGAGGTGTATACAATTTGATAATAAAAGAATTGTGAGTGGTGCTTATGATGGCAAGATCAAAGTCTGGGATCTTGATGCTGCTTTAGATCCAAGGGCCCCTGCTGGTTCGTTGTGTCTACGTACTTCTGTAGAACATTCAGGGCGAGTGTTCCGTCTCCAGTTTGATGATTTCCAAATTGTTAGTAGTTCACATGATGATACAATATTAATTTGGGATTTCCTCAATGGTACTCCTCCTGAAACTCCAGTTTTAACTCTTAGATCGCCGTCTCGCACTTATACTTATGTTTCCAAATAAACTTTTTTTTCATTATGTGATATTAAGCATATTTAAAGTAACACTGGTGCACAATTGATTTGTTTCAACTAAGATATTAAGAGAGACAGAGCTGGTGATATAAGACTTCTTTTATTGACAGTTCAGAGAAGAAAAAAATAGTTCCTTTATATTGTAGATGGCACTAAACATTTGTTTTAGACAGTTTATTTTAGCTGTTATGTTCTAAGCCATTGACATTATGTTAGTTTATAACTTTTGGACTTCTTCAAATTATTTCATTGCTGTAATTAAGGTCTAGATATATACTGGGTTTTTTTTTTTCTTGGGGTTCTAGCTAATGTATAAAAATTATATTCAAACACTGCCTGTATGATATTTAATTAAAATTTTCTGATACTTAATTTTTTTGTGGATGCTAATGCAATAATATCAAATATAGTACTGTGTGAATAAAGTTTACATATTTAATTAATTTATAAACTTTCTGATATCTCTTTGTTTGTAATACATTCCCTCTTTCCTGTATATATTTTAAGTATGCTTGCTTGTTTGGGTCGTTTGAACTCTTACTATAGCACAGTGTACAGTAAAATTTTGTATCGCAGGTGTCAGGGATGCACCAATTAAGGGTTTTAGCTGAACATTTTAGATATGTGATGTTAAATTAAAATTTTTCTGACTAAAATGAATTTATTTTAAAATTTATGTACCAAAAATTTTGCTTTCAATCAAATGTTTTCTATCTTAAATCTTACATTATTCCTTTATTATAAGTTCATGAGACATCTAATTGTAATAATGTATTCATTATCTATTTATCGAACAACTATAATTATTGTAGTATTTAATTATTTATGAAGTTTTTTAATTTAAATCAGCGAAGATATATATATATCTACTGTTACATTTTACTGTTTTGTCAGTTTCATTTCATTAATTAAAATCTAATTCTAATAAATCCCAACTTTTTTAATTTTTATATTTCAAGCTAAATTACAATTTAATTATTTCAGTAATTTTTAAAACTTCAAAATTTGGCAAATATTTAAATCAAACTTTGTTATAGATTAATATTAAAAAAGTTATATACATAAAAAAAAAAAAATTTTGTTAAAAACTAAATATTCTGTGCATTCCTGTTGTGTAATGTAAATATTTCTTATAGTAATTAATGAACAGCTAATGAATAAATAAAGATATTGCTTTCAGACATTTGTTTTATTGTATTTTTTTGGAGAATTTTAGAAAATATATATTATGTTTTTTAATTGGTTCATTTTTATTATGTATGAGTTTGATTTATTTAAATACCTGCTACCTTATGCCTTATAAAATTACAGTTGCATTTCCTTGTGTCATACAGCCAAGCCTAAAACCTAACACATAACCACTTTGACTTGGGTGCATTTTCACTGTGACCATGATTTTAACCTCTATCTGAATTTAGTAATTTCTTCCTTTAGTACTTTAGTTATATTTTGCATTTTTTATACCATTAAGTTTCATTTGATTGGATTTTTAATCATAATAAATTATTGAATGATTATTTTAAGTAGTGAAGGTTTCCAAAGTTATTAAATGTGTAATTTGATTGTGTAATATATAAACAAATGTAAGTAGCAATTGCAATACAGAACATATGGTGTTGTCAGTCTGCAACTTCTCTTTACTAGTAGAAAAATAATATAGATAACATAACTATATAATTCTATGTAAAAATAGTGAATCTTATTTAATTGTCAATATATTTAAATCTTTTTGAATTTTTTTCCTTAAAACAAAATCATGCGCAGTTTAAATTTATTAATACATATCAGTGATAGGTGATATTTTTCCAAGTTATTTCGAACTCTAACATTGGTGATAGTGTATGCTGTGGTGAAGTCGTACAATATTTATTTTATTCAAAAATATTGAGAGTAATATTTGAGTTGTAAAGGAAAAGTTTTACTTTACAAAATTATGCTCAGTTATCAGGAATAGAGACAGAAATTAAATTTAAAATAAATATTAACTGAAATTATCAAAAAGAAATGTATTATGGTCTGTTACAATGAATAACAATCAAAATTCAATACAAACTTAGCACCAAAAAAATTAAATTTTTATTGAGTTTGATCGACATTATGTTCTGGTGAAATTTGTGACGGTACGTGTTTTTCAGTACAGACTAGTCACCATATAAATTTTGCTAGATCGATGACTTCTGTCAACCAGAATTTGGCATCATTTCCACGTGTAGGTAGACTTTGTTAATTGGAAGATTTATTTTAAAAAATATATTATTTAGGAATACTTTGAACTTATGTATAAATTATTTTTGCTTTCTATAAAAACCATTTTTTTCTTATTACACTATAGAATAAGTAAGTTATTTTTGAGGAAAACTAACTGAATTCATTGTAGTTCTCCAAAGCTAAATTATTTTTTGCGTAGGCTTTCTTTTACAATAGGTTGTGTGCAATTAATAAATATATATTTCTAAAGAAGATTGATAGCTGTTTTTGCATTTACTTTTGCACACACTTATTTTTTAAGAAAATATAAACTAATTATTTAAAGTTATTTATTTTTTGTGACTTTGTTTTTGATTTTATGTTTTTAAAAATAATGAGAGTTTAGAAACTTTTAATCAACTATAAAAAAGTATAATAAAACGTCTTAAATTGGAACATTTTTCAAAAGGTACCTTACTCAATCTTTGTTGAATTGTGAAGATTGCATTAGGTAGAGTATATGAATTAGGAAATACATAGTTAATACAGCTTTTAATTACAAGTTATCCTAGAGGACGCCATGTCTAGGAAGAAAATTTTCGTCGTAAATTCTTTCTGCTTCATTACTAATTTAAAATTTAGAAAATGTGATTTCAAGCAAACCTAGAGTAAGCCACAAAATTTCAAATACCAAATAGAAAATTTTAAAATATGCGAATGAAAATAAATGGTGAGATGATGACTTAGGATTACGCAACGGAGAAGTTCTCTTCTAATAATTTTTTCGCATTTTTATATGTTGAAGTATTTTTTTCAGCAATTTAAACTTCATGACTTACTTTAGATTTACCTGAACTTACTTTTTCTTTCTTTTAAGTTAGTAATGAGGAAGAAAGTGAATTTGCGAGAAAAATTTTCTTCCGAGGTGTGGCGTCCTCTTAAGAAGTGAGAAAGAGGCATAAAATAAGTAAAATGTGTTACACTTGCATTCTCATTCAGAAGTGTGTATTTTTAATAAAAAGGATTAGCCTGCAGTAAAACTGTTTTTAAAACTTTTTATTGCTTTAACTTTAAAAAAAAAAAAAAAAAAAACATTCCATTGATGTAAAGATAACATGAAAAATCTTGATTTCTACTATTTTCAGTGGCATTTAGAATTAGATTTGCCAATTTCAACACTATATCTCTAACTATCAAGAATCTAGAGCTTTGAAACACTCCAATTTAAGTGCAGAAAAACTGAATCAGTATTTATGCTCATTTTTGGTGACATCTGGGCAGTAACACTTGTGTAATTTAAAGAAAAAAGCATTTGGGCAGTGGCTCAAAAGAAACATGAGTAGCTATTAAAAACTAGTATATATTTTGTTTTCTTTTATACATTAATTACAAGTTCTGAAATTTGGCTGTGGGACCTAGAGGCCTTGTTGACTACAGTTCGCTCAAATTGAAAGTAACAGTAAACATTTCAAAACTATTTTTATCGTCAAATACTATAGTTTTTTTATTGTTTCGATTGTATTATTTTAGAATCTAAAATAATACAATAATAAAAATCTAAAATTTAGATTTTTAACATTTAACTAAAGTGAATATAAAGACCTTATATACTGACCTTAATTTGTCAGATTTTAGGCTGTGTACAAAGTTGTTTTAAAACACAATTTCTCTATGACTTCTCATTCACATTTGTGGCTTGTGATTGTGCCTATATAAACCAAACTCAGTGGCGCGACAGCCCATAGAGGGCCGAGGCCTACTGTGCCCATTTGTTTTCTGGAGTGCAGGAGCAGATGATACGGTTAGGTGGTCAGCCGAACGCGGAACCCCAGTGTTTAGTTCCCAAGCATGCTTGGTACTCATTTATCGACCCACTGAAGGGATGAAAGGCTGTGTCAACCTTGCCAGACCCGAGGATCGAACCCTGGACCTGTGGCACTGGGACGCAAAGCGCTACCACTCAGCCACCGGGCGTCATTGTGTCTATATAGATAAGCCTATTTATTGAGCTCAACTTGAAATTTTAGTAAGCTCCTTCTGATTTTAGCATTTAAATTACAATATATGTTGGAGCAGGAATACAAAAACTTTTACTTTGTGACTTACAAAAATTAGGAAGTATTTAAATACTGGAGGAAAATGTAAATTACTCTCGTGAATGAGAATTATTTTGGTATGGGGTATTTCCAATTGCCTTTTAGAATATTAAAATAACATTAGTTCTTTTATTTTTAAAGAAAATTTGAAGGTTATTTAACTGAAAAAGGCATTAACTATTTGGATAGGTTTGTGTACTTCTTTCTTTTTCAGCAAGGAAAAAAAAAAGTTTTAACTTGTCAGTTGAAAAGACATATTTAAGACAGTAAAATAATCATTTATTAAAAGGCATAATTCAGATTTTAAAGAGTGCTTATCTTACTTTTGGTAAATATGCTACAAATTTTAAGTTAAGAGGACATTGTTAGAATAATTCTTCAGATTTTAAAGAGTGCTTGTCTTTCTTCTGGCTAATATGTTACGTATTTTAGGTCAGACTTAAAATAGTAGAAAACCCTCTGTCTTTTGAAGTTTTAAAAAAAATAGTTGTAGTTTAGTATTATATTTGGATTAAAGCAGCTGTAAATAACTACAAATGACATCTATTCATACTACACCAGGCTGGCATGCAATTGAGAGTTTATCAAACATTTGCCAGTTCTTCCCAGTTAACATATGTAATTTATTTTAGTAAGTCTTCAGCATTTTAAACAGATTAAAAATTTTTGCTGTAGTTTTGTGTAAGCTGAATTTATAGTGAACTCGTTTTTAATAAGCCCCGATTTAACGAAGAAATTGTAAATACATAGTATATACAATGTTATGTCTAATGGAGCATAGCTCGCTTTTAATGACTAAACATTGGATTTAGGGAGCTAGTGAGCAACATTTTTGTGATTTATAAGATTTCTACTTGGTCCCACCTCTTGAGCTCAAGTAATCCTTTCTTGGAAATGTCTTTTCGGATTGTGAGACTTATCTGAAGATTAATCCCTCAACAAAGAGACAATAAGACAGTTCGAACCAAATTAACTAACTTCTTTTGTAGTATGCAGAAATAAAAAGCAAATTTAGTAAAAACTAAATTTATAACTATGTTAGTATGTATGAACTTATATAATTTTTTCCTTAACCCGTTTTTTACGAGCACTCAGCTTTAACTGGCAAATATTGTGGTCCCTTCATGCTGGTTATACAGGGTGCGTAGCGTTTTTAAAAAGTGCTTATCTTCGTTTTTTAAAAGCCCTTAAAGGTGCTTTTTTCATTGGGTGTTTTTAAAAAGTGCTTAATTTTCCCTTTTCGAAAATGAGATTTTTCATTTACTATGTTGACTTTCGCTTCGAATTATGCAAAAAGACACAGTTCACAATGTTCTTCTATTCAACGTTTTCACAATTAATTCAACCCAAATCTATTTTGGCGTATTGTCAGTCCGTAACGTATGAAAACGTCATTCGTTTTACATGATTCAAAATTTCATGATTTTTTTACAATTGTCAAAAACAATGTCAAAAGTTTTTTTTTGTCATGACGGTTAAAACAAGATAAAACCGTCGATTATCAAAAACTTTCCAACCATGACAAATTATGATATTTTTTAAAGTGCTTAAAAATATTTGAGTGCTTAAAAGGTGCTTATTTTTGTTGAATAATTTGGCTACGCACCCTGTTATAAGATGAGCGAGTTCAACTGTATTCAAGTTTGTTGAAAATAAAAAAGTATATCATTATTAATTACTGACAATCTGGCAAAAAAAGAAATTTCAAAATTAATTTCTCAAACCTTTAAAAAAACACACACACACACACACATCAGAAAAGGCAAAATACATTGTGTTGCTGTATACCTTTACAAACCTGTAATTTGACAAATCATTATATGCAAATTACCTAATTGACCCATTAATTAAAAAGAAAAATCACACCAAAAAGAATTCTGAAAACAAGAAATCTGAATTCATCCTTAAACAGCTTTTTTATTCCATATTTTTGGATTTGTATTTCCATTTAATATGGTAGCTTTAGGATTCAGAAATAAATTTGCCCTTACAGTTTAAAACATTGGTTTTGGTGGAAGTGGGAATTGGATGATTTTCAATACCATCATGTTTTTTGCAAGGAAATCCTTTTTCAATAAAAAATTTTCACAGTTGTAAAAGAAAAAAAAAATTATCAAATTTTCAGTTTGGTTTAGTTTAATCCAAAATTTAAAGGAAAATGTAATTTAAAAAGTGCTGTAATTTATTACATTCCAGGTACAAATGTAATTTTGCCAATTCTAATTTATTTATTGAATACAGCAACATATATATCTGCTATAAATTTTAAAAATATGAAAATCAATACAAATTTTACTAACTTTGCATTTAAATACTTTTAAAAATTTCACATCTTTGTTATTTCTTTCAAAATATTTTATTTAACTAAAGATATTTTTTTTAAAAAAAATCAAATTATTTAAATCATTATTAAAGATGCAATTTAAATCATTTAATTTAAACCAATGATTTTTTAAAAAATAAGAATCAGTTTATTTGAATCAACCAACAAACCCTGATTTAAAATAACTAAATTTTCTGATATTAATTCAATTCTTAACTTGCAACTTTACAATAAACAATTAAAAGGGACAAAGATAAATATTTATAAATGATTTATTTATTTAATTCCTTCCCTCTATTTAAATAATTTTTAAAAATTGCATTGCCATTCTAAATAAGAAGTTAACTGACCAACAGACCTGATGGCAATTAATTTATTTCAGATGAAAAAGACTTTTTTTTTTTTTTGCTGTCTTGCTATATCTTAGGTTATCAAGAATTTTAGAAAAAACTAGCTAATTAAAATAAAATTTCAACATTTGAAATTAAAAATGCAAAATTTTATTTTGAATGTGTCAGTGTTGTAATCGTAAAAATGTACATATGGAAGATATGAGGCACAGGCATGGCTATAATATACTGCCCATGAGGACAAACTCAATTTTTGCACACCCTTGCATTATGACGTGGGACTTACGGGTCATTTTAATTTTCAAATTTTGTAATTTTCATGCGATACTGTTTAAAAAGTGTTTCATTAATATTGATAAAGTTTCTATTATATTTATATGTTTTTGATGGCATTTATTGTTTTTCCTTTATTGAATGATCAGGATTTATTTTAACAACTTATTTCATTCAATTTGTTATAAATAGTTAAATAAAAAAGAAACTTATTTTCAATGCAAACTACCAAAATAATAATGAACAATATTTAGGTAAATGCAATTCTGTTGTCAAAGTTATGGGGCCCATAATTAGCAAGTGAAATGTAGGATATTAAAAAAATAAACATCCTATTCTGAAATTCTTTTTTTTTTTTTTTAATTTTTTTTTTATTAATTTTACGATCCTATACGGCTGTGACCAGGGACGGAGGTCCTCTCGTGCCTCCCGCTAGCTATGCCACCGCTCTAGGATAATGATTTTAATAAAAAAGTAAAGGATAAATGTTTGGTTAATGATAGTTTTCTAAATTTATAGTTTCTTATTATAGTTCCTCTTTTGAGCTGTGATGTCTCAGGGGATGGAGCATTCAGATGAGGGGAACCGGGTTCGATCCCAGCGATGGCTGGTCGATACTAATTCTGCATCCGGCTTGCACCGACCACAGTGCCGATGTAAAATATTCTCTGTGGTAGAGGAATCATGGGTTGGAGTCCCCTTGCTGTCAAGCTAACCGTGGGAGGTTTTCGTGGTTTCTCTCTCCGTGCAACACAAATGCAGGTTAGTTCCATCAAAAAGTCCTCCATAAAGGCAAAATTTCTCCCAATACTTGATTCAGGATTTCCCTGGTCTTCTGGATTGGGTTCAAAATTATAAGGCTACGGAGTTGAGCATTTGTAGTCGTAAACCCAAAATTGGGTCAACTATGATTATAAAATAAAATATAGTTCCTCTTATTCCTCATGATAGACTTGTTATTAAATATAGTGTTATGGAATAATTTAAAGTTTTTTTTTCCTATAACATAGCCATGGAAAAGGAGAATATGTTAAGGGAATAAATAGCAATGATAAAATTATGAATATTTAAAGTGAAGCATTTTTTATTTATTTATTATTTCTTACCTGATTATTAAATATATGTGTTAAAAATTTATTCTTAATTATTAATTATTATATTCAACAGTGTCTCCTTAAACGGTTTTAGAAGAGCAGCCCAGCCCGCCTGCCCTTTTATAGCTATAAATGAGCCCTCCTTGCCCTTTTTATAAAAATAATTCACCATTCCTTAAGAGCACTGCCTTTTTATTTTATTTTTTCTTGAAAATGTTTTTTAACTGCCTGTTTTAATGATAAGTGCATTTCAAATTTATTTAGTTATTGATAATTATTTAACTTTCATTTTCAATTTCATTCTTTCATTTTAGTAAGATTTTTCTTATGTTGTCTAGTTATATAGTTAAAATTTGCATGATGTTCTGCCCCAAAGATATTATTTGGGTGGGGGGTGGGGGTTACTTATAAGTTTTTTAGTTATTTTAAATTTTACCATTATTTACTATTTATTTTTTTAATAAACACCTTTCATTTAAAAAAAAGCACTTTTAAATTTTTTTTTTCTCATAATTTTCAGCTTTAAATATTAAAAAAAAAAATCTTTCAAGTTGTTTATCAATTAATCCTTTTTTTTTTTAGCTTGCTTTTAAACATTTTTCAAAAGCTTCAATTTTTCTGTTATTTTGAAAATGAGCATGAATTGCTCTGTAAAGGATAATTTATTAATTAAGAATCAAATTCAGTTATTAAGTTATATTACACATTTTGATACATTTTAATGGTGGAGTACCCTTTCAAAACTCAAAGTATCCTTTTCTATGTTGAAGAACTCTGCCTTCAAAAAAATATATAATTTAAATTTTTGTACAGTTTATGGATTTTTATCTTTTATATAATTGTTTATATTTCTTTACTAGTGTGCATTTTTAATTTTAGCTAAAGTCGTTTAATGTAAACATGTCGGAAACACCTGGGGAATCAAGCACTGATAATGAAGAAGCTGGAAAGAAGAAAAAATCTGTTGTAAGTTTTTTTTCCCCCAACTATTTGATAAGTTGCAACTGTTATCATTGTAGAATTTATTTTTATTTGGAATTTTTTTTATGTACTGTAAAAACATTTTTGTACTTTAAAAGTTGTGTGCACTTATAGAATAATTGTCTTGTTTTATCAAAACAAATTTTATAAAAGTTTTAAATTTAAAATGGTCTTTTGACTTTAAATGACTTTACTGACTTTAAGCGTTTAAATAAATTTTTAATTTGAAATTTTGTAGTGTATATAATTACATAAAAATATTTTTTAAGGTACCTGATCCATTGATTTCAAAGGTAAGTATTTTTCTCCATTGATTCAAAGAAATGCTGACTGTGGCTAAACCACCATCAATCAGTTAGGAATAGGAAACCTGAGTGTTATATAATGTTTTAGAAATGATTCTCTTGAATTATGTAAAGGAACCATGGAGAACAATTTTTAATTAGCGAAAATCAGTCAGTTTTTCTATAGCTGAGAAATGAATTTTGATAGCTAAATATAGATTCTTTTTTAAATTGTCGATATTTTGCCAACGGCGATTGGCGAATCATAATCATTTACCTAAGTTTGCTTGAACTATGACATTTTTTTGAAATTTATGTTTGTATTAGTTTATCTTTTAAATATTGGCTTATGTATATTACATGGAAAAAAATTTAAAACTCTTAGCACATATCAATTCTTTGTTAACTAAAAAATGCAAGGTGTTAAAACTATTAAAAAAGAAAGAGGCAGTATTTAATAATTTGCATTTAAAATTCTAAACATTTTGATCCTTGATAAATTTTTTGTATAAATTCTTCTAAATTAAAAGTTGTTTTTTATTACTGTCAAGAAAAATTTGCATTAATTTATGACAAAATCAGACATCTTATGGCAAAATTCTTACAATTTGAAACTCCCAAAAAATTTAACTGATTTAAAAGAAAAAGAATTTATTTTATCTAAAGTTGTTTCATTGTACTGTTTCTGATTTTTTTTTAGACACGACTATGAGAAATTATAATTTATTAGTCATAGTTGAAAAAATCAATAGCCTTTTATTTCTATATTTAGTTATTTTGTCTTAAATATACCGATCTGTATTATTTAGTTATTTTGTCTTATATATCCAATTTCATTTCTATAGCTTTTAGTTATATTTATAATTATATTTTTATTTAGTCCATTGTGTATTTAATTCTGTAATGCTTAATATTCTAGCTTGAAGATAAAAGCAAAGATGATCTCATTCAGATTGTAAAAAAACAGTTGAATTTACTTCAAAAAGCAAAAGGAAAAAGTGATGGTATAGTAGACTCCCTTTTTTCCATATAATCTTTTTAGTTTGAATAAGAATATAACTACTCTTAATTTTTTTTTAAAAAATTTTCTAGCTTAATACTCATTTCTGCCCAACATTTATGAGCGAAATTGACTTTTTTGTCATATGCTTAAACAAAATGTTAATGAAGAATGTAATGTTTTTGTATTAAGAAGTAAGATTACAAGGAATATATTTTTGTGACCATATGAGTCATTCATTCATTTGTAAAAATATATTAAATTTAAATGTTTTCTGGAAAAAAGGTATTATATACACTTTCTTATTGGTAAGTTGGAAGATCGCTCCTAAACCTGATAGTCTTGTATACTCATTTTTTTCATATCTATTACAGAATCGACTAACTTGCTTAGAAAGAGTGCCACTTAAGTTTTTTTTTGAATTTGTTTTTTTTTTTTTTCTTCTTAAAAAATAATTTATATTAGTTTTCAAAGATGCTAGCAAAATTCGATATTTTGCTGTGCAAATCTGATGCTATTTAATAACATTCTATACTTGGACAGAAACCTACAACAATATATGACAGCCAAATTAAGTAAATTTGGAAAAATTACTTCTTGGTACAAATTTTAATATAATTTGAGTAGCAGTGTTGTTAGAGATTTTGACTAAGTTTCTGAAGTTCAATTAATACTTTTTAAACTTTTCAATAAGTCTTCATGTTCTATTGTTAAAAATCTGCCCTGCCATGTGTGCCTCGAATTAGATATTCATGCTCTGTACTATCCTTATATACTGATTATTTATAAATAACTGGTATTTTAACTTTTTGAACCACACATATATATTTGATTTTTTTATCATTCATACAAGGGAAACGAAATTTTCAAATATAATATTGACAATTTGCAATTTTATGTATTGATTATTTTTTTTTTTTTAACAATTATATCACATTAGGTAGCTTTTCACATTGTTGAATTGAATAAGTTGGTTAAGTATAAGTTGCAACTCTGTTTATCTTGAACTAAAATTGAGAATTTTTTTATCTAGAAATATGTTTAAGTCTAAAACTGCCAAAATTCTACTCATGCCCTTTTCACTTGTTAAAGTGGAGATGCAGTGCATATGTTTAATCTTGGCGAACAAAGAGCACGGGGCAAGCTCATATGATCAGAAAGTCGGGTCCCCAATTGTGGTTGACGGGAGAAAAGTGTTGAACCAAGCAGACTCCTCAATTCTGCTTTTAACATGTAAAGTCTATGGCGGGCTTGTCATACTTTGAATCGATTTTTTTTGTTTAAGAATGATCAATTGAAGAGTGATCAATTAAAAAAATATACTAATAATTTTTTCAATCTTTCCTATCCACGAAAATGTGGGTAAATTTTTTTTTATCTTTATTACTTTTTGTAGTATTGCCTTTGAAACTCAAGTCACTTTCTACCTTTGAGAAAGAGAGGAAGGCAACTTCCACCCCCAACTTCATTCTCCAAGAGATGATTGCGGTCTAATCTTCTCAGTAGGTGGTCTTGCTCCCTCCCTCCCAAATACTTTTACTCTGTTCAACTCTTTTTGAAAATCTTTTTCTCTCTCTGTCCTTTTGAAGAACTAATTTGGGGAGCTTTTATAAGCTTGTAATTTATTATGGAAATTATATTCGCTGATAATTCGTTCATTCTACATACATTTTATTTATTTAGTAGTAATAATTTTTCTTGTTTTTATTCATTTTGAGAGTGGAATTTATTTTTTAAATACATTATTCCCCCTTTTTTTAAAACTTCTTTCCTTGTTTTTTAAAGATGTTTCAGAATTAAAAAATTTAGCTTCTGAATAAAGTGAGATTAATTAAAATCGAGACAATGACGTAAAGATATTCCAATATACTATAAAGCATCACAAAACTGCAGTTTTCCTTTTTAAAATATATATATATATATATATATATCGTACACTCATTTGTAGGTTTAAAAGAACATTTACATTATAAAAATTTAAAAGGTTGCAATTTTTCCATTCCATAAATAGTTTTAATTACTCCAATAGCTGGGATAGTTTGTTTTTCCACGGTAAGGAAAAAAAATAGCTAATACACAAGAGCACACATCATCCAAACGTGAACAAGCACTTAGCCCTGTGTTTAGGGCTTTATTGTACATACACAAGAACACTAAGTATTATGAAAATTTTATTTAAATCAGTAAATGAAGAAAAATATGAAAATAAACGCATGTATTGTAAAATTCTTAAAAAAAAGGAAGTAAAAGAACATTTGTGGACATAATTAATATTCACGAGAGAAAAATAAAAACGGTATCAAAATATAATGAACCGCTGCTTAGGAACGCAACACTGAAAATATTGAAACCACTTTTATTGCCAGATGAAATAGAAAGAATGAGAAATGTGATTATTATAAACACCACGAAATTTCATCACGCTATATTAAAAAATAAAAATAAGTTGTAATAAATTAGAGTTAAGCTTCTCTTTGTTACTTCAGACAGTCAAACTGGTTTTGATGTTTTCAGACCTGATTCCTTAGTTGATTCACTAGATTTTGAAACTATTAGTCTTTTTTTATTGCTTTAACATTAATCTGTAATTCCTAATTAATACACTTTTTAAAACTTTTTTTAGCAATATTCTAAAAATATATATTAAAACTAGTAATTATGCAATATCTTATGTATTTAATAACGAGAAATTTTTCGAATTCCTATTAAAAGTGTGTAATGTAATTTTTATTCACAATTTTTCGCTCTTTTATATTGATAGAACAAAGTATGTAATCAATGTGTTATTTTAATTTCTCTTCCCTGACCCTCTTTGGCCATTCATGGATGAGAGTTTTCTGAGTAAAAATTTCTGCACTGCAAGCTTTAATTAGTGTAGTTATAGTTAATTAAAATCCGCATTAGCATTGCATGGAGAGGAAAAACACGAAACCCTCCCAGGGTTAGTGATAAAATTTTGTAAAGTAAACTTTTCTCAATCAGTTGTTATGTTGTAAGTTTTAATGAAAATCAATAAATGCCTTTTCTTTAAAAAATTTCAGTATCATACTTTTT